>CAWUFW010001329.1:600000-1162500 GCA_963921515.1 Calotriton arnoldi
ACGGTTACCGGGATCAAATTTGGAGGGCATATTTACACGGTCAGCCTGTACGCTGACGACGTCTTGATCTCCTTATCGAACCCTCTCCATGCATTGCCGGCATGTCTCACAGAACTGGATTCGTTTGCACTGGCGTCCGGGTTCAAAGTGAACATGGACAAATCGGTGGCACTAGACCTCTCGCTGGCGCCCTCTACTCGCGCGCACCTACAGGAACACTATCCCATCCAATGGGCAACCAACACAATTTCCTACTTAGGGGTTCAACTGGCCCCTTCCATATCGGACACGGCGACCATTAACTACGCCCGGTTGCGGCGGACGGTCCGTGGGGAGCTGACCCAATGGAAGCATTATCCACTCTCTTGGCTTGGCAAGATTGCGGCGGTCAAGATGACCATCCTTCCCCAGATATTATATGTGTTTCAAACCCTACCTCTCAGTCCCCCACAGGGGTGGATAAAACAGACCCAGTCCGAGCTTGCCCAGTTCATATGGAATGGCCGCAAACCCCGGATTAAGCAGGCGCTGACAGTGCTCCCGCCGGAAAGCGGGGGTCTGGGTATCCCAGATCTGCAATTGTACTTCCAAGCAACTCAGCTACGCCACTTGGTCGAGTGGAACAGAAGGGAGTCGGAAAAACACTGGTTTCAAGACCCGGCAGTGGCTGCCAGACCGCTACAGGGAATCCCCTTCTTAAGTAAAGCGCACAGACCACCCAACTTATATGCCTCACATATCACCCGGGTCCTACTCGAAACATGGGACCATACTAACACCAAACACAACCTCACTACCTATCCCTCGCCGCTTACTCCGTTACTCGGGAATCCTGACTTCCAACCTGGCATGGATGTAGCAGCCTTCACCAGGTGGAGATCCTCGGAGTGTCGCGCTCTGGGGCACCTCTTCGACGTGGACGGGATCATACCGTTTCATCAGATTGGGCAGGACTATGGGCTGCCCGAGACTGAATGGCTTCGGTATTATCAGATTCGGCACTGGGCCTTGCACACCCAAGTGAAGCCATCTGCCAGCAGACGATTGTCTACTTATGAGAGGTGGCTTATCACGCGCACTTCTGATAAAAAGCTTATTTCGGACTTATACCAGATGCTGCTCACCCGTAATACCCATCGGTATAACGCTAGCCGAGCGCGGTGGGAGAGGGAATTGGGCAGATCACTTAGCCACAAAGAATGGGAGGGGGTTTATTACCGGGCCCGCCACTCTGCATACCACATGGGGTTAACCGAAACCCTCACTAAACTAGTGACATATTGGTATTATACCCCGGAGCGACTTCACTCGATGGACCCTACTCAGGACGCGCTCTGCTGGCGGGGCTGCGGGAGGGCGGGCACCTTAACACATCTATTATGGGATTGTACACAAATTCAGCCATATTGGACTCAGGTCCTAGACGAGGTGGACCAACACCTAGATACACAAATACCACGCTTCCCGGCGTATGTCCTCTTGGGTCTTCCGAACCCCTTGACTTATCCGCTCAAGTCCCGACGGGGTAGGCTGATGGCGATAGCGCTGGGATCAGCGATACAAAACATACTGACACACTGGCGTACCCCTCAACTCCCTACCTTCACAAACTGGTTACACCGGCTGTGGCACGTTCTGGGGATGGAAAAGTTGATGCTGACAGCCGCTGGGAAGGGTTCCACATTTAACGAGCTCTGGCAGCCCTTTTTGTCTCTCCTCTCTGTTGAATTCAGGGAACTCACCTGTCCCAGGTATCTTCGTCTTTTACGACTTTCTGACTCACAAGTGACCGGAACATAATACGGTTATTTCACTCACAGGACTTAAACACTGATCATACAAACTTCCTTGGTGGACAGGGGACGGGAGGGGAGGGGGTATAATAGGTTTTCTTCGCTTTTATTTGTAAACTTTTTTGTATTTTGTTGTGGCTTATTATGACTGTGAGCTTGTCCCTCATTGCTCTGATGATCCAGCTGTTAAGATGATTGAGGGCTCCCATAGCTGCGAGACAGCCCGCTAAGTTATATGTAATGTATGTTTAAAAACTCAATAAAAGATTTAAACCATGAAAGGGAATCAGGTGTGACTTCGGCACATTGATGGAGAACCCCAGCGAATGCAGGAGGTCGGCCGTAGTCTGGAGGTGGGAGACGACTGCCTGGGGCGAGCCCGCCTTCAACAGCCAGTAGTCGAGATAGGGGAAGACTGAAACCCCTGATCTGCGCAGATGAGCTGCGACCACCGCCATCACTTTCGTGAACACCCGAGGGGCGCTGGTAAGGCCAAAGGGGAGCACGGTAAATTGAAAATGCTTGTGGCCTACCGTGAACCGTAGGTAACGCCGGTGGGCCGGCAGGACAGGGATGTGAAAATAAGCGTCCTGCAAGTCCAACGCTACCATCCAGTCTTCCGGGTCGAGGCCAGACAAGACCTGAGCAAGCGTCAACATCTTCAACTTCTCCTTCCGGAGGAAGTGGTTGACGTCCCTGAGATCCAAGATAGGACGCAGGCCCTTGTCCTTCTTGGGGACCAGAAAGTAGTGGGAGTAACAACCACAACCTACTTCTGGGCCAGGAACGCGCTTGATGGCTCCCTTAGCCAAGAGAGCCGTAACTTCCTGCTGGAGAAGGGCCAGATAATCCTCCGACATGCGGTGGTATCTTGGTGGCATGGCTGGAGGGGTAGTCTCGAAGGGGAGGGAGTAGACCCTTCGGACTATTTGCAAAACCCACCTGTCCGACGTGATGGTGCGCCAGTGGGGGAGGGGATGGCGAATACTGCCGCCCACTGGAGTTTGATGGGCCTGAAAGGTCGGACTAGGAGGGTTTGGAGGCTGCTGCAGAGGGGGGGTTGGTGGACTGGCCCGCCCACTGGCCCCCGGAACCACGATGGTTGTTCCCACGTTACCGGCCGTGCGAGGGTTGGGTAACTTGCTGTGGCCTGTGGCTCTGGGCGGGACGTAGCGGGGCACCCCTTCCGTAGCCACGAAAGGGGCAAAAAGCAGACTGCGCAGGGCGGGTGGAGAGGCCCAAGGACTTGGCCGTAGCCTGGGAGTCCTTGAAACGCTCTAGAGCGTTGTCTGCTTTGTCTGCTTTGTCGCCAAAAAGGCGACGGCCATCAAAGGGCATGTCCATCAAGGTGTTCTGGACATCCCCTGAAAAGCCAGTCGACCTCATCCAGGCATAGCGACGAAGTGCTACTGACGTTGAAATGGTCCTGCCAAGAGAGTCGGCGGAGTCCAGCCCACAACGGTTGGTAAACTTCGCCGCATCCCTCCCGGCGGCGACAGCCTGGGAGAGCACTGCCCGGGCCTCCTCCGGACACTGAGGCAGCACCTGCGCAACCGTATCCCACAACGAGTGGGAATAACGGCCCAAGAGACAATCAGTGTTTACCGACCGCAGTCCTAAGCTGGCGGAAGAGAACATTTTCTTTCCAAGATGGTCCAGCTTCTTGGATTCCCTTTCCAGTGAAGCGGTAGGGAATGCACTTTTGGAAGTGGAGGCTTGGACTACCAAGCTCTCCGGGGTGGGGTGTTGGGAGAGGAAAGTGGGGTCGCCCGGAGCCGGGCGGTGGCGTCGGGCAATCATCCTGTCCACGGGAGCTCCCGTGTTGGGCCTGGACCACGTGCCCAAAAGGACGTCGGTGAGGGCCTCATTAAACGGCAGCAAGGACTCCGAAGAGCTCGCAGCCGGTTGAAGCACCTCTGTCAGGAGGTTAGTCCTGACCGCCACTGTAGGAAGCTCGAGGTGGAGAGCCTCGGCCGCCCTACGCAACACCACTGCGTATGACGCTCCCTCCTCCGTAGCCACGGTAGTAGGAGACAACATGCCAAGGTCAGGGGAGGTGTCCAAACCACTGGCATCCCCCAGTTCCTCTCTCCAGTCCTGTTCACTGTCCAACTGGTCAGTCAGAGGGTCACCTGACCCCTCCCAGCCCTCCTCCTCATCCTCTGGGTGCCATTCTGGTCAAAAAGGGACACCAGGTGTGAACAGGGGCAGAAAGACCCCACTCGGCGCCGGATCCGGCGTCGGGCGATGCCAGTCCGGCTCCGGGTCCACGTCGGGATGGAGGCCGGGGTCGACGCCGGCCAGGGGGCCGTCCGGCGTCAAACGCGGTAGTGGTGCCGGAGGAAGCGGCGCCGGTGGAGGCGTAATCAGGTCAACCGGCGCCGATCTGGATCCAGGCTTGGATCCAAGGGGGGCCTGCGGCCCGGGGCCGGAGCTGTCGGCGGAGAAGGCCTAGGCCCCCCCAACCAAGTCCGCGGGCCCGAAGGCGCGTTCAGACCGCCAAAGATGGCATGCATCGACTCGTAGAACGTACAAAGCTGGGCGGGAGTCGCTCCGGGTCCCGGAAAGGGAGGGAAACGCGGAGTCGACTCTTCGGGCTCTGCGCGCGGAGCCGTGGGGGGGCACCACCCGCGTCGGGTCGGCCGACCGACGAGGAGAAGTCGAAGCGCGGCGATGCTTCTTCGACTTCTTCTTATGCTTCGACTTACCCGACCCCGAGTGCGAAGACTTCGAAGACTTGGACGAATGGTGGTGGCTCCGCGACCGGTCCTTCGACCTCCCTCGCGACCGGGACCTCAAACGGCGCAGAGTCGACTGCCGGTGCTCAAGCAGCTTTCGGGACCGCTCCCGCAAAGCCTTCGGCGCCATCGACCGGCAGTCGGAGCACGACTTGGGGTCGTGGTCGCGCTCCAGGCAAAAGAGACACACACGGTGCGGATCCGTCACCGACATCATCCGATGACAGGAACCGCATGGCTTTAAGCCGGGCATCCCTCGTGCACCAGGAGTCGAAGACTCGAAAACGAAGTCGACAAAAGTCGAGAAAAAAGTCAGTCAAAAAGTGACTGGAGGTACCTCTCTTCCCAGATCTGCGCTGGCTGGCGCGGAAAAAGAAAGAACTGACGTCAGCGTGCGAGGGCGGCGTCTAAGTAGCTACCGCAACATCATCCCGGCGACCACGACGCCAACGACGGACGCGGAGCCGACCGACGCCACCTTCCGACGCACAGAGGTACTGCTGACGAAAAAACTTTCCGGATCCAGTCTGACGCCTGGGGGTAATTCTAAGGTAAGGAATCTATAACTAACGTGTTTCTTTCAGATCTCCTAATCAGCCACATGTACATACCTGCATTTTGTATACCACTTGCACACCATCCATTCACTTTGTCACTCTCACTGCGCTGCCACACCCAAAGGAGCACCTTGTTATAAGATTGTTTCTTTAAAGCATAGAAATTGAGTTCTAGTGAGACTTTTCTATGTTTGTGTATTACTGAATACATCTGTTAATCACATCCCAAACCATATTAGTGAAGGTTTCTGTAAGTATTGCAGCAGAAGTCAAGGGCTTCACTTCCCCCATGGGGACCGCCTGTGCCTTTATTTATTTGTGATATGCTAGGCATCGATGGCAGAGTTTTTCTGCTCTAACATTCAGAGAGACCACCATGTGTTGAACCATTAGGGTTATGCCATGGTGTTCGAGGAACGTCCAGAGGTGCAGCGCCTCTTGACAAAGGGCCCACAACCCCACCCTGTTTGTGCAATACAACATAGTGTTGTTTTCCACTAACATCTGTACCAGCCATCCCCTGACTTAAGGAAGAACAGCTTTCAATACCAAACGGATTGCCCGAAGCTTCAACAGGTTAATGTGGACCCCCAGGTACCGCTGGAAACCAGAGTCCTCCACCTCTACCAGATGACCGCCCTACCCCAGAAGTGACTCCTTTCACTACAGTCAGCTCTGGTTGGAAAAGGGAGAGGGGTCTGCCACTGACCCAATCTTGGTGTGTTAGCCACCACTGCAGGTCTTTTGCAATTCCCTCCAACATCTGGATCATGTCGGACAGATTCCCCTGATGCTGCACCCACTGGATCTTCAGATCCCACTGCAGAGCCGCATTTGCCAATGGGCATGCGTCACATGCAGGAGGTTGTGAGGCCCAGCAGCTTCAGAGTCAGTCACACCAAAATCCAGGACAGAGGCTGAAACATCTGTATCATAGCCTGAATATCCTCAACTCGCCACTCGAGAGGATAGTCCTAAAATTGCATTGTATTCAGAACAGCTCAAATGAAAGGGAGCATCTGAGAGAGGGTCAGGTATGACTTCGGTATGTTGATAGTGAACCCCAGCGAGTGCATGAGGTTCACTGCAGTCTGCAGGTGGGAAACGATTACCTGGGGCGAGCCCGCCTTTAACAGCCAGTCGCGCAGAGGAGGAGAAGACTGGAACCCCTGACACCTGCAGATGAGCTGCAACCACCGCCATCATCTTGGTGAACACCTGAGGGGTGCTGGTAAGGCCAAAGGGGAGCACAGCAAACTGAAAGCACTCTTGGCCCACCGTGAACCGCAGGTAACATCTATGGGCATGCAGGACGGAGGGTGTGGAAATATGCGTCCTGCAAGTCTAATGCTACCATCCAGTCTCCTGGGTCCAGGACAGATAGAACTTGAGCGTACTGAATTTCTCATTCTTCAGGAAGAGATTGAGAAGGTGCAGATCTAATATAGGATGGAAGCTTCCGTCTTTCTTTGGCACCAGAAGTTCTGTGAATACCAACCATAACCTACATCTGATGTCCGCATTCTCTCTAAGGCTCCCTTGGCCAACAGAGCCACCACTTCCTGATAGAGTAAGGAGAGGTGGACCTCTGTCAGCCTGTCATAAGTGGGTGGCATGGGTGGAGGGGTAGTCACAAAAGGGAGGGAATAACCCCTTTGGATGATCTTGAAATCACAACATTCGGATGTTACTGAGCTACCGCAGTGCAGGTGATGGCGGATCCTGCCCTCCCACTGGATGCCCATGATGGTTGGAGGGCAAACTAAAGGGGCTTGGAGGCTGCGGCTGCCGTGGGGGGGGGTGGACTGGCCCGACCTCTGGTTACTTGTCGCACGTGGTCTATGGGAACTGCATCCTCGGCCACAAAAAAGTTGGGTAACCTGCTGGCTGGGAGTGTAGCAACATGGTTTAAAGCCCCTTCCATGACCCTGAAAGGGGCGGAAGGCAGACTGGGGTTAACAAGGGGCATTGGAAAGGCCCAGGCACCTGGTCGTAGCCCTGCTGACCTTAAAGAGCTCCAGCACTGAGTCTGCCTTCTCTCCAAACAAACAGGAGCCATCAGGGTGCATGTCCATGAGCGAGGCCCGGGCATCCCCCAAAAAGCCAGTGGCTTTCCACAAGGCGTGTCGCCTAAGGGCCACCGACGATGAAATCACTGTACCCAGGGAATCTGTTGTGCCCAGCTCACATCGTATGGCAAACTTGGCTGGATCTCGCCTGTTAGCAATTGCTTGTGACAGTATGTCTCGGGCCTCCTCAGAGACCAATAGGCAGCACCTGCGCAACAGAGTAACAGATCGTATGAGACTATCGGCTCAAGAGGCACGCAGTGTTCACTGACCACAGTGCTAGGCTGGCAGAAGAGAACATCCTTTTCCTGAAGGTATCCAGCCTCTTCGATTACCTATCTGGTGGAGTGGTAGGGAAAGCGACGGGGTTGGCTTTGGAGGTGGAAGCTTGGACCACCAAGCTCTTCATGTTGGGGTGCTGAATGAGGAAACTGGGGTCCCTTGGGGTGGGGTGATGACGGCGGTCAATTGCCATGTGCACAGGAGCCCCTGTGCAGGACTTGGACCAGGCCCCAAGCAGGGTGTCGGTGAGGGCTTCATTGAAAGGGAGAAGTGGCTCAAATCAGGTGACTACGGTTGAAGCACCACTGTCAAAACATTCATCTTGACTGCCACTGAGGGCAATTGAAGGTCCGAGAGCTGAGCTGGCCTCCTCGCCACCATAGCAAACGAGGTACCCTCCTCTGTAGCCACAGTAGGGGAAGAGACCAGGCCAGTGTCTGGGGAGGTGTTCAGTCAACTGGCATCTGCCAGATCCTCATACCAGGTGTCTCCAGGGTCTCCTAAGGGCTGCTAACCATAGGTTTAACTATAAGGGTCCTCAGACCCCTCCCATTCATCACCAAATCCAGGCCTGTCATAAGAATAAGGCACTGGTTCCGTCACGGGGAGTCTGCCCCCAGTTGGTGCCAGAACCTGCGTTGGATGACATCCGCATGACTTTGTGTCGGAGTTGGGAATGATGACCGGGGGGGGGGGGGAATGCCACCGATGGGTGTTGGTGGCGCTGGGGCCGTTGGCACTGGAAGGGGCACTAGGGAAGGTTGAGGTCGCTTGACCGGCAACGTTACGGGTTCGTCACTTGATCCCAGGGGCTTGACTAGTGTCGAGGGCAGGCCCACCAGCTGAAAATCAGTAGAGGTCCCTCTCAAACCCATGGGGCCAGAGGGTGCTCTAGAGGGGCAGGCAGTCCAAAGATGAGGTGCATGGCCTCATAAATTTCCTTTAGCGAGGGGGGGGGGGTCACTCTGGTTCTCGGAAACTCAGGGAGGCGCGGAGACTGCCCAGGCGCAGGCTCCACCACAGACCTAGGCCTCGAGTGCCAAAGGCCCCGTGTCTTGTCCGAAGACTTATGCAGCGAAGTCAAAGATCTCTTCGATGACTACTTTTTCTTGTTGGATTTAGTGGATTTTCTCAACGACTTCCAATCGGATGACGATCATCGGGAGCGGCTCCACGAAGGATCTTGGGACTTTCCTCGCGGTCAAGATCTGGAACGTCGCGGGGTCGATCGGCATTGGGTGGTGACATCTTGGCATCGTGATCGCGCTCCACACACCAACACTAACCCAAGTGCACGTCATTTAAGGCGCCACCACGCGGAGCAAAACAACGCCACCTACCGGCGCACAGGGGTACTGATTGCCAGACGTTTCTGGATCCAGTCTGACTCTGGGGAATATTCTACGGTAAGGAATCTGCATTTAAAAGTCTCTATCAGACTGTATGCACAAAGTTCACACTGGAAGATATCAAGGAAAGGCTGCCCCCCGTTGTGCCAATGCAGTTGTAGCTGCCTTGGCTCTGCTAGAATGGGCTGTCAGAGCTACTGCGGGCTGCTTCTTGGCCAATGTGTAGCAGATTTTATTGCAAAGGACTACACACCTCAACTTGGTCCTGTCATGCACAGCTTTCTCTTTCTTCGCTGCAGGGAACCCCACAAAAAGTTGATCATCCACTTAGTGGTCTTTGGTACAATTTATGTAAAAGCTTAAAGCTCTTACTAATGGAGCCTCTACTCCTCTTGTGAGAGGTCAGTAGGAGAAAAAAATGCTGGTAGAGTGATTGACAGGCCAATGTAGAAAGGAATCACGTCATTCTGTAAGAAGGCTGCTCAAGTCCTCTGCACCTATTATCCAGAAAAAAATGTGGTGTACAGCAGTTACACTGAAATGGTCAGCAATTCACTTATGAAAGAAGATACATAATCGTAATAAAGAAGACTGTCTGCAATGTCAGGAGATGCAGTGAGCAGCTATGTATAGCCTCGAAAAGCGTACACACAAGGAATTTCGAGACCAAGTTAAGGGCCCACTCTGGCATCACAAACTGGGAGGCAACATGTGTCAAACCTTTTATAAACCTTATCACAACAGGTGATTTTAAAAGGATGGTTGGTCAAGTAAACATAGAAAGGCTGTAAGATCCAACAAATAACCTCTTACAGTGCCCACTGCAAGACCTTGCTGGACTACAGACAAAACAAACTAAAGGACGCCCAAAAGCTTTGCATGAAGAGGTTTAGTGTCAGGGCACCACACTAGGTTACAAACATTTCCCAGTGCCCAACATTGATGGATTTCCTGTGGGGCATCTGGCAGAAGGGATGACATCTACCATATCAGGCGACACATCAAAAGCAGCTAATTGCCACTGCTCAATCCACACATGGAGATGTAAGATCCATAAATTCAGGTGGAAGACCCTTCCCTGCTGCTGAGATAGGAAAGTGGTAGCCTGATCGGAGCCTTATCGGAGGCCAAACGCTCATGCGGAAGAGTTTTGGGTACCACTCTCTCCTAGCTCAGTCTGAAGCTACTAGGATGACTGGTCATTGAATATCATCGGCAGAACTTGAGGCAGTAGATGTAGCAGTGGGAAAATGTACAGGAGTGCTGTGTCCCATTCGAGTTAGAATCAATCTCCAAATAACTGTTCTTGAGGAAAGTCCAATGAGCAAAATTGACAGTGTGTGTTAGACGCGGCAAAAAGATCTAGCTAGGGCACTCCTCAGAGGTGGAAGTCTCCCTGTGCCACCGACGCAGATGTCACTCGTGATCTGCAAGACGCCGTCTGAGCAGTTAGTTCTCTCTGTCATTCAGGGACCTCACCCGGTGTTACACAACCAGGAGTATGTCATGGCACCACAGCAACCTCCAGAGATGCAAAGTCTCATGGCACAGTGTAGGAAAGTGCCCCTTTTTGCATGGTTGCCCCCCACATTTTGCCTGATGTTGATGCTCTGTGGTTACGTGTGCCCTGGGTTCGTGCCAATCAGGTACCCAGGCCCTATGTTCTTTCCCTAAAACTGTACTGTGTACCCCCAAATTGGCACCTCTCTGGCAACATGCAAGTCCCTTGCAAAAGGTACCCTAGGTACCATGGGCCCTGTGACCAGAGAAGGCCTCTAAGGGGTGCAGCACTTGTTGTGCCACCCTCAGAGATCCTGTACCTTAACACATTCACACTGCCATTGCAGGCTGCGTGTTTTGGTGCAGAGAAAAGTGAAGACTCAACATGCCACACATTCCTGTGGCCGTTAGCACTGGAAGGGGCACTAGGGAATTCCAAAAAACATTCTTGGATATTTAGCATGAACAGTTGAAGTTGATTTTTATGGCAGCCGAAAAGCCGGGACTGTTTCATTTTCATATTGCTTTTGGGATTAGTTATTAACAACGCAGACATGAGCACGTATTTTTTTAAGATTAATGATATTTTTGGAGTTTATCTCACGTATTTAGTTTGAATGGTACAATGGTTGCGTAATACAACTTGTGGGAAATGGGAGGTTTGTTTGTTTTTTAAAACGATAATGTATTAGTTTGACACGCGCATGCAAATGATTCAGAGTTTGAGGATTGGGGTGGATTATGGGAGTGTGAGTCTTTTGACAGAACTATGGAGGCAATTGATAGAGACAGCTGGGGAATTCAGTCACGTGAGGGAATTTTGATAAAAGGGAGTGTGAATACAGCTGATAATTTCGATTACGATCAAGAGTAGGAAGAAGCAGTCTGTTAACAGAGTACCGAGTGAAGGGCAAGAGCACTGAAGGTGACTGTTTGTTTAAAGAAAATACGTGGGAGAAGGAGGGGTGTTGAGGAGGAGAGTGAAAGGGGAGTAGAACAGGGGAGGATTCACAAGCCAGAGTATGGTCAGCACGTTGTTTTTTACGTTCATAGTATATGAAGGGTAATTACAGTTGTGGGTGACATTGGGAGAAACATGGGGTAATAAGCAGTAGCATTTGAATTTTGTTTGTTTAAGACATGAAGTTGAAAATGAATTATCCGGATTAGACGTTGTGTTTTACATCTAAAACATTGTTTATAAAAATACTTATACTGTTTATTGCATTTTCAGTAACCCCTGACGAAGAGCCAGGCAGGCTCGAAATGCATTGGGTATTCACAAAGTGTGTTAACTTCAAAAAGTGGTTGATGTGGACGTACTCTCTGTATAAAGCTTGGATTGGCGTACAATTGGTATTTGAAGACGTTAATAAAGACTACAGATTTGACCACACTGTCTCCGTTATGATGTGAAGATAATAGTATATGGAATAAACATTGGATAATGAAACAGTTATAATGAGATTACATTGGAGTACCGGATAAAAATAATACATTGGCGGGATCAATTCCTACGCTTTGCAGTGCGACAGTGGGAACGCAAGAAGTGTGTTCTTTTTTCTAATACACATTCCTGTGTGCCATGCCTACAACCCACTGCCTATGGCATCAAACTTCTCAGCACATTAAAATCACACTGAAGCCAGTGTGGGATTTAATGAAAAATGCACTCAGAGGGCATCTTAGAGATGCCCTCTGAAAAATGACCTGACTCTAGTGTCCTGGCTGACTGGCTGCTCGCCAGCTCCCTCCCCCAGACATGTTTCTGGACCCCTGGGTCGAGAGTCTCCCGCTCTCCGGGTCTGGAAACAAAGCACATCATGGGCAGTGGTGTCAAGCCTCCTCCCCCAGGATGGGCAGGGTCCACGAAGGGGAAGTTTCAGAGACTTGCCGCCTTTGTGAGCTGACCCAGCCATTTGCTGCTCCCAGCAACTGGCCCCCATTGGTTCTGACCCCCACTATGGGTGGGAGAATCGGCGGGAAAACCAAGATAGGAGGAGAGGTGTGCCGACCTTTGCCAACCCCACCCCTCAGGTGGGGGAGGCGAAGTGAAGCACAACTCTCAGTCCCTGCCATCTTGAAGATGGGGGACCCAGCCAACCGGAGTGAGGCCTATGCCATCTGACTGGAGGGTGGCATAATAGGGGGTGTACCCATGCCAAAGAAGGGACCCATTGGTCCCAACCTGTACCTACCTGCAATGCCCCTAAATCTAGTATTTAGGGGCAGCCCTGAAACTTGCCTCCTCAGACAAGAAGAGAGAAGAAGAAGAAGGACTGAAGAGTCGTGCTGAAGGAAGAAGAGGAGGACACCAACTGACTTGGCCCCAACCCCACCGGCCTGTCCCGACCTCGACCTGCTCCAACGGAATCCCAGTGTATCCTGCAGCCAGCAGCCCCCCAGAGGATCTGCACTGCCTTCACTGAAAAGACTTTGTCTACCGAGAGTACCGGATTTGCTCACCAACAGACTCTGGCTATGGCCAAATCTGCAACTCTGCACCACTCTGCACCCGACGCCAAAGGCCCGAGTTCGAGCGGCCCAACACCACAAGGAGGTCTCCCCGGCAATCCTGGCCTGGGACCTGGTGATCCCTGACCTACCTCAAGTCTCTCAACGATGCGGGGGCGTGGCTACGGAGCTGAAGATGGCGGTCGCGTGAGCTCGGAGCTCCGCACCAGCCGCGACGAATATCCTGAAAAACGGAGCTCCTGTCCGTGTCTGGGGGTCCCCCCCCTACACTATCTGGGAGGGCAGCCACGGGGGGTGTCTGGCGCTGTGGGTGAATGCCGGAGCTCCGGCGGGCGGTACAGCTTGCCGATCCCACGCTGTGAGGGAGGAGAAGGGAAGATGGCGGCCGGAGCGAGGTAGCGGACCTGCGCCACTGATCTGGCAGCCCACTCCTTGGCGGCTCTGGTGTGCCCGGCGGAGGCCCCGTGGCCCCTGGAGATACCTGGAGACACACTGACCCCCTTCCCCCCCTGGACCTGGCGGAGCTGAGGCCGTGACGAGGTAGCGCCGGGACGCTGCCCGGAGCGCTGGCGGAGGGCCGCATTGGGGGACCGGAGGCACGAGAAATGGATCGCCCTTCGGCATCCGGGGGAATGAGTTGCCCGGACCCCGCTGGGCTGTAGGAGGTGAGGAAATGCTGAGTTCGCCTTCCTGGGGTGCTTGAACCTGATGTGCGGGGGCCCCGAGAGTTGAGCTGCGGGGGCGAAGAGGCGGGGATACCCGGCGGCAAGCTCCCGACCGGTTATTTGGACTACTGTGCGGTGGGGGCTGCGGATGGGGCCTGGACCCTGCTCCTGCGGTGTGCTGAGGTGAAGCTGCGGGCAACCGTTGGGGGCGCTGAAGTTGTGGTGGGGCCGTTGGGCCGGCCTGGTTGTCCTGCGAGAGTGGCTCTGGTGCGCTGTATGAGGGGAGAACTGGAGGCCCTCTATCGGCTGCCTCGGATGCCGCCTGGCTGCGAATCACGTAGACGAAGCTGGCTCGCAGGGGGAACGACGCACTCGACTGCCGAGCTAGTGCAACTGGACATACTTGGGCCGGACAGGGGAGTACCGAGGACTGGTACATAAGAGCAGGCAAGGTGAGAGACAATTACTTTGTGCTGTCTCAGTGCAGTGGGACCCTGCCTTCCAACGCAGCTGGTGCCTTTACTTGTGCTGGGTCGTCCTAACATCTGCCCTGGTCATGCGTTAACCTGCAAAGTACATTACTCTCCTTGTCTTGGAGGCTGGCTGGCTGGCCCTGCGGGACCGCGGGGAGCCGGAGAGAGGTCACACCCGGGGTGCAGCGAACTGGACCTGAGAGTGGAGGAAGTGGGAGAGACAGCGTGTTACCAGCTGGGCTGCGTGTTGGAAGGGCACGACTCCGTGGGGGCGGTAGCCGAGCCCTGCCCGCAGAGAGCAGGCCGAACGAGATCGGAGGTGGTGGTACACGCGGTGCTGCCAATCTGTAAGCCCAGGGGAAAGCAGGGGGGCCCTCCCCCGGAGCACGAGGACGGCGTCCCGGAGTCCACCCCCACGGAGCAGGGAGGGGAAGCGATTGAAGTCCCGCTTCAGCAGCAGTACGCCAAGATCCTGGAGGCTATCGCCGACACTAAAGCGACGCTGCACCAGGACATTAGTACGGTGGCGGTGGGACTGGGCCTGCTGCGAGCGGAACATAGCAAACTCTCTGGTAGGGTGAAAACCGTGGAAGAGTCACTGGAGGAGCTCACACCAGCACAGAAGGCCTTCGCTGCGAAAGTGGAAGACCTCTCTGATAGAATGGTGGTGATGGAGCGCAGGGCGGAGGACGCGGAAGGGCGTAATCGCCGCAATAATGTGCGGGTGGTGGGGCTACCGGAAGGCAGTGAGGGACGAGACATGATATCCTACCTGGAGAAATGGTTGAAGGACGTGGTAGCGCCGGAGGGCCTCTCACAGTTCTATACTCTGGAAAGGGCCCACCGTGTGCCCAACAGACCACCGGCGCCGGGGAGACCACCGAGACCGGTGGTGGCCAGACTCCTCCATTTCCGTGATCGAGACCTTCTACTCCAGAAAGCTCGCACTGATGGGCCATACACGGTTGAGAACTGCAGAGTATCCCTGTTCCCAGACTACACTTGGGAAGTGCAGCGACGGCGTGCCTCGTTTTTGGAGGTCAAGCGTACGCTCCGAGAGGAGGGTATATCCTATTCCCTGATGTTCCCGGCTAGGTTGCGGATCGCCCTAGATGGGAAAACATATTTTGGCGACGATCCCGCGGCGGCCTGGGAATGGATGGAATCATACAGAACGGAAGGACACACTAAGGCTACCCCCCGACAATCTGCTGATACTAAGCAGGCCTCTGGGAAACGGTCATGGAGAAGGCAGCGCCAACGGTACGCCAAGAGGCCTAGCCCATCACGCACAGCAGCAGAAAGAGCGAAGGCACTACAGGCTGTGACGGAGATAGCGCAGAGTGGTACCTCGACACTTGAGAGAGGGTCGAACTCGCACCATGACACTGGTAGTTCCGGCTCGGATGCCTCGCAGAGTGAACTCAGGAGCATACCAGTGGTTACGCCACAGACAGCGGACACCTTCTTTGGCTGAGTAACTGCGTATTTGTCCTCCTGTTTTCTCTTCCCCACCACCCCTCTCCCCCCGGGCTCTGGTCCTCTTCTTTCTTCCCTTTTTCAGCTGGATCTCCCGCTTTCGCTTGTCCCCTGTTTTTCTTTGTCCTTTTTTTTTGCCTTTAGGGCTCTGGGTACTGGGGTCAGTTACTACGGTGGTTAGCCCTATACGGCATGTGGACTACCTCTTTTGCTGGGGTGGCGGGGGGCTGGGGGAGGGGGCTCCTGGACCCGGGGGGGAACCGGACTTTCTGGCTGTTCCGCCATGCGGACCGTAGTGCCAACCAACTAGCCACTAACAAGTTCGTGTCACGCTCCCTAGTAGGTCCTTCGTTGGTTCCTAGGACCTAGTTCTTTTGTCATAGGATTGTACTATGCACTGGTTTTGTGAATTTGGGCAGCTGACCATGGTCAGTCCGCTCACGGGTGTGGGAGTTCATGTTTTGGGGTTATTATTTACTACCAGGAGGGCGATGACGACTTTCGGTGTTGTGAACATGGGTGGGACTCAGGGCATGTATCCTAACATGGTTAGATGGCGCCACTAGTAGTCAGAGCAGGCGAGTTTAAACTTCTCACCTGGAACATACGAGGTATGGGGTCACCTGCTAAACGATATACCATCTTTAATTACCTACGCCGCAGAGGGGTACATGTGGCGTTGCTGCAGGAGACCCATCTCACGGAAACAGAAGCGGGGAGGCTGACGCGTAGGTGGAGGGGGCAGCTTTATGCCACTACTTACTCTGCATTTGCGAAAGGGGTGTTGGTGTGGATTCGCCCGGGTGTTCCCTTTCAACTTACTCGGAAATGGATCGATGCAGAGGGAAGGTTTGTTATTTTACTTGGGAAACTGGCCGGTAGGGAGATAACGATAGGCAATGTGTTCACCCCCAACAGGGATCAGATCCCTTTCCTAGAGAAGCTGTCTGGGATCTTGGCGGGAGTGGACAATGACACCTTAATCCTGGGAGGGGATTTTAATTGTGTGTATAATGTTGATTGTGATAGATCTACTCCCCGCTGCGTGGTACGCTCGCATCTACTACAGCACAGGGTCTCAGACGGTGGGTGGAAGGTTGGGGATTGGTGGACATATGGCGACTTCCAGCACAATCGGCAGAGAGTGTACTCCTATTACTCCCACCTGTATGCTCTTCACACACGGTTGGACATGTTCTTTTGTTCCGCCACACTTACTCACCTGCTTTCCGGGACTGAATATTTGGGACGAGCTATATCCGATCATAGCCCCCTGCTCATGCAGTTTACCCCTACCCCCGACAGGACTCCCATCCCTTCCTGGAGATTGGATTCCAATTTGTTAGAGGATGAGGGGTTCAAACAGATATTAGCGGCTGCATTGGTTAACTACTTCTCTAGCAATCAAGGCACAGCTAGCTCTCCATTAGTGGAATGGGAAGCGTTCAAGGTGGTCACTAGGGGGCAATGTCTGGGACAAACGGTGGGACTCCGACGTGTAATTACTGGGGAGCTGGAGCGCATAGAGCAACGACAACAAGCGCTGGACGGGGAGCTGGCGGTGCAGGATGAGATAGCGGAACTTAGGAGTGGCTACAATAACACCTGGGACAGGTTACGGATCCTAGACTTCAATAATTACAGGGTGCGTCAACACGAGGAAGGGGGCAGAGCTGGCAGATTGCTGGCTTGGTTGGTTAGACCTGAGACAAGAGGGACACCCATCCCGAGCATTACAGCTCCTGGGGGGCAGGTGCTCTATTCTCCAAGTGCCATTAACGAAGAGTTTCAAAGGTATTACGCCACCCTCTACGGGCAGCCGCGTGTGGTGCCGCTGGAAAGGATAAGGGCATACCTTGACACTATACAATTGCCAGGGTTGGGAGCGGATATCGAGGATTCTCTGGCGCTGTCAATCACAGTTGGGGAAATTAGAGCGGCAATAAAAGGTATGGCACGGGGAAGACACCGGGACCGGATGGCCTACCAGTGGACTTTTACTTGACATTTGTGGACATCGTGGCCCCCACTTAGAGCGTCTATATGCGGCCTCGCTGGATGCTAGGACACTTCCGCCCACTATTAGAGAGGCACTAGTAATCCCTTTGCCTAAAACTCAGACAGCACACCCCAAAGTGACGGACTTCCGTCCTTTATCCATGTTAAATACGGACTTTAAAATTTTAAGCAAGGCGCTGGCTACCAGGCTCCTGTCGCATATGCAGCGCTTGATACATGCCGATCAGAATGGTTTTATACCCACACGCTCCACCTCTAACAACTTGCACCGACTGTATAATGTCATGTTCCATCCCGACACCAGGACTTATCCGGATGCAGTGGTGATGTCGATTGACTTTGAGAAGGCTTTCGACTCCCTGAGTTGGGATTTTCTATTAATAACCATGGATAAGATGGCGATGGGTGAGGGTTGGGCAAATTGGGTGCGCCTGTTGTACGAAGCACCGATGGCCGTGTCCGCACTGGCGCTATGATATCTGCGCCCTATAGTATATACAGGGGGACTAGGCAGGGGTGCCCGCTGTCGCCACTGCTGTTCGCCCTGGCCATGGAGCCATTGGCGGAACGCTTGCGGCAGGAGGGAGAGCGGTTGGGGATTAGACTAGATGAGACTCCTCACATCGTCTCGCTCTATGCTGATGATGTTCTGATTTACCTGAGAGACGGGCCTGAGGGGATTCCTAGGATCTTGCGGATACTGGAGGAGTTTGCTGAGCTTTCGGGCTTGCGAATGAATAAAGAGAAGACGCACGTCTTCCCGCTATGCCCTGACTTGCCGAGACCATTGACTCTCCCGATGGAATTTAATTGGTCTCCGGAGCTCTTCAAGTATCTGGGGGTCAAGATTTACCACACTCAGTCTGATTTGTTAGAGGAAAATCTGGGAGGGGCCTTGCGGAGCCTTCGGCAAAACGTGGCCTTCTGGCGCATGCTGCGGCTGCCTGTGATGGCCAGGGTGGCACTGTCAAAAATGGTGATGTTACCGCGTCACCTATATTATTTTGTTAACTTACCTGTCATTATACCACGCAGCTGGTTTAAGCAGTTGGATTCGATCCTTAGAGACCTGGTCTGGGACGGAGGCCGTAACAGAGTGTCGCTCCAAACACTGCGCCTCCCGCTGCTGGGTGGGGGTCTGGGAGCCCCTGATTTTGAAGCGTATTATCTGGCGGGCCAATTGCAGTGGATGGCTCGATGGTTGGATGGGAGGGGGTTGGCTACGCTCTCGCCTACTCCCCGCTCCGTGATTGGGACACTCTTGCCTAGGCTGCTTGACAGACACAGGAGGATCAAGCCTATGGGTGTGCTGCTCTCAGTAGCCATAGCTTGTTGGGACAGGACGGTGAAAAGGTCGGGTACCATGAAACTTTATTCCCCGAGCATTCTCCTCGTGGGTCTACCACAGGCGGGAGGGGGTCCGCCCCTCACTGAGCGACGGTTGGCAGGATGGATGGATGCAGGGGCCCGGACAATCGGAGACTGCTTTGTGGACGGGGAATTGCTACCGTTGACGGACTTCTTGGATTATCACGAGCTACCGGTGGGGCAATTTTTGAACTACCACAAAACTCGGGTGCCATGATTGAACTGTGGGGGAGGGAGACGAAGGAACCCGCCACACATCCGGTCTTACATGCGTTGGTGACATTGGGCTCCGCTGGACACTTAGTGAAATGGCTTTATCAGGCATTTCTGGAAATATCAAGCCACCCCTTGACCCGATTGAGAGAGAGATGGGAGGATATGCTTACTACCCAGCTCTCTGTTAAAGACTGGGACAGAGCGTTGGGAAGCCCCAAGAAGGTGTCCCGGAACGCAGCCTTTAAGTATTTACAATTCAACTGGCTTCATAGAACATACCTCACGCCGCACAGGTTACAGATAGCTTTCGGGGGGGGGGAGCGGGCTATTCCTCTGTGTGCTCAGACTGACGCTGACTGGACTCACATGATCTGGGCCTGCCGGCGGGTCCAGGAGTACTGGACGAAAGTGGTGGACCTGATTAACAAGGTAGTGTCCCTGGGGTTGGGGTGCTCACCAGCGGCTTGTCTGCTGGGTCTTTTTCCGCGACCTAAGGCCAAACGGCTGCGGCATCGATTTGTGGACTTGGCCCTGCTGTTGGCTAAGCGGCAGATAGCCCTTAGATGGAAAAACCAGCAGGCCCCTTTGGTGACTAAATGGGAAGCTGATGTATCCTCCTGGGCTAGGGCCGAGGAGCGAGCCTTGATCAAAGAAGACAGGGTGACCAAACGGCGTAAACCGCTAGCGGAGCACTGGGCAGATATAGTTAAAGCATGGGAAGCCCGTAATGCGCCGCCCCCGCCCTCGGAGTCAGAGGTTAGTGACCCGGAGGCCCACAGTTAGATAGCTACCCACCTGGTCATGGGTATCGGACGTCATTATTTCGGAGTCCTGCGCCAACCAGACCTCTTAGGATACACAGGGTACTTTGAGTTACAGCAGCAGAGGGAGTGGGGGACCTGCCCGCTATCTAGCCTGCCCCGCCCATGGTCCAACACACACTTACTGATCCTGGTCTTTAGTTCACAAACTGCCTGCAGCATTTGTCCCCTGGTAGATGGTTTTTAAGTTTAGTGTTTTTCTGTTACATATACGATGAGTCACGTACTGGGGACTATTTTGTTCCATTATTGATAATATGATCATTTTGGGCATCCGTTATTAGCTGCACTTCCATAGTATGTTACATGACTCTGAGATGCATCAGACTATATATGGCAATTATTTTACAGGGACGTGAGGGAGCCTAAACTGTAAGGCTTGCCCCCTGGCGGGGCTGGCCCTTTCCTTCATGACACTCACTGGGTTTCTTTTACATCTCAAAAGCTCCAGATGTTGTGGTCTCTGTTTATGAAATGTTTTTTTTTTCTCTCTCCCTCTTCGTCTGTATTTGTTCAAATTGTGGATGTTGCTTTCTTCTGTAACGGATATTTGTATAATGTATTTTGGGATTATGGCTGCTCACCCTCACGTGACTCAAGTGGTTGAGAATTGAAGCACCACCGTCCTTACTTGGGATAGAGTTGCGGTATTTAGAGCTATAATACGTACGAGAGCATGCAGTGCATAGAACTGTAAAGATTGTCGACTATTGCTTTGGACGTTTCTTCTTAAATGCCAATAAAAATGATATTTCAAAAAAAAGTCTCTCAACGATGCCTGCAGCCCCTTTCTGGAGGATCCCCCTGACCGCACCAGGAGCCTGTAAGGAAAACCCGATTCCAAAAGAAACCCCTGCACCCGATGCCCCACGGCCTTGGGTGGCCCAACCAACGGTGTACCGGCATCCCACGATATCCAAACTCACCTCTCCAACTGGTGGTCGCCTCCAGAAGATCTTTGTCCCCGAGCCTGCAGTGATTGTTGGAGAAGTGTGGCTCAATGGTTAGAGCGGCAGACCCTGATGCAGAGATCTGGCCCGGGACCAGGGTTCAATTCCCGCCTCGGCGGGTCTTGGGCTCAATTTCCTCGGACCTGATAATTCTCGCCTCGGTGCCTATTCTAATCATAGGTCCCACTCTGCAACTCTGGGCAATAGCTTGCTTAATCTCCACAACGGCCCCACCAGCGCTGGGATGCCTGGCTTCACCTTGGGGGTGCCCAGGAGTGGACATTTCACAGGGAAAAGCTAGGAAGGGTTCCACAGCGGTATGCGTACAGCGCCAGGAAACCCCAGGGTATCAGTGCGCTTTACAAGTACAAATTCATTTCATTTCATTTCATTGTTGAAACCAGAGAATCCCTATTGAAAACAACAGGGCACTTGACGCCAAAACAGCACCCTGCACCCAGCCGCCCCTGTGCCGCTGTGGGTGCACTTTGTGTGCTAACTGGAACCCCCCCTTTGCCCTGAGCTTAACTCCAGGAGCTTTGCTCTCTCAACCTTGTGGCCTGCTCGTGAGGAGCCACCAACTGGAGGCCACGTATCCCCCAGTGGATAACATTGGGCCTCAGCACTCCGCACCCGGTCGCCCTAGTGCCGCTGAAGGTGCTCTTGGAGTGCATCCTTGACCCTGGGGGAAACCTGGTTCTAACCCCAGAAACACAACTCCCAAAACCAAGTACTTACATAAACCAATAACTTAATTTCCTCCCATAGGATTGCATTCACTGCTTTTCTGTGAAAAAGTTCTAAGTGTGGAGTTGGAAATTATATGAAAAGTCATACAAGTGTGTTTTGATAACAAATTGCATTACTTACCTTTATCCAGGAAATGTCCCAGTGTGGTATCTAGGTATACCACACTGAGTAAGAAAAGTAATCTGAAAAGTAATCCAACAAACTACTCACAAAGCAAATTACAAAGTGACTATGTAATAATTTCAACTGTTTATGAACATTTGACTTACCTGTAACCAAACCAATTGCATTCAACCACATTTCAACTGTATTCAACTGCATTATTAGTGCAAAGTACTATTACCCTTACCTGTGCCAGGCCTTGCTTGGTTCTAGAAATGAAATACAACAAAATAATATTTTTATACAAAACAAATTGGTCAGAGTTCAGTCTTTGAGTGTGTGACATTTCGTGCCTGAGTGTGTTCAATAAATGCTTACCACTACCCTCTGATAAAAGCCTTACTGCTCGCCCACACTACCACAAATAGAGAGTGAGGTACTATCTACTTTAACCTCTGTAAGCCATTGGGGATACACTGGACTCTGTGCACACTATACCTTACTGTGGTAGAGTATATAAAGAGCCAGCTTCCTACACACAGGACCTTGGACACCACACTATCCTTCTTGTTGTAGTACCACATACCAGTGGTGTTGTCCGTGAACACCAGCACCAGCCTCCCTTTGATGGACAGAAGAATGTACCTTGAACCATGGGTAATGCCCTTGTGATTGCTGGATGGATATATGAAACTACATGCTGGCAAGTCCAAGGACACCATCCAGTCTTCCAGGTACAGAGTAGAAAGGATCTGAGCCAATGTGAGCATTTTGAATTTGACCTTCAGCAAGATGGCGTGTAGAGGTTGAAGGACCAAGATGGGCCTGAGCACTAGTCATTTTATGGGATAAGGAAATAGTGGGAATAACCCCCCTCACACACTTACTGTCTCTATTGTACACTAAAGGAGCAATAAGCATACATCCAGTAGGAGGATGGACAGATGCTGTTCTGAAATTCGATCCAGTATGGCAGGGCTATTGGGAGGTGAGGAGAAGAAACAGAGTGAAACATTTTTGAATGATTTGTAAGACCCATCTGTCAGACACAATGGGTCGTCAACCCAGTAGGAAGTGAGGGATCCTGCCCCTCAGTGGTTGGGCGTGCGCTGCAGAGGGTAAACTAATGCGCTTTGTTGGTCGTTGTAGCAAGGGAACAGGAGTTGGCAGACTGGTGCCTCTGATGGCCCACACACTGTAAGTTCCGCGTTTGTACAACTGAAAGAACTAGGGTGTCCGCTGCATCACTGGCTGGGAAGATTGTCTCTGCCTATACACCAGCCCTTTAGAACAGCCCCTAAATTTCCAGAACTGGTGTGCAATTGTTTTGCAAGGCCCAACAGCCCCAAGCAACACGCTGTAGCTCTGCTGACTTTACAGCATACCACTGTCTTTACACTTTACAAAGTGGAGTCCACCTTCATGTCCAGGACCGATGCCTGTACTAGGCCAGAGAATACGGTTGACATCATTTAGGCATGTCTGCGCAGGACAGAGCTAGTACCGAATGCACTACTAATACAGTCTGTGGTATCCAAACTAGAGCAGATAACATACTTGGATGCATCCTACCCATCATGGATCGTTTGTCCAGAGGCCCTACAATCTTCTAGAGAGCCAGCAACATCTCACTGCCCATGTCCCAAACAGCATGTGTGTACTGACCCATAACAGACTGCACTGCAAGGCTGGCAGAAGAAAACATAAGTTCACCAATGGAATCAATTCTTTTGAATTCTCTTTCCAGGAGATTGTTAAAAAATGAATTAGGGTTCACCTTACTGGTCGAGGCCTGTATAATAAGGCTCTCAGGAGTGAGATGCTCAATGAGGAAATCAGGCTCATGCGGTGCTGGGCTATGCAGTCTGGCCACCTGGCAGCTAATAGGTAGGCAAGAACATAGTTTTTACTAGGTAGCCATCAGAGGATCTGTGATGACATCATTAAATGGAGTACGGGCTCAGATGTTGCTGGACCAGGCTGCACAACTCCTGTCAAAATATTTCAGTCACAGTGGAGAGCAGCCAGAATTCTAGTACTTCTGCTGCCTCCAGACCACCACTGCAAATGAGGAACTTTCTTCCTTTGGTGGTCCATGTGGTGAGTCAAGTTTGATCTCAGGAGAGGTATTTAGCCCATGACTACTTCTTGTGTTCAGTGACATACAACTTCACCTCAAATCGCCTTTGGTTGCATGAGGGTACAAGCACACCTTAGGCAAGTCTGTGACTGACACCTGCTTCTTGCAGTTGGGGACAGCTAGAATCCTGTTGCTTTTGGCGGAGACATAGCTCCCTAGAACAGTGTTTAAGAGACGTTTTTAAGAGTTGACAGAAGACTGACATGGAAAGGGTGGAAGCTCTGGATCCACATTGGAAGGCACAGAAATAAACGAGGTGGTATGGAATTAGCACTGTTACAAAATTCTGAAGATCCAGCCTGGCACCTGGGGGATAGGTTATAGTGAGGAATCTGCAATTAGAAGTATCCATCAGAAATTTAATTTTCTTGCTGCTTTGTTTGTAAGCTCATAAACTGACACCACATCATCTCCTGGGGATATTTGAGTCTAGACCTCTAGGCAATTGAGTCAATCTGAATTGATGGTACTGATGGGAGCGCCTCCCTAGAAGGTTGTGGCTCTGGAGAAGATGGAATAGCAGTGGTTTGCCTCAATGTTCTTATTTTTCTGGATTTTGACATCTGACCTCTCAGTGCTGTAGAATGGATGGGAAGATCCCTTGTAGCACTCATGGCCCTTGGCACAAACACTGACCCCACTAAGTAAGAGCCACCAGGCACTGATGAGAAAACTAAAAAAATCCAACATCGAAAGCCTAAATGTCTACAATCCTAACATGGACTGTCTCGACAAAGTACGCCTCAATGAGCACCTCAAAGTATACATTGACATCGAGCAGGAGCACCAGTGACTCGAGCAGCAGTCTGAGGGTCCTGAAGGGAAATCTGACCCGGCTATACTAAGGGTCCCAAAGGGAAATCTGATCTGGTTAAACCAGGGACTGATTAAGAGGTTGAAACCTCCTTGGCCACTCTGGAGCTGGTAGACGGCAAGGCTGAATAGTTAAATTCCATCCACCCCCACCCCCCTCTTATCCTTGACACAAACTCCCTCCCTATATCTCAGTAGCTTCTCTAGACAGATTTTACATACTGTGATGCAGTGAGAATGTGGGAGACAGATGACACGTTGTCATAGTCCTTCCAGGAATGCTTACCTCTCCACAAGCCACCTGTCAAAAATAACCAGGAGGGTGCTCAAAAGGGAGAAGGCAAGAAGAGAAACATCTTCATTAAAGATGGGAGAAAAAGGGCACTTACTGCAATAAAATTGCAAGAACCCAAAGAAAATTATAAAAGACATCAACCCACATGAAAAACAGGTTTTCAGCCAAATTACAGTTTTCAGGGATCATTCTCTTTCCAGCTAGAAAAGAAAACTGCCTCCCTAATCCTGAACTACTTGATAAGAAGGTTGGAAGCCTCTGGGTGTGATTAAGGGTACAGGGTCCAATTAGCATAGTGAGTGTGCTCAGCCTCATAGAGGCTACATTGTACCTTTACTATGGGGTTTTACAAAAAAGGTCTAATACAGTGGCGTCTTCAGCCAAATGTATCACATTGTCAATTTGGCAAACTATATTTACTTTTTAAAACAAAAAGGGAATATCTAAAAAACATTTCCTCCGATAGGGATGTCTGAAAAGGGTATCAGATAAAATCCCATGACAAACAAGTTAATTACCTTGAGTAACACTCTTTCTGGTAGAGACTCTAGCCACAGACTCCTCACCTTTTGCCTATTCCCCAGGCATCAGACAGGATCCTAAAACTTTTGAGCAGTACCTCTGCGTGCCGGAAGGTGGCACCGTGGGGCTCTGCGCTGACACCAATCCCCTCCGGAAATGATGTGCAGGGCCTATATTGGTTCCACTCTCTGCTGACGTCAGTTGCTTTTGACACTGTCCAAACCCCCAGAAGCAGAGCCACTAAAGCAAATTGGTAGACAGTGTACAGATTTCTAGACTTAGGATCTTATTCATGGATAGAGTCCAGTTACAGAGAGGGGAGGAGGAAAGGGTCCATAAGGAATCTGCATCTAGAGTCTCTTCCAGAAAGAGCGTTACCAAAGGTAAGTAACTTGTGCTTGTGATATAGACTTCTAGCTTTAGACTCCTCACCTTTTGAATAGATACTAAAGCAGTACCTATTCGTAGGTGCGTCTGTGAAGGGACTGAACCCAGAAACTGCTGCAGGACCAAGCAGGTAAAATCCCCTCCAGGTGAACCGGACTATATAGGCAATAGTGCTGCGTGAATGTATGGAGGGATGCCCACGTAGCAGTCTGGCAAATATCCAGCACAGGAACTCTGCGTGCCAACGGAGTAGAAACAGTTTTGCCCCTGGTAGAATGGGCACACAGTCTTTCCAGAGGCTGCTCTATGGGCAATACATAGCCGATCTTAATGCAGAGCACGATCCAGCAGGAAATGGTTCTCTTCTGCACTGCCTTGCTTTTTCCAATCCAGACAACCCCACAAAAAGCCAATTGTCCACCAGGTGGTCTTTGGTGCACTCTATGTAGAAGCTCAGCGCTCACTTGCGACCCAATCAATGGGGTCTCTCCTCCTCCTTAGAGGGGTGAGGCATAGCATAAAACATCAGCAGGATGATGGTTCGACCGACTTGTAATGGCGTCAAAACTTTCAGCAGGAAGGATACAGGAGTCCACAGAACCAGTTGTCAGAGAAAAAGGAAGTGTGTGGTTGTGTGACAAAAAGAACTAGAAGCTTACTCACATGCCGATGTGATCGTGATGAGGAACACAGTCTTGATCATAAGGAGCCATAAATGACAGCTGTGAAGCTGCTCAAACTGATTGCGCAACAGATAAGTCAGGCTTAGATTAAGGTCCCATTGAGGCATGACAAGTGGGGGAAGGGGGAAACATATGTTGTAGCCCTTTCAAAAATCGCATCACAAGTGGTGACTTAAACAATGAAGGCTGATCTGGCAACTTTAAGAAGGCTGAAAAATAATCTCCAATTGTGCCACAAGCAAAGCCTTGCTGGGCAAGAAACAGAACAAATAACAGAATGTCAAATAATTTGACTTTGAGAGGGTCAACTTGACGTGTGCCGCACCAAGCCACAACTTTGTCCCAATGACAGGCGTATACAGTTTTTGTTGAGGTGCATCTCGATGCCAAGATTACCTCAACCACCTCTGGAGGAAGGTCGCAGGTGTTCAGTTGTTGCGGCTCAATCTCCAAGCATGAGGTTGAAGTGCGAGAAGGCCCGGGTGCAGAACCCTGCCCTGTTGCTTTAACAGCAGATCATCCCAGAATTGCAGCCTGATCAGTCGGCATATGCTCAAGTCCTGGAGTTCTGGATACCACACTCACCGTGTCCAATCCAAGGCCACTAGGATGGCATGGGCCCAGTCTGTCCTGATCTTCTTGAGAATCTGGAGCAGGAGTGGTATCGGCAGAAAGGGACACAGGACTCCCAAGTTCCACTCGAGGAGGAATGAGTCTCTGAGCAAGAGCCGCCTTGGAAATGCCAATGCACAAAAATGCTAACATTTGATGTTCTTGGCTGTGGCGGAAAGATCAAGCAAAGGTACTCCCCATTTGAGGAAGAGACCTTGTGTCACTTCCGGTTGTAACCACCATACGTGGTCTGCTAGGCATCGATGGCTGAGCTCGACCTCCCTAGCATTCAAGGATCCTGCCAGGTGGTTTACAACCAGGAAAATTCCTTGGTGGTCCAGCCATTTACAGAGGCACAAGGCCTCCTCGTACAGGATCCATGACCCCAACCTGCCCCGTTTTTTGCAGTACCACATGGCAGTGGTGTTGTCTATGAGCACGTGTACCAGTCTCCCCTTGACTGACGGAAGGAAGGCTTTTAATACCAAGCGGATGACCCTCAGCTCCAGAAGGTTAATGTGAAGCTGGGACACCGCCGGAGACCAGAGTTGACTTCACTAAAATCCAAGACTGAGGCTGAAAGATTAGGAACATGGCCTGAATGTCACGGCACAAAACTGAACCATGTGCAGAATAGCTCAGATGAAAGGCAGCGTCTGAGGAGGGGTCAGGTGTGACTTCAGCACATTGAAAGGGAACTCTAAAGATGACAGGAGGCTGGCAGAAGTCTGAAGGGTGGGTGAAGACTGTCTGGGGCGAGCCCGCCTTCAATAGCCAGTTGTCGAAGCAAGAGAAGACTGGCACCCTTGACCTCTGAAGGTGTGCTGCCACCACTGCCATCAGTTTTGTGAACACCTGAGTGGCACTGGTAAGACCAAAGGGGAGTACAGAAAACTGAAAATGCTCCTGTTCCATCGCAAACCCCAGCTTGCGCCCATGGGCCAGCTAGACACTTCAACCGCCAGTTGTTGAGGTAGGGGAGAGACTGACACCCCTCAGCTCTGAGGGTGTAGTGCCACCACTGCCATCACTTTTGTGAACATCTGAAGGGCACTGGTAAGACCAAAGAGAAGCACAGCAAACTAAAAATGCTCCTTTTCCACCATGAACCACAGGTAGCGCTGAAGGGCCAGCAAGAAGGGTACACAGAACTAGGCATCCTGCAGGTCAAATGCTATCATTCAGTCCTAAGGGACGAGGGCAGACAAGACCTGTGCCAGCGTGAGCATTTAGAATTTCTCCTTCCGGAGGAAGGCGTTGAGAGGGCATAGGTCTAGAATAGGGTAAAACCCTCCATCCTTCTTGGGCACATAAAAAAAGCAGTAATAACAACCATTCCCTACTTCGGGCACTGGAATGCTCTCAACAGCCCCCTTGGCCAGCAGGGCTTGCCCTTTTAGCCTCAAAATTGAGAGCTGCTCCTCCATCAGCCACAGGGGGACGGTGGAAGGAGCGGCGAAAAAGAAAGGAAGAGTAAGAAGTATCCCCTGCAAACAATCTGTAGGACCTACTTGTCTGATGTGATTGCTTGCCAACCCAGTAAGAATTTCTGTCTCCCACCGGGTGGCTGGTCCCTGCTAGAGGCTTGGCAGTTGGGGCTGCAGGGGGCAGTACATTCACCTTGGCCTCTACTACGACACTGCTGGGTTCGCTGTGGGGACTGGACAGGCTGGAGGTAAGGGACACCTCAGCCAAAGGCATGAAAGGAGCGATGGAACTGTTGCGGTTAGCTAGGTGGAGTGGAAAGGCCCAAAGAGCAAACGGTAGCCCTGCTCTCCTTAAAATACTCAAGAGTGGAATCAGCTTTATACCCCAACAGGTGAGTCCCATAAAAGGGCATGTCCATCAGAGAGGACTGGACACTGCCGGAGAACCTGGTCAATCGCAGCCACACATGGTGGCAAATGTAAAAGCTGGTGCCTATGGCCTGACCGAAGGAATTGGTGGTGTCCAAGCCACAACGAATCTTAAACATGGCAGCATCTTGACTCACTTGAGAGTGCTCAGGGCAAAAGTATTTGAGCACACCAGAGAAGACTTGTGCCATGACCCCTAAAGGACGTGAGTAGCATCCCAACAAACAGCTCGCATTAACAGATCGGAGGGCCAAGCTGGTAGAAGAAAAGAGATTTGCTGAATGTTTCTGCTTGCTTAGATTCTTTATCTTGTGAGTGGTGTGAAATGTGTTGGGATTAGAGCAGCTGGTGGACGCCTGCACTACCAGGCTATTAGGTAAGGGATGCTGCGAAAGAAAAACGGGTCACAGGAGCAGGGCAATGGCGTCTGGCAATTTGTTGATTGACTGGTTGGCCAGTACAAAGTTTGGCCCAAGCCCCCAATAAGGTATCCGCCAGTGTCTCATTAAATGGAAGAAGGGGCCCAGAAGATGTTTGGCCCAGTTGGCAGACTTATTTATTTATTTATTTAACAACTTCTAGAGCGCACAAATACCCTTGGGTGTCTCGGCGCTATGGACTGTAAAGATTAGCAGAGGACCGGTTACCTATTGTTCAAAGAGCCAAGTTTTGACCTGTTTCCTAAATGATAACAATGTAGGACTGGTCTTAATTTGTATGGGAAGCGAGTTCCATAGTTTAGCTGTAGCCACTATAAATCTTCTATCACCCCAGTTAACTTTCTTGGTTCTGGGGATGATCAGAAGGTTGGCATCTGCTGAACGCAAGGCTCTACTAGGCGCATATGCTAGAAAGGCTTTTTCAGGTATTCAGGTCCTGCATCATGCACTGCCTTGTAGCTTATACACAGCGCCTTAAATTTAGTTCTATATTTTATGGGCAGCCAGTGAAGCTGGCGTAACACTTTAGTAACCGACTTAAACTTTGGAGTACCTGTTAGTGTCCTGGCGGCTGCATTCTGTATCAGTTGCAGCCTACTTAGAACTTTTTCTTGAGCGTTAACTAGCAGGCCATTACAATAATCGACCTTTGACATAACCAGAGCACTAATGAGTGTTTTACCAGTATTAATTGGGATGAAAGGTAACAGTTTCTTTATCGTCCTTAAAACCTAAAAGGCTGAAGAGACCACTGAATTAACATGGTGTATAAAAGACAGGCTGTCATCAAATATAATACCTAGGTTTCTGGCCTTCTTAACAGGAGTGGGGGGTAATCCCATCTCAACTGGCCACCAGGTTGGAGACCACCCCGGGGCAAGGTTACCAAAGACCATTACCTCGGTTTTCTCAGAGTTAAGTTTAAGGCAGTTATTTGCCATCCATGAGCTAATGGCCAACATAACTCGCTGCCACTGCCTCTCCATCTTTATGCACTGCCAGCACCAGTTGCGTGTCGTCGGCATACGACGTAAGACTCATCCCAAAGGATTTTATTACTCGTGCCAAGTCCGACACATATATATTAAACAAGGTCGGACTTAGCGACGATCCTTGAGGGACTCCACAAGGGAGAGAGAAAACTGATGAGTGAAAAGTACCCATACTGACTGACTGGGTTCGATTGGAGAGGAAGGAGGCCAGAAGTGCTTTAGCCTTCCGTCCGATGCCTATGAGTTGAGACACGGTTGATCAAAGTGACATGATCAACCGTGTCAAAAGCTGCTGATAGATCCAGAAGCACCAAGACTGCGGCACCTCCTCTATCAAGTACCATTCTAATTTCTTCTGATGCTTTAATGAGTGCCGTCTCCGTACTATGGCCTTTCCTAAAGCCAAATTGTGTGTCATCTAGCAGCTTATTCTCTTCAATGTACTGCGCCAGCTGGATGTTCATAATTTTCTCGAAAATCTTTGCTGGAAAAGGTAGACGTGCGATAGGTCTATAGTTTTTGGTCTCTCCCGGGTCAAGATTACTTTTTTTTAAGAGTGGCTGAATGATAGCCTTTTTCCAAATGGACGGATAAGTGCCTGAGCAAAACATGGAGTTGCAAATGTTCGCTAGATTCATGCCTATCAGGTCCGGAATCATTTTTAGGACTAGTGGGGGGCATGGGTCAGACGGGGAGCCTGATTTAACTGTGTTAACTAAATCAGTAATCTGTTCCACCGACACTGGTCTAAATTCCATAAAAATGGGTGTATCTCTGTCTCTATTACTATCCACCAATTGATTCCGGTCCGCTTTAGGGGCGGAGAAATTGGAATATATTTGGCCTACTTTGTCTTGAAAGTAGCTGGCTAAGGAATCACAAAGTGATTGAGAAGCATCCTTAGTGGAATTCACCACTGGCCCTGTCAGATTGGACACTACCTGAAACAGTTGTTTGGTTGAATTTTGTGCGGTTTCAATTTTTCTCGTATAATAAATACTTTTTTCTTTAATTATAAGATGTTTGTATTTTGTCAAAGCCGCCTTATAACGTATTTTTTCAGTGTCGTCATATTCTAGGCGCCAGTGTCTTTCTTGATTTCTACACTGTTGTTTCTCCAATCTAAGTGCATCAGTAAACCATGGCGCCAAGGGAGTCTTTCTATTTTTGGAAGTTGTTTTGTAAGGTACTAATCTGCTAAATGTATTTTGGAGCCATTCAGTATAATTATTAGAGGCCAGTTCAGGGTCTGGCACAGCTTCCGGTTGTGAGTCTATTAAGTGTTGTTTAAGATTGACTTGATTAATGCTATTCCAGGCCCTAAATTGCTTAGAAGGGTTAGAGCCTGTGAGCATGTGGGTGGACTGAGGTATCGTGATGTCAAATAATATTGCACAATGATCAGACCATGTCAGGGAAGTATCTTCCTTATAGAGATTTGGTCATTGTTTGAAAACAAACCGTCTAGTGTGTGCCCAGCTGAGTGAGTAGGCATCATCACTTTTTGAGAAAGTCCTAGTACCTCTAGTTCTGAACTGAGGGCTATAGACTCTCTATCAGTGAGGGCCTCCAAATGGAAGTTAAAATCTCCCAGAATCGTGAAATTGGGTTCACCCGCCAGAAGGTTAGCGCAGAGGCTTCGCGCTTTATTGTTCTATTTTAACGTTTTATTGTAAACGCTTATTTTAACGTTTTAACGTTTTACTGCAAACTTTTAGCTGTTTGAAATTCTCGCTGCTGCCTACATTTGTGTTGTATTTTGATAATTTGCTGGCATACTTGCATTTTTCTGTATCTTTCCGCCCTCTCCCCGGTCCACCGCAGCTCTTCGGGCTGATTAAGTGGAGGGAGAAGAGGCGAAGACAGTTTTGATTCTACCCTCACTTCCTGTGCTCAGTGTGGAGAGGTGGGCGCTCTAGTTGTCAGGCCCTCTTTGATCGGCCAGGCTTTCCCGCCTCCCACACTATAAAATAATCATATGGCGCCGTCGCGCAGTGGACCAGAAGGTTAGCGCAGAGGCTTCGCGATTTATTGTTCTATTTTAACGTTTTATTGTAAACGCTTATTTTAACGTTTTAACGTTTTACTGCAAACTTTTAGCTGTTTGAAATTCTCGCTGCTGCCTACATTTGTGTTGTATTTTGATAATTTGCTGGCATACTTGCATTTTTCTGTATCTTTCCGCCCTCTCCCCGGTCCACCGCAGCTCTTTGGGCTGATTGAGTGGAGGGAGAAGAGGCGGAGACAGTTTTGATTCTACCCTCACTTCCTGTGCTCAGTGTGGAGAGGTGGGCGCTCTAGTTGTCAGGCCCTCTTTGATCGGCCAGGCTTTCCCGCCTCCCACACTATAAAATAATCATATGGCGCCGTCGCGCAGCGGACCAGAAGGTTAGCGCAGAGGCTTCGCGCTTTATTGTTCTATTTTAACGTTTTATTGTAAACGCTTATTTTAACGTTTTAACGTTTTACTGCAAACTTTAGTTGTTTGAAATTCTCGCTGCTGCCTACATTTGTGTTGTATTTTGATAATTTGCTGGCATACTTGCATTTTTCTGTATCTTTTCCGCCCTCTCCCCGGTCCACCGCAGCTCTTCGGGCTGATTGAGTGGAGGGAGAAGAGGCGGAGACAGTTTTGATTCTACCCTCACTTCCTGTGCTCAGTGTGGAGAGGTGGGCGCTCTAGTTGTCAGGCCCTCTTTGATCGGCCAGGCTTTCCCGCCTCCCACACTATAAAATAATCATATGGCGCCGTCGCGCAGCGGGCGCGCCGCCGGCGCGCCAAAGGCAAGCCCGTCTGCGCCCGTCCGCACCTGGATCGGGCCTAGGGCCAGGACCCCTGGTCCAGGCCGACCAGAGAGTAAGAGGAGGGTAAGATTATATTCCAGCAAGCAATTAATGGCCATTCGTGGTGTCAGTAATTATTGTAAGCAGGTTTGTCCACTTTTTAATTTGGAAACCCCTCTAACGATATCACAGGTTCATGTCCAACCTGTGGGTTTAGATTAGAGGCTTATGACAGGATATTCATAGACCCCATGGAAATGGGATTTAATTCGACAATCCCAAAAACCCTAAAAAGAAGGATATGATCCATTGCGCATTGGTTAACGCACGCTCTCTCCTAAACATAAATACGAGATAGCAGAATTATTAGATAAATGTAATCTGGACCTTTTATTCATTACAGAAACATGGGCTGACCTTTCAGCTGGCCCAGATTTTTGTATTGCTACTCCTGAAGGCTTCTCGGTCTACAGATGTGATAGAACCTGGAAGAAAGGAGGAGGACTAGCACTCATCTATCGAGATGAGTTTTCAGTTAGGACTGAGGTGATTACCACCGCAGTCTGTGAAGCATTTAATTTTAATATAATGCTTACTAAACAACAGTCCTTCAAGGGAACCCTTTTATACCGTCCACCAGGCCCCAGGGGAGATTTCCTATCAGCCATAGCCATCAGCCATAGGCAACCTACTGGAACTTCAAAGGTGGGGAGCTGGAGGTCAAGTACTTTGGCTGCCCTATGCATCATGATGGCATAGGAAGCAAAGTTCTCAGTGGCTGGTCCAAGTGTAGAAAAGAGACCTGTCTAGGAGGTATCAAGGCCACTAACCTCCTTTGAGTCGTCGTACCAAATGACATCCTGGTAGGGCTGAGCGAACTCACCACCTGGGCCACTGTCATTATTTGAGTCAATCACAAAGAACAAGTTACTTACCTTCGGTAACGCCTTATCTGGTAGAGACATGATCTAGCCACAGATTTCTTACCTTTTAATTTCCCAGACGTCAGACTGGATCCAAAAGATTTTTCTTTGAGCAATACCCCTGCACGCTGGAAGGTGGACTCCATCAGCTCCGCTTGACGTCGGCACCATAGGCAGCACCTCGGCGCACTGACGTCAGTTAACCCTGACCATAAAAACCTGTCTGCAGTGTGGGGAGGATGGGTGGCTCGGTAAGGAATCTGCAGCTAGATCATGTCTCTATCAGATAAGGCGTTTTCGAAGGTAAGTAACGTGGCGATCTGATGGAGACATCTAGCCACAGATTCCTTCCCTTTGAATAGATACCCAAGCAATACCATCCCCAGAGGCAGGACTGCAGATAAGTTTAGACCAGGAAGTCCTGCTGCACAGAGCGGCCAAAAAGGCCATCCCTGTGGACTTGACTGTCCAGGCAGTAGTGCTTGGAAAACATGTCCAGGGATGCCCATGTTCCTGCCTGACAAATGTCGAGGACAGGAACTCCACGTTGCAACGCCGTGGTAGCAGCCTTAGCTTTGGTGGAATAAGCTCGTAAGCCTTCAGGAGGCTGCTTCCTTGCCAGAGCATAGCAAATCTTGATGCAGAGGACAACCCATCGTGAGAGAGTCCTCTTCTGCACCACACGACCTTTCTTAGCTCCCACTTACCCCATGGAGAGTTGGTTGTCCATCTGAAATTCTTTAGTGCGGTCAAGGTAGAACGATAATACTCTTTTTGGATCCAGACAATGGAGTCCCTCCTCTTCCTTATAGGGTTGCAAAGGAGCATAGAAAGTGGGCAAGGTGGCAGATTGCCCCACATGGAAGGGTGTTACAACTTTCGGTAGGAAAGAGGCCCTAGTGCGAAGCAACAACTTGTCAGGGAATATTGTCAGGTAAGGAGGTTTGGATGACGAAGCCTGCAATTCGCTCACCCTCTTGGTGGATGTGATTGCCACTAAAAAGGCTGTCTTGATGGTAAGCAGCCGGAGGGGGCAGTTGTACAAAGGTTCAAATGGAGCACACATTAGGAAGGTGAGAACTAAATTAAGGTCCTACTGAGGCATGATGAAAGGGGAAGGTGGAAACATATGTAAAAGGCCTTTGAGAAATCTATTTACAATGAAGAGGGTTGGTCTGGCAGCCGCAGAAAGGCAGACATGGCAGAAAGGTGCCCTTTTAGAGTGCCCAGAGCAATGCCCTTCTGGGCAAGGGTTAAAATAAAAAGTAAAATATCAGACGGGAAAGCAGAAAGAGGTTCAATAGACTTCTGTACAGTATATTACAAACCTGTTCCATCAGCAGGTGTACACTGACTTGGTAGAGGGACATCTGGCTGCCAAAATAATATTACATACTTTGGGAGGAAGGTCAAATGCTGTCAACTGTCGCCGCTCAATCTCCATTCAAGAAAGCGCAGACTTGACAGGTTTAGGTGGAGGACCGTCTCCTGCTGCTGCAACAGAAGATCCTCCCAAAGAGGCAGCCTGATCGGAGGATCGATGCTCAGTTGGTGAAGCTCGGGATACCAGACTCCCCATGCCCAGTCCGGAGCCACAATGACTTGGGCCTGGTTGCTCCTGATCTTCTTGAGAACTCTGGACAGGAGTGGTATGAGGGGAAAGACATACATGAGGCCTGAGCTCCACTTGAGACAAAAAGCGTCTCCGAGCAAGAGCCGCCTTGGAAACTCCTGCACGCAAAACTTCTGACATTGTGCACTCTCAGCAGAGGCAAACAGATCTAACCAAGGCTTTCCCCACTGTTGAAAGATACCTTGTGCCACCTCCAGGTGGAGACGCCATTTATGATCCGCTAGGTATCACCAGCTGAGTTAGTCCGCCCTGGCATTCAGCAAACCTGCCAGGTGTTGATCCATCCGGATATGCCCTGGTATTCCAGCCAAGTCCAGAGACGCAGAGCCTCTTGACCAAGGGTCCACAACGGCACCCTGCAGTACCACATGGCAGTGGTGTTGTCTGTGAACACTTGTACTAGCATCCTCTTGATGGAAGGGAGAAAGGCTTTCAATGCCAAACGAATCGCTCGGAGCTTCAGCAGGTTGATGTGGAGTGCGGATTCCACTGGAGACTAGAGTTCTCTGGTCTCCACCTCTCCCAGGTGGCCAACCCATCCCAGGAGTGACGCATCTGTCACTACTGTGAGATCTGGGTGGGGAAGGGAGAGGGGTCTGCCTGTGACCCAATCGCGGTTTGTCAACCACCACCGCAAATCCTGCGCAGTTCCTTCAGAGATCTGGATCATGTCGGCGAGGTTCCTTTGATGCTGTGCCCACTGAAACTTCAGGTCCCACAGCAGAACCCTCATATGCCATCTGGCATGTGTCACTAGCAGGATGCATGAGGCCCAGCAGCCTCAGAGTCATTCTCACCAAAATCCAGGATAGAGCCTGAAACATTGGTATCATAGCCTGAATATCCTGGACTCCCCGACTGAGCATGACTTTGACTCGTAGTCCTCTCCAGGCGCCAGAGACAAACCAAGTGTGGATCCATCACCGACATTGCACAGTGACAGGCGCCTAACGGTTTGAATCCAGAAGTCTTTCTATATATGATGGAAAAACGTCTACACACCAAAAAAGGGGTCGACAAAACGTCAAAAAAAGCGTGTCAAAAAGTGATATAGAGTAGCTCTCTTCACGGATCAGTGCTTGACTTGCGCAGAAAGAAAAGAACTGACATCAGCGCGCCGAGGTGATGCCTATATAAGTGTCACAGACGTCACTACGATGCAGACGACGCCGCCATGCGGAGTCGACCATTGCCACCTACCGCTACGCAAGGGTATTACTCGAAGAAAAATCTTCTGGATCCAGTCTGACACCTGGGAAATTAAAAGGTAAGTAATCTGCGGCTAGATGTCTCTATCAGATAAGGTAATGTAGAGTGGGTTGTCTATCTTGTGGTAACTTAAGTAGGGAGCGGCGCCTCGGGCGGAGTTGGCCATGATGTCGGTCGGGGTCGGACCGGCGTCAACTCTGTGCCAGAGAGAACAATCAGAGTCACCTCCTCAGATGGCTAAGTCGGCATCAGCATCGATGTACCTGGGGCTGGAATCAGTCTGGGCTCCGGAAGCAGTCTGAACAAGAGTGGGAGGCAAGATTGGCTTGGAGGACCTTGCTGGCATCGAGGGCGATCCTGCCAGTGGTATCTCAGATAGAAGGCCTCTCAGCTTCTTGGGGCTTGAAGGTATACCAGAGGGAGTAGACAGAGATCCAAAGAGCCAGAGCAGGTCTGTGTGGATCTCTTCGATCTGACTTGGCATGGCTGAAGGGACCTGGAAACTCTAGTTGTGCCGGAACCAGCTGCGGGATCGGCTACATTGTCAGCCAACTTCAGGAGTGATATAGAGAAGCTGGCATCGCCCCTGCCCTTGCTCAGGGAAGTGCACAATGAAGCAGAATCCCTCTTCGATTTCTTGTTTTTGTTACGTTTACCTAAGGACTGGAGCAAGGCGAAGGCTGACCTCTGGAGCGGCTACGTTGATTCCAGGAACAGGACTGAAAATCAAACCTTCGATGTGGAGCAGGTCTTGGAGAGGTACCGGGCGCAGAGTCTTCTTATGCTTAGCGACAAAGTTTTGGCTTACACTCCCTAATGGCCTTCAGGTTCGACATGTCGTCGCCGTAGGTCTTGGCTTGATCCCAGGCAACCCAGGCACACCTGATGGGGATCTGTCACAGATATTTGTTCGCAACAGTCCCTACAGGGCTTGAAACCAATCACTTTAGGGGGTGACATCCCTTGCACACTGGAGAAAATTTGTGAAGGTGTCTCTGAGAGACAAGAGGGAGCTTTGGATCAGCATCTGTTGGCGCAGAAAGAAACAGACATCAATGCACAGGAGTGGTGCCTATATAGGCCCTATACATCATTTCTGGAGCAAAATGGCATCAGTGCGGAGTCACACTGTGCCACCATCCGGCACACAAAGGTACTGCTGAAAAGTTTCCAGATGCAGTCTGACTTCTGGGTAATATTGAACAGGTGAGGAATCTGCGGTTAGAAGTCTCTTTAAGAAAGAATACTACTTGCTTTTAGTGCTGTAGATTTAGATTCCTTTTATGTACACACTCCTTCCATCAAGTGTTAGGTTTGGAACAATACATATTTTTCTTTTAAATATTCGGTTTTGAGGTGACTTGTGATACCTCCATGGAAACCCACAATGCACCAGGACAGACTCCATCTCAGATCCCACACCCCCAAAAACAGGGTGACTGAATAATTTGAGATATGAAGTAGTCGAAGACTGTGTGCAAGATAACATTCCAGAGTACAATAAAGGTGGAAAAGAGTAGGAAACCATCTTCTGGGTAGCATCCGGAGACATGGCACGGCAGGCACGTCAGTACTAGAAGCCACAAGCAGATTGGTAAAAACAGATAAAATTTTGCATGAGCAGCATGTGATACTATAAATGACATGCTGTGATAGAAAGGCAGTATTCCAAACTCTTTAGCAGTGGCTTTCAAGGAAAAGGAGCTTCCTGGACTATTTTAGGAATTGTGGTTCACCTGTGCTGCCTGTCGGATATAAAATGAACACAGTAATCTTCAGTAAAGGTATGGAGTAAGGCACAAATAGCAAACCTGAAAATGTATTTTAATTGTGTACAAGTAAGCCATTGTTGTTCCCTTTTTGTGATTTGAATGTATGTTAGGGGAAACATGCAGTGTTCCTTTAGCTTCAGCATAAAATATATGGTTACATCTGACAAACTATCTTGAAAAACCCACTCTAGAGACAGCTGCCAAGATATGGTGATACAAAGACAAAAAAAGTGGCTTTGTTTTCCTGGTTGTACCAATGCTGTTTAAAGATGATATCCCTTTTAATGAGTGTAGATATTTCTCAACAGAGTAGGGCTTTCAGAAAGTAGAATGGCAAGTCTATGGACTGACATACACAACCCTCCCTTGAATACTCTTGAACCATCAGCTGATAGAGCCTGAAGCTCACCAACTCTTCGTAGGGAAGTAATAGTAACCAAGAATAAAGTGGCTCAAATGGCACTCCCATTAATTTGGTTAGGACTACATTGAGATCCCAGGCGGGGGCTTGAGTATCGGCTCTAACCTGTACTTTGTCAACTGATGCAGCAGACTGGGCAAGCAGACCTTCGTTGGTGGCCTACCTCTTATCAAGAGCTTGGTTCATCGCTGTTCAAGGTGAGTGTAGGAAGGTAGGATCCTTCTGGCATGGCTACCCCCGCTTTTTGCCTGGTGTCAGTGTGCTTTTGACTGCGTCTGCTGGGATCCTGCTAATCAGGACCTCAGAAACAGTGCTCTCTCTCCCAAATTGGTTCTGGTAAGTACTTTGGTACCTCCACAATTGGCTACCGGTGTACGCTTATAAGTTCCTAGTATATGGTGCTAAGGTACCCAGGGCACAGGCACTCCAGGTGCCTCCCATGGGCTGCAGCATGCATTGTGCCACCCATGGGAGCCCACTTAAACTGTGACTACAGGCCTGCCATTGCAGCCTGTGCGAGTTGTGGCTTGGAGCTCTCACGACAGATATAAGTTTCCTTATATCTGAGGTCACTGTACTTAAAACCTATAAGCCACCCCTATGGCAGGCTCTTCAGTCCTGGTGGCACGGTGCCTGGTCACAAGTGCTTACTCATGTCCCTGCATGAGTAGGACACCCCTACAAACCTCGGAGTCAATTCTCCAGGCTTTGTATGTGCGGTCAGCCATTTTAAGACATATAGTGAACATCAGTCATTACGAGATGTCTAACTACATAGTGGCTGCACAGAACCCAGTCATGTTTGGTATCAAACATGTTGGAATCATACCCCAACACTGATTCAGGTGCTGGAAGCATGATCCCATGTACTGGGGGCTCTGTAGGGGACACCCTGTACTCCCGGTAACAGCCTTTCAGGGTATACAAGTAAGCTAGCGCTGTTGCCGACCACAGACACGATTCTGAACACCAGGACTTAGTGTATTGGGCTGGGTGTGCTTGCCAGTGCCACCAGACTGCTTTGGAGGGCACAAATGGTGCCCTCCTTGCATACTCCAGTTTGAATCAGTTCAGGGTCCCTTGGTTCCCCCTTCTGGCAGTAAACTGGACAAAGCACATGGGAGTATCCTCCCCTCTGTCCAGCCCCTCCTCTATGAGGGACCCCTGTGTCATCCCAATCCTTTCCTTAGGGCACTTAAAGACTCCCCTATGAGTGGGTCCTCAGATACGTCGTGAGACAAGACTCAACCCTGAAATTACATTGCTCTTCAGTCGTCTGGACACTTGGACTTCGACTGGAACCAAGATTGCCTGAAGGAAGACTCCTGCTGCTCCTGGTCTTGCTGTTCTTCAAGTCGTCTTTGTCGTCTGTGACTGTGCTTCATCCAGGTTCTCCAGAAGACCTGTGGGCATCAAGGACATCCAAAGAAATCACCCTTGGAGTGAGGGGGTCACTCCCCTGCATCTGCAGGCACCGCAAAGAAGCTGAGAAGTCTGCTGCTCCTGTTGTCCTATGGGCTTCCCGAGGCCTAGCAACATAGGTGGTGGTTCTGCAGCTCCCTAGAGGCCTGACCTGTATTCTCAGAAATTTTGAGGACAGTACGAGCATCGGGCCGCTGGAACCAAACCCCTGTGCACAACGTCGACTTGCTATTGCCAAGGCTTGTTGACTCTGCACTCCAGAGATCTTCAGGATATTAGAAGCTCCAGCCTCCAGCATCTTATCCCTTGAAGATCAGCATCCTCACTGCATCCCCTGTACTGTGGACCTCCACCTTTGGTGAGCTGCTCGAGGTCCTCTTGCGGCTCATGTGCCTTCGGTCTGTGGGTCCCTACCCGAGGGTCTTTGTAGGAAGCTGGCTCTGTATATACTATACCAAAGTAAGGCCTAGTGTTCACAGAGTCCAGTGGATCCCCAAAGGCTTACAGAGGTAAAAGTAGATAATACCTTACTCTCTATTTGTGGTAGTGTGGGCGAGCAGTAAGGCTTTATCAGAGGGTAGTGGTAAGCATTTATTGAACACACTCAGACACGAAATTATGTCACACACTCAAAGACTGAACTCAGACCAATTGTTTGTATCAAAAATATTTCTTTGTTGTATTTTTATTTATAGAACCAAGCAGGACTTGGAGCAGGTAAATATGATTGTACTTTTCAAGATAGCTTGTTAAAAAGCAAGCTGGATGAATAATGACTTATCTATCAGGTTTGTAAAAATGTGCAAATACAGTTGTAATTACTTTTAGATTACTTTTGATTACTTTTCAAGATTACTTTTTCAGGATTACTTTTTCTACTCAGTGTGATATGCCTAGCTATCCCACTGGGACATTTTCTGGATAAAAGGTAAGTAAGTCAGTTTTTCTAAACACACAGTTTCTTAGGTTCTCATACAATTTCCAACTCCACACAGAACTTTTTCCACAGAAAAACAGTCAATGCAGTCCTATGGGAGAAAATCGGGTTATAGGTTTAAAGGTGAGTAATCGGTCTTGGGAGTTGGGTTTCTGGGGTTAGAACCAGGGTTCCCCCAGGGTCAAGGATGCACTCAAAAGCACCCTCTGCCGGACTAGGGTGGCCGGGTGCAGAGTGCCGAGGCCCAATGTTATCCAATGGTGGATAGAAGGCCTCTGGTTGGTGGCTGCTCACGGGCACGCCACTTGGATGTGGGAGCAAAGCTGCTAGGGTTTAGCACAGGGAAAAGGGGGATCCAAGATAGCACACAAGGTGCACCCACAGCCGTACAGGGGCAGCCGGGTGAAGGGTGCTGGATCGACGTCGGGAGCCCTGTTGGTTTCAATGGAGAAGCACCGGTTAGAACAAACACTGCAGGCTTGGGCACGAAGATCTTCTGAAGGCGATCACTAGTTGTAGAGGTAAGTTGGGATGTCGAGGGATGCCGGGACACCGTTGGTTGGGCCACCCAAGGCCGTGGGGTGTCGGGTGCAGGGGCGTCGGGTTTTCCTTACCGGCTCCGGTCGCGGTCGGGGGGATGCTCCAGATAGGGGCTGCAGGCGTCATCTGGAGACTTGCAGCAGGTCAGGGATCACTGGATCCCAGGTCAGGATCGCCGGGGAGACCTCCTTGTGGTGTTGGGCCACTCAAACTCGGGCCGTGGGTGTCGGGTGCAAACTTGCGGATTTGGCTGGAGCCAGAGTCTGTTGGTGAGCAAATCCAGTGCTCACGGGAGACAAAGTCTTGTAAGAGAAGGCAGGGCAAGTCCTCCGGGTTCTGGGGGCTGCTGGCTGCAGGACACACCGGGATTCCGCTGGAGCAGGACAAGGTCGGGACAGGCTAGTATGGCTGGGGCCAAGTCAATTGGTGTCCTCCTCTTCTTCCTTCAGCACGGCTCTTCGGTCCTTCTACTTCTTTGTCTGAGGAGGCAAGGTTCGGGATTGCCCCTAAAGACTACATTTAGGGGTGTTTCAGGTAGGTACAGGTTGGGACCAATTGGTCCCTTTCTTAGGAGGGGTACACCCCCTATTATGCCACCCTCCAGAGGGAGGGGGCATAAGCCTCACTCTGGTTGGCTGGGTCCCCCCCATCTTGAAGATGGCAGGGACTGAGAGTTGTGCTTCGCCTTGCCTCCCCCACCTGAGGGGTGGGGTTGGCAAAGGTGGACACACCTCTCCTATCTTGTTTTTCCCACGATTCTCCCGCCCAAGGTGGGGATCAGAACCAGTCAGGGCAAAGTTGCTGGGAGCAGCAGATGGCTGGGTCAGCTCACGAAGGCGGCAACCCTTTGAAGCTTCTCCTTCGTGGACCTTGCCCATCCAGGGGGAGGAGGCTTGGCACCTCTGCCCAATGTGCTTAGTTTCAGGACCCCAAGAGCAGGAGGCTCTCGACCCAGGGGTCTAGAAACATGTCTGAGGGTGGCAGCTGGCGAGCAGACAGTCAGCCAGGACACTAGAGTTAGGTCGTTTTTCAGGGGGCATCTCTAAGATGCCCTCTGAGTGCATTTGAATACACACTTTGTATCTAGTTGCATTAATACACCAAAATTATTTACAATAGACGAGCCGATGTCACAAATTTACAAGTTCGTGTGATTTATTTCACTTATCTTCGTCTTATTTAGAATATTTGATACATTTAAATCATGTCATCATAAAGGACAACACATTATTGTTCATTATGTTCACATTATTAACAAACAATAAACATATGCAAAAACGACAAATATATCGACCTGAAAACTAAAAATACAAAACATCAACTAAGGATTAACCAACTTAATGACATTATGCTTGTATAACATATGAGACCAGTCCTTGACTAAAAATGGCAAACACTAGGCGGAGGGCTTAAGTATCTCCAACTGAATATCTGTTGTCTCCTGTATAAAGCCCTGGGAACTGTGGTTTGAAAGTGTTGTCAAGTAGAGAGTACTATAATTGTGAAATCTCTCTTAGGGCACACTACAGGTGTCTTGTCCCAGAGGTTGGGGTCGACTCGTTTCAAACCCTGAAATCGTTGTGGGGTTTTCGTCAGGACCTGGACTTGGTCATGTCTGTTTAGGAACAAACTAATATATGTGTTATATACAGGCGGTTGTGAACCTGATCCACTGTGTAATCCCTATTATTATAGCACTGTACCTTTCTGTGATTTGAAAGATGTCCTTGATTGAACATTCATGCAAAAGTCAAATACGGGGTCAAAGTTGTTGTTTGATACCTGCCAGAAAAAATGGGGGCGTTACAATGATTGCGTGTAATCGATGATACAAACATGGACTAGTCATGTAGAATAGCAGAGAAACTTGCCTTTATCTTTTTAGAGCACTCAATGTTTCAAATTGTTGGTGATTTCAAAGCCTCGTAAATTTTGGTAGACCTGTCGAATAATAAAGCGTGTTAGTGTAGTTCTCTCCAGAACTTGTGGAAAAAAGATTGGGCTTCTGTCTACTTCAGACTAACAGATTAACAAATGTTTGAAAAGATTGGCCGCGTGTAGGTGACCTTTTCGCATGTTGGCTACTTGTAACTGGTAAAAAACGCTGTGTGTTTATCTAATGAAGGCGCGTTGCTGCTCGTTATTATGAAAAGAAGAAATCACTTGCCTAAAGTTCTTATCCAACGTCCGTTGTCGAGCAACATGCCTCCTCGTCGGTTACTCTTTCAAAATGCCTGTTAGCTAATGTGTCTCTGAAGGATATAAGGAAAATCCGTACTGGAGTGCTCAGGTCTCCTAGGAAGCGATGTGTGGGAGAAATTCATTGTGGGTTATTGAGTACAAAGCAGGCAAGTCTCATTCACGTGGATGTGAAAACATGTTCCTTAGTTCATGATTTGGCAATTTCAGTCATTTCATTTAACCCGTTCATGACAGTGTTGAATTTCATTATAAGGTATGCTTCCATCGTGTTAATAGAAATTCTGGGTCTCCCCCTCTAAGGTTCGGTGTGATGGCACAGAGAACCGTCCACTTGAAATCTTTTTCGGCATGATTTTGTTCCACAAAGTGGTTAACCATCGGTGCTGTGGCTACTTTGTTCTTGAGCCTGGAATGATGTTGTACGATCCTTTGTTTCACTTCTTGATTGGTTTTACCAATATAGATTTTTTGACATGGGCATACTATGGCGTACACTACGTTTCTGGTTTTACAATTAGTGAACTCATTGTGTTGCCAGCGTATATGGCCATCTGTAAAAGTGGTTCCTTCTATGGTAAGACTGCAAACTGTGCAGTTGCCGCAGTTGTGGTGTCCTTGCACTGGTTTACGGTTAAACATGCTGTGGAGGGTGTCTGGTCTTTTAATATGAGTTTCCTTGGCAGGTATTAATTGTCGTCCAATACTGCAGTTCTTTTTAAGGGCGAAAAGTGGTAGCCCTATGTTTTGTATTGAGCCTTCAATTAAATGCCAATTGTTCTTGACAATCTATATCGTTCCAGGCTCAAGAACAAAGTAAAAGATACAATTGATGGATGGAATACTGAACAATGCAAACATTCACCCCCAGTCACAAAGATCTGGGTTTAATCCATCATTCTTTTGCTCACCACGCCACCCCAGTTTGGACCCAGCTATATACAAATCAGGCTTGACCCTGTGCCTCATGGGAACAGTCCAGCCCGAACTGCCAAGCCAGGTCCTCCCTGGACCGGAAACAAGCATCCTGGGACCGGTTTCAGGGCATCACCCTTCATCAGCCAGGCTAGCTTGAATCCAGTGGCGCAGTGAGCACGGGACCCACGTCTGGGCATACCCTTCCCACTTAGGGCGACAAATGCAAAAGATACAATTGATGGACGGAATGCTGAACAATGCAAACATTCACCCCCAGTCACAAAGATCTGGTTTAATCCATCATTCTTTTGCTCACCACGCCACCCCAGTTTGGACCCAGCTATATGCAAATCAGGCTTGACCCTGTGCCTCATGGGAACAGTCCAGCCCGAACTGCCAAGCTAGGTCCTCCCTGGACCGGAAACAAGCATCCTGGGACCGGTTTCAGGGCATCACCCTTCATCAGCCAGGCTAGCTTGAATCCAGTGGCGCAGTGAGCACGGGACCCACGTCTGGGCATACCCTTCCCACTTAGGGCGACAAATGCAAAAGATACAATTGATGGACGGAATGCTGAACAATGCAAACATTCACCCCCAGTCACAAAGATCTGGGTTTAATCCATCACTCTTTTGCTCACCACGCCACCCCAGTTTGGACCCAGCAATATGCAAATCAGGCTTGACCCTGTGCCTCATGGGAACAGTCCAGGCCGAGCTGCCAAGCCAGGTCCTCCCTGGACCGGAAGCAAGCATCCTGGGACCGGTTTCAGGGCATCACCCTTCATCAGCCAGGCTAGCTTGAATCCAGTGGCGCAGTGAGCATGGGACCCACGTCTGGACATACCCTTCCCACTTAGGGCGACAAATGCAAAAGATACAATTGATGGACAGAATGCTGAACAATGCAAACATTCACCCCCAGTCACAAAGATCTGGTTTAATCCATCATTCTTTTGCTCACCACGCCACCCCAGTTTGGACCCAGCTATATGCAAATCAGGCTTGACCCTGTGCCTCTTGGGAGCAGTCCAACCCGAACTGCCAAGCCAGGTCCTCCCTGGACTGGAAACAAGCATCCTGGGACCGGTTTCAGGGTATCACCCTTCATCAGCCAGGCTAGCTTGAATCCAGTGGCGCAGTGAGCACGGGACCCACGTCTGGGCTGTTCTCATTGGGCACAGGGTCAAGACTGATTTGCATATGGCTGGGTTCAAACTGGAATGGCATGGTGAGCAAAAAAACAATGGATTTAGGCCCAGATCTCTGTACTGGGGTGAATGTATGACATTGGTCTGCATTCTGTCCATCAATTGTTGTTTTTGCAAGAACAAAGTAGCCACAGCACCGATGGTTAACCACTTTGTGGAACAAAATCATGCCGAAAAAGATTTCAAGTGGACGGTTCTCTGTGCCGTCACACCCAGGGCCGGACTGGTAAGTCCGGGCACCGGGCAATCCCCCGGTAGGCTGGAGGGGGTGGGGGCCGGTTCTGTTGCTGGGGCCGATTTGGCCGTGTGGAACCGACCCCTGCGTGAGTCAGAGACAGTCAATGTACAGTGTCCAGTTCTCCTGCCGCTGGCAACTGGTCCCCCTCTCTTTGTTCCCCCTCTTCCTTCTCTTTCTGTCTCGCTCCTCCTCATTTAGTGAAAACCGAAACTTCAAGAAACAGGCATTACCTTCTCTTTCCTCCTTTCGTTTATTTGCTCCCCTGTGAAATGGATCCAAAAAAGAAAAACACTTTTGCTGGAAACGTTTCTTTTTCTGACATTTTTCAATTTCTAAGTGCAGCCTCGGGGGTGGAGAGAAATAAAACATTCAGAATATGAAAAATAACTAACAAACTAAAGCAAGACAGGGTGGTTGCAAGGTGGCCAGATTGATTTATTCACACCTAAACCCATTAGCGCCACTTTACAGTGTATGCCAGTGAAGCGCTACTTTTGTTTTCTCATCTCTCAACATTGCTTACCCTGGGTGGGAAAGTGCACTATTTCTGGAGGTACTGAAATACCTGCTTGATGGGTGAATTGGAAAACAAAATGTGTACAGCGGCTGTGTGTTCACAAACGTGGTCTTTTTAAACCATACTGCTTATGTTTTGTAAGGATATAAGCAATGGGCATTGAAACGGGTCCCTTCTACACCCTGTAGTCATGGCCTTAACTTTTCAGGCAAAAGCACTCACTAATTTCTGAATAATGAGTGTAAAAAGAAAAAAGGTAACCATTTTGTTTCCTGCTTACATTTCACATGCTTTACTTAATCTTGTATTCCCTATGAGTGTTTGCTTTTTCTAGAATGTTGTTAATTTTTTTTTTAGGCAGCATATCGCTCTTGTCTAGTGCGTGATTTGAATTGAGTCACATCCAGGTGTTTATAGCGGGTCAGTGCAGTGCAAGTTTCTCTCAGTGAGGCAGTATGGTGTTCAGTGGGGGAGAGGAGGGGGCACTATGGTCAGAGCTGCTGAATTTGGAACTGGGGAACCAGGTTCAGCCTTCATGACCAGTCCACCAGACCACTCTCCTGAGGGAGCACATTCCCATGCTAGACCTTAGAAGGCCCCACAAGACCTTAGAGGCCCTGGCGTCTTAGCACCAGCAGGTGGACCCTAGCAGTGGCAAGTGTGGGTTAACCTAGAAGGCCTGTCCGCCACAATTCATTCTGAAGTTCACCTTCAGTCTTGCAGGCAGGCCTATGAAGCAGCACACCATAGAGTGACAGTGACTCTGTCACTGAGGTCACAGGACCCTTGAGCAGGGTGGCTCTAGGGCAGTGCGACCGCACTAGGCGCTGATCAGTCGCGGTCCGTGCAGGTAACAGCAGTGGGGCAGAGGGGCCAGGTAAGGGGGATTTCGAGGATGATGCAGAGGGAAAATTAAATAAATAATTAATTTTCCCTCTGCATTGTCCCTCGAAATCCCCCTTTACCCGCCCCACCACCCACCGCTCTTACCTGCACGGACCGCGGCTGGCGCTGACTTCAGGTGGGGGCGTCGTGTTTGCAAGTATAATATGGTTTTAAAAGCACTTGCTGCCTCCTTCCTGGCCTCCAACAATTTTCGGCAACAATAAAAATGTCATGATAACTCCAGTGATTCATGTTCTTAGTAGAGACAGAAGGTGTTTAGTCTAGTGGACGTTTTGACTCATGGAAAGAGGGTTAATGTGCCTGCTGCTAAGAACATGTACCATACAGATCACAAAGTGCACATAATGTAAATAGTGTAACTGCAACAAATGAAACTGGTCCTAGGATGCTTGTTTCCAGTTCATGGAGGACCTGGCCTGGCAGTTCGGGCTGGACTGTTCCCATTGGGCACAGGGTCAAGACTGATTTGCATATGGCTGGGTTCAAACTGGAATGGCATGGTGAGCAAAAAACAATGGATTTAGGCCCAGATCTATGTACTGGGGTGAATGCATGACATTGTTCTGCATTCTGTTCATCAATTGTTGTTTTTGCATAATGTAAATAGGTCAGTGGGTTCCTGCTTTAGCCAGAGAGGCCCTATTGTTACTTGCAGTTAATAAGTTAAAATCCTAACATAGAACAGTGAGCTATTAACTGTCATGTAAGAGCTGCATGCAAACTGCAAGGTATAAATTAGAGTGTTATGGTTTTTCCCCAGTCTTTGATTATCCTAATGTTACAAAAAGGGTTCATTGGGGTAGAAATCAATTCTGATTAAAGAGAACCCCCCAACCATGGTATTGCGTTTTAAATTCTGAGTTTGTGTTTCTCCAGACTAATCTCTATTAAGCTATGCTGTTTACCAGTATGGTTGTCATGTGACTCCTACACCTTGTAGTCCTTTTTCTTATGTAACATTTCCTATACAGTGATTTACACACGTATGATTGATTGTCTCTGTGTGATGTAAAGCGCTCTGACACCCTACACGGGTATAAGTGGTGCTGTAAATTTTCTGATACTTTATTATTTTGACATTTTTACACATGCTAACAGCCTCTGCAAAGATTTTTACTTATTAGTACCAGTGGAACATACAACTGCAGCAGTGAGAAAGGTGACCAGTCAATCTTTTCATGGGGCCCTCCACTTCACAGCAGCACAAGTCACATTTCTTAGTAACTTTTGATACGTTTGAGGTATAAACAATTTATTAGTTAAAATCGTCCGATTATGCAGCAGATGATGTATTATGTGGCAAATATGACAGAGCCATAATTATGTGGAAAACATTTGCAAACTAGGATATTTTGCCATTCATGTTTGAACTGCTCTTGTGGAAAAGGGAGGAGAAGTGCTGATGACAGAAACTCCATGGCTGGGAGACAAAAGGCTTGCGATTCCACTTTTCAGGATATTTGGGACATTCTATGATTGGAAACGTATCCCACTTTGTGAATGTATTTTAATGTCAATAACTAATATTAAACCTTAAATAAACATGTGTATCCATTGGTTAAATTAAATAACGTAATAAGCTGTAACCGGTTAGTGAAATGGGAAACAAATACTAAAAATTGAGATATTTTGCTCTTTCTGCCACACCTCTGACTCCGCCCACTGACCCAATCCACGGGTTATTCCCGCCCTCTGATTCTCCGCCCACAGTTCCCCTACTTTTTTTCCCCCACTTCGACCACTGGGTGGTGGGCGCTGGGCGGCACTGTATGGGGGCGTCGCGACCGGGCCAGAGAAATGAATTAAAAGCAAAAGGGGCCTAAAGGGGCAAGGGGCAGCAGGGCTAGGCCCCGGGCCGGGTTCCGCAGCGTAGTGGTTTTGTTTGTTGTGAGCAGGGGCGGAGCGAGGTGGTGGCAGGCCTCAGGCTCTAGGCCAGGCAGGCTCTGATTGATGACTCGTGGAGCGGCTATCCCGGACCCCGATCCTCCATGTAACTTAGCCAGCCATGAGCCATCATCACCCCTCAGAGGTCGAAACATGCTACATGCATCAACCTGGAATCCAGGAGGACCTCGAGGGCATGTGGTGAGCAGGGGGCAGGAGGAGGCGGAGAGCCTTCGCTATATTTCGGCTAAAGCATCACTCAGGCCTTTTCCAGAACTCATTAGAGAATACATACACAGCAAAACTAATTGGCAAAACGTACATTGCCTCACTCAGGGGAAACCTAACTGGTCTTCGGTTACTTTTTTTTTTTTTTAATTATTATTATTATGGGCCTTTTTTCCTCAATGAACTGAGAAATTCAGGCACTTCCCTTTTCAAGAACTATTCAGTGAGTGCACCCTTATGGCAGAACAACTCACCCCAAAGGGCACCCAAATCTTGCAGTTGCACCAGACCGCTACAAAGAGCAGTCATTCTGTATAAAAAGCAAACAAAAAATGCCTCAGCCCACACACAGCATTGCTGTAAACGAGTTAGCAAATGTTTCAAATAAATAAAGTGGGTGCTCACTGTCCCATATTGCTGCATTCACCTCAGAAGTGCAGTCACTGACCTATCACAGTTATTACACCCTGGCAGTGACGTGCTGCACCAAGAAAGGAAATCAGTCCTCTTTAGAAGTGTTACTTCCGGTCGCACTAAAGAGTAGCAGCTCTTTGCAAAAGTGTTGGTACCACAAGGGTTGAAGTACACATTGTTTTGTACACTTTTTACTCTGAACCTTTGCACAATTGTTTGAAGTTAAGTGCGTTTTTAAATGACTTTATGCTATTTTATATGAAGAATAAATTGGTTATATTTAAACTCATCTTTCGTGCTCGACATTTCATTTTTTTTAGTGTTCTCTGTAGGAATGTCTGTGATTTATAACTGGGTATCCTGGTGCTCCATAAGGTAATCATTTACTATGCTTTAAAAGTTAATACAATCTAATATGTAATGAAAAATGTGTTGAAAAATGCTTTGTTTTGGCCTTTCTGTCTCAAATTTTCTTGGGGGACAACCCCCAAACTCCCCCTAGTAGTGGTTGCTCACTGCGCTTGCTCGCTACACACCATGTGGGGGCTGGTCTCACTTTTACTTTGTTCTCTCTGATTCACTACTTGTGTCTATTTTTGGTGCTCTCTGAAAGAAGGTCTATGGGTACATATGACTTGGTGGGTAACCTGGTGCTCTTTAAGGTCATCATCTACTATTTACTGTGCTTTGAAAGTTGATACAATTGAATATGTAATGAAAAATGTGCTGTAGAATTTTGGTCTGTCTTTTTCCAAAATTTTCTTGAGGGGAGAACCCCCCCAAACGCCCCAAGTAGCGGTCGGGCTCGCTTGCTGCGCTCACTCGCTACGCACCAGACGGGGGCTGGTCTGGCAAAATTTGCCGGGGCTGCTTTCAGTTCCCAGTTCAGCCCGGATCACACCGAACCCTAGAGGGGGAGACCCAGAATTTCTATTAACACAAAAGGAAGCTTACCTTATAATGAAATTCAACACTGTCATGAACGGGTTAAATGAAATGACTGAAATTGCCAAATCATGAACTAAGGAACATGTTTTCACATCCACATGAATGAGACTTGCCTGCTTTGTACTCAATAACCCACAATGAATTTCTCCCACACATCGCTTCCTAGGAGACCTGAGCACTCCAGTACGGATTTTCCTTATATCCTTCAGAGACACATTAGCAAACAGGCATTTTGAAAGAGTAACCGACGAGGAGGCATGTTGCACGACAACGGACGTTGGATAAGAACTTTAGGCAAGTGATTTCTTCTTTTCATAATAACGAGCAGCAACGCGCCTTCATTAGATAAACACACTGCGTTTTTTACCAGTTACAAGCAGCCAACATGCGAAAAGGTCACTTACACGCGGCCAACCTTTTCAAACATTTGTTAATCTGAAGTAGACAGAAGCCCAATCTTTTTTCCACAAGTTCTGGAGAGCACTACACTAACACGCTTTATTATTCGACAGGTCTACCAAAATTTACGAGGCTTTGAAATCACCAACAATTTGAAACATGGAGTGCTCTAAAAAGATAAAGGCAAGTTTCTCTCCTATTCTACATGACTAGTCCATGTTTGTATCATCGATTACACGCAATCATTGTAAACGCCTCCCTTTTTCTGGCAGGTTTCAAACAACAACTTTGACCCCGTAATTGACTTTTGCATGAATGTTCAATCAAGGACATCTTTCAAATCACAGAAAGGTACAGTGCTATAATAATAGGGATTACACAGTGGATCAGGTTCACAACCGCCTGTATATAACACATATATTTGTTTGTTCCTAAACAGACATGACCAAGTCCAGGTCCTGACGAAAACCCCACAACGATTTCAGGGTTTGAAACGTGTCGACCCCAGCCTCTGGGACAAGACACCTGTAGTGTGCCCTAAGAGAGATTTCACAATTATAGTACTCTCTACTTGACAACACTTTCAAACCACAGTTCCCAGGGCTTTATACACAGGCAGGAGACAACAGATATTCAGTTGGATATACTTAAGCCCTCCGCCTAGTGTTTGCCATTTTTAGTCAAGGACTGGTCTCATATGTTATACAATCATAATGTCATTAAGTTTGTTAATCCTTAGTTGATGTTTTGTATTTTTAGTTTTCATGTTGATATATTTGTCGTTTTTGCATATGTTTATTGTTTGTAAATAGGTTGAACAATAATGTGTTGTCCTTTATGATGACATGATTTAAATGCATCAAATATTCTTCTAAATAAGACGAAGATAAGTGAAATAAATCACACGAGCTTGTGAATTTGTGACATCGGCTCGTCTTTTGTAAATAATTTTGGTGTATTAATGCAACTAGATACAAAGTGTGTATACAATTTAACATTGGTCCTATCTAGCTTGTGTAGGGATCCAAGCCTCCTTTAGATTACAAACTCTGAGTGCATTTGGCATTAAATCGCACACTGGAATCAGTGAGGGTTTAATGTGCTGATATCAAACTTTCCAGGTTTCAGTAAAGCCATTACGGTGCTGTGGAGTTCGTAATGACAAACTCCCAGACCATATACTCTTTATGGCTTCACTGGACTTGCAATGTCTAAGAATGGACTTAGACACTGTAGGGGTCCAGGGCTCATGCACCTGTACCCTCACCAGTGGTATAGTGCACCCAGCTAGAGGGGTGGCTTACCTATGCCATAGGCAGTGGATTGTAGGCATGGCACACAGGGTTGTGTGCCATGTCGACTCTTCACTTTGCTCTGCACCAAAACACCTAGCCTGCAATTGCAATGTGTGTGTTAGGGTACAGGGCCTCTAAGGGTGACACAATATGAGCTGCAGCCCTAAGAGGTCTTCCCTGGTCACAGTGCCCTTGGTACCTATGGTACCTTTTACAAGAGACTTGCATGCGGCCAGAGAGTTGCCAATTGGGATTGAACAATACAGTTTTAGGGAAAGAATATAGGCCCTGGGTACCTCGTTGGCAGGAACCCAGGGCACACTTAGTCAAAGAGCATCAACTTAGGCAAAAAGTGGGGGACAACCATTCAAAAGGGGCAATTTCCTACAGTCTTCTCTTGCTTCAGTGGGCTCCCCTGCATTTGGTGAGTCCCTTGGACTTTGCTGGTCGCGTTTGCTCCTTTTCTTTTTCCACGCAGTTGCGGCTACCAAGGCTTGTTGGTACTCCCGCCGGACACCAACCACCTAGACACCGACACCCAACGTGAGACAGCTCGTGCACAGCTCCTGGTCTTTCTCAGCATTGCCTGGTCCTCACATCTGCAGCGACAAGGTCCCAGTGAACTTTTCAGAACCTCCCGACATCGGTGGGCATTGTGCTTCCGAGCCTCCTGGTCACCTCTGAGTGGAATAGACTCTGTGCCCTCTGCTTGCAGGTTCTTCAGTTCCAGAATCCACCTTTGGATTCCACTGGGCTCCTTCAACATCTTCTCCAGAGCCATCTTCTTTGAAGTCTCCCATTGCTGTCTACGGCAGGTTCCAACGTCCCTTCACCCCTATCTACCGGCTTCCCTGGTGCAGGTAACCTGGTTCCTGGGGCATTCACGGTGGGGTGGCTCTCAAACCTTCTGTCTTCCAAAGGATTTCCTCGGGGTCCTCTGGGAAGGGTCCTTCTGTAAACATGCAACCACGACTTCTCCATTGACTTCTATAAGGCACCCGACTGTGTTCCCACTCTGCACACAGCCTCCGTGAGGTTCCGGGGTACTTACCATGAGTGGTTCCTTGTGTCCCCAGCTCCTCTGGATCTTCTGGTCTAAGTACCCTTCTGCTTTGCAGTTCCTATTCTACTTTCTTAATATATAGTTTGGTCTCCCCCTGGAGACCAGTGTATATTTGTACTACTTACCTGATTATTACAAAGTATTCTTGTGTATTGTGTTGATATTTCCGGGTAAGAGATATACCAATGTGTTAGTGAGTGTTGTGTAATAAATACTTATTTATATGTATACACTGTGTGGTTCTTTTTCGTTTAACCAACACTACATGATTAGATCTGGTAAAACAAGCTGCTTAACACTCCTTCAAGATAAGCCTGAAGGCTGCTCTCCACAGCTGCCACTTAGAGAGCTTTCTATGGTTGTCTAAGACCACTAAAATCACCATAAGGGTTGTCTGGCTTAGTGCGAGGTGCTTCACTTAAATAAGGGTGCACCATATACTAAACCAGCCTCCTACATTGGTGTGCAGCAGTTGGGATTTAATTCTGTACTGTTTTACCAGCTAATCTAGGTGTGGTTAGATGAAAAACCATCACTAGTATTAGGCACATATAAAATACTTTTTGTGAGTAGTAAGTTCTATTGAAGTTTTTGGATTGGGAGTCAAGGGTCCTGCACAACCCTTTCTCCAGTCTTTGGAAGTTTAGTCTCACTAGGGTAGGTAGGTGCAACACCACACTACACCGAGTTACCATGTCTTTAATTGGGGGAGCCAGTGGGTCCCAACACTCTAGATACAGTGGTCTTATGTTCTAGGAACATAGGACGCTGGCTGTAACAAAGGCCAGGAGAGCAGGATAACTCTGGGTTGGGGGAGGCTCCAGAGAAGGGTCAGGGGTTGCTCAACCCAGTGACCCCAATTCTGAACATGACCAGAAGGAGTCGGAAGACCCCACACTTGTAAATTCTGATCTCCCAGGAAATGGGTCAGATGAACTAGAGGAGGTCCCTAGAGGTAGGTCCCCCTTTGTTCCTCCTGGGAGGGTGACAAGAGTTCTGGGGTGGTCTAGGTCCTCCTCTGTCAATTCTAATGCCTCTAACACTTCAATAGAGACCTCCATCTCTAGCAAAAGGGAGGACCCCTTAGAAAGGGAATACCACCTACTCAATCCTGAGAATGCTGAGCTCAGGCTCAAGAAGGAGCAGTTGGCCCTTGATTAGGAAACCCTGGAAGTACAAAAGGTTAGGAAAACAATTGGGACTAGGGTCCCACAGTGCCAGCACTAATGAGCCTAGGGTCAGGGAACAATCTTTTGATACTAGGAACCTGAGCAGGAAAGTCTCTCCTTACCAGGAGGGGGAAGATAACCATAAAGGGATCACTGCCTTCAAGAGGGCCTGTAAAGTACAGAAGGTCCCTTAAGGGCAGTGGGCAGCTATCCTGTGGCTCTCCTTTGATAGCAAAGGTAGAGACAAACTCCTCACTGTCAAGAAGGAAGATGCTGACAACTACTCAGTCTTGAAGTGTGCCCTCATAAATGGACTTGGTTTAACCGCTGAACAATACAGGGTTACGTTTAGGGACACATAGAAGGCACACACCCAAGACTAGGTTTACTTTGTAGACAATGCTATTAAGGCTCTGGGAGGCTGACTTCATGGAAGTAATGTACATGACTATGAGGGACTGTACAATTTATTGATGAGGGAGCATGAACTGTCCAAATCGGGGGCTGCACCAGTATCTGGCAGACTCTGATCTGACATCTCCCAAAGAAATGGGAAAGAAAGAATACAAATGGGTCCGCACCAGGGTCAAGCAGAAAAACAATTTTGGTGGAGATGGCCAGAAGAAGCAGGATTCTTCTAAGGTCCAAGAGAAGGGTGGGGAGAAAGGTAAAGACAGAAAGGAGTGTTCACAAGATCCCCAAAAATCTCCCTCTGGGGTGGGTCCCAAAACTCCTCTTCCTCTGGCAAGAAACCTTGATGTTATCTATGTAGGGAAAAAGGCCACAGAGCAAGGGATACCAATTGCTCTAAAGCTAACACCAATTAAACTACTACGGCGCCTAAGGCAACTGGCGCCCCTAGCACCAGTACAAATAGTAGTAGTGCCCCCAAGGGATTAGTAGGATTAACCTTGGGTTCTGTCCTAGTTAAAACATCCACTCAGGCGGTCCTTGTCTTTGACAGTGGCATGGAACTTGCCACTTTACTTGTAAGTCCCACTAACTTGGGCAAGTACAGGCAACAGCCTCTGATTAATGGTCAGGAAGCTATGGTATACAGGGACCAGTGTCATTATGGTGACAGAGAAACTTGTGTTTCCTGACCAGATCTTATTTGGTCAAGTTTACCAAGTGCCCAAATGCAAGCAAAGTCAGGACTGATCATTCTTTGGCAGTTGAGAATCTCTGGAGAGGGATAACTGGCCCTAAAAGGGCTGTGGTTTCCCCACTGACTTAGAAACTTCAGCCTGGTCTGAAGTGGAGTTCAGAACACATGCAGAGATGATGGGAATCTCTAGCAGTGCATTTGCTTTTACTAGGAATCAGGCCAAACAGTTAGGCACTGAGGGAGCTCTGGATCCTGGAAACATGGGTCAGCTAGCTCCTAAAAGAAGGAGCAGGAAGGGCAAGGAATTATCCTCCTCCCAGACTCCCATTGAGGATCAGTCTCCTGAGGCAGATGATCTTAGCCCTTGCGAAGGAACTGTCCCAGAGGAACTTGGGCCTGACACGGCAGAGTTCTTGGGGACAGGGGGTCCATCCAGGGCACACTTGAGTCTGGAGCTGAAATCCTGCCCCTCTCTTGAACAGCTCAGACAGCAAGCTTCTGCTGAGGAAGCAGGGAATGTCAGTAGGACCCATAGGATCTATTGGGATGATGGGCTCCTGTTTTCAGAGTGTAGAGACCCCAAGCCTGGTGCCACCAGGAGGTTGGTTATACCTCAGAAACTCAGGGGTTTTCTTCTCTTTCTTGCACCTGACATTCCCCTTGCAGGACATCTTGGGCAAGACAAGACTTGGGACAGGCCTGTCTCTCACTTTCATTGGACCCACATGCCCCACATGGCCCCACATTTCTGAAGACACCAAGGAGTTTTGTCTCTCCTGTCTCACTTGCCAAGCCATTGGTAAGTCAGGTGGCACTACAAAGGCCCCCTTAATTACACTTCCGGTGGTTGGGGTTCCCTTTGACAGGGAAGGGATAGACCTTGTTGGACCCTTAAACCCTCCAACAGCATCTGGACACAGTTACATCCTGGTGGTGGTGTTATATCCCGTATAGAGGCCCTAATGTAGACCCGCTCATACATGCCCTAAAATGGACGTATTCGTATTTGCCCTAATACGGTCATATTCGTACTTGCCCTATTATGGTCAAATCCGCATATGCCCTATTATGGTCATAACTGTACATGTCCTATTATAGTCATGATTCCTTATATAGGCATGATCTTTCACCTACATTGGTCCTCGCTAGTACACAACGAGCTCTGAGGGCTGAACGTTATCTAGTCTGTGGTTTTGAATACAGCAGGGTTTTTCCCAAACACAGGCCCACACTGTACTCATCAATTATGCATGGCTCTCTAGGAATACACCACCTGCATAATATATATGTACAAAGTTAACCCCTGACGTCTTCCTCACGCCTAACAAGGGCCAATACAAACCATACGAAGCAACTAGAGTCTACAGGGTATAAATACACCACATCTTACCCCGGTAAGACAGAGGGAACCAAGACTTCCATGCTGACACACTGACCAGAGACGCTGAGGCTCCTGCATGCAGTCGCTCCAGCTGAAAGCGGTCTGACACAGCCCTTGCATGGTGTCCAACTCGAGACCAGGACGGGGTCCCACACTCTCTCTATTCAGGTATGGGGCTTCGACTAAATCCTAGAAGGATTCTTGGCTCTTAGAATTTTAGCCCTACACATATGCTAGGTACACTCAGGTACATCTAGTTAGGCATCATAGGAGTACGCGCACTTGCATAATGCTTTTTATATTCATGTATGTATTCATGATTATTGCAATATGGTAGAACTGTTCTATCCCTTTGCTTTTATCGTACTGCTGATAATATATCTCTGCTACTGTCTGCTGGTTACTGCAGCACATATACTTTACACTGGAATAACAACTGTTCAATAAATACTTATTGAAACGCCCAACTGTTTATTCTGTGTAACTCTCTGAGACAAACCAAATAAGTAAGCACGAGTGACTGAGCGAAAGGTAGTACATTGTTTCCACGATTCTGAGGAATTTGGGTTGTCATGGTCTAAGGTTGCCAGAAACTAATCTCTCCCCGATAAGAGGAGATTCTAGTGGCACTGTGAGCTAGCTAATGCAAATCAGGCTAACATATACGGTGGGGGTGCACAGAGCCAGTCTAACACCAAGCCCACGGTTTATGTTATCCAAACGCGCAGGTCCTGCATGGGTACTATAGGAACTACATGACATGGCGCCGCCAACGTTGGTTGGGTACTTATTTAACAGTAGAATCTGAGTAGTTCAGTCGTGCTATTCTCAGAGAACCTACTCACAAAACCCCAGAGACGTGTTGAGTGGGTGGGCACTAAATCCGCCACAGCTGAGTAGTACGAGAATACTATTTACTGGCTGTTGGTTAATCAAGCTTGAAGGACATTTAGTTCCTAAATTGTGCATAACACCTCATCATAGTTACCTGTGAACACTTCTTCCTCTAAACATGCCTGGTTCAGGGGATGAGAGAGTTGACCTGGGAGAAGAAAATCCTGAGGATGCAATACAGATTGCACCAAAATTCAGAAGGACAGTCACCATAAGACAATTAGAAAATGGCTTACCAGCCAAGGGAGGCATGGTTGTTTTCGTGATTGAAGCACACAAATCAAACAAAACAGAGGTGTTCTATTCATGGGTTACATTCTCAGCAGCAAATGAAATAACAAATACATTTCACTACTACATAGCAGGAGATGCACCACTGGAATATGCCCCGTTTGAGGACATAGAGATTCCACTCACTTACCAGGAACATCATTACTGGTTTAATGGGGCCCTACCCCACGTACACAAAGAGTAAGATTAGGCCCGCTCGGAGGAGACGGGGCCACATGGCCAATACTAGCGGCTTATTCACCGCACCCTGACATTGGAACAATTGCACAGCCAGAATTACTCGTACGACACAGAGATTTAACTAAAATCTACAGAAATCTGACAATTCGTCATGAGGACTTTAACAATCCAACCTGCACCAGGTGCAGCAACTAGTTCTCCAGCTCAGGGTACAGGAAATAAAATTACTCCTCAAACATTACACGCGGTAATGGGCAAAATGCCCGCAAAACGCGAACAAATACCATTCTGGATAGCTCAGAAAATAACTCAGCTTGAGGCAGTATTTCCGAATACTACCACCTATGAAAAACACAGAATTCTAACAATCTGCTTGCCCATGGGGATCACACCACAAGTAGAGGACTCCACCTCTTGGGGTTCAGTCTTTGCTGCCATATATACCAGAACACATGGTATCTCGTCCTTAGCAGTAGTACCAGACGTATTGAGACAGATACAAAATGAGTAAGGAGCAGAGCCTGCCCTTAACTTAGGGATGAAGTTACTAAATAACTTTGACCAGGTATCAGCCATAATACTAGCTAACATTAAGGGGGAAGCGGCTTCAGTGGCGATCAACCAACGCCTAAGGGAGTTCGGTCCAATAGATCAACAACACGAACTACCCAAAATAATTGAAACTGCATATGCAGAACTAGGCAGAGACAGTCTAGGTGGGAAAGCATTAAAACCACAACTGGTGGGCAGTCCTGAAAAGGACACTACAAAGCAGACACCTACTTCTTCTAAAAAGAAGTAAGAAAATAAAAAACAACAAAAGTCTAAAAACAGCAGATCTCAATCCAGAGGTAGGTCTCCTCAACAGGAGCACTCTGAAAGGAGGTATAACCTCAGGAATAGGGATAATATTAAAAAACCTGACAGGTATCAGAATACTGATACACGTTCCTCTCAGGGTTCATCAAAAAACTCAGAGAGGGAAGGACGGTCAGAGGAGCGTACAAAGTCCAGAGACACGCATCGCGCTGCGGACTACGCACCTTAAAAAGAAGATAAACAAAAACAGAAACCTCAGTTCGAAAAGAAGAAGGTAGCAGGTCTCAAGATCAAACATGCCCAGAATTCTGAGGACACAGTTTCTGAACGGGGAATGGGCTCTGACGATGCTAGACAGCGCGGCAGAAGTAACGATAGCTTGCCAGAACCTGAAGGAATTTCTGGTGACAGCGGAGTTGAGTGAGTATATCACGGTGGAAACACCTGATACTCGGGTAAGTGTCCCACATAAGTTACTTGAGATAACACTCCGGATGGAGGGGGACAAGCCCAGAAAAATTAAAGGTCTCTTTTGGAAAAATCTGTCATCTGGTTATGACATTCTATTAGCAGAACAAGACTGGCCGCCAGCATTCGTCATGGAGTGCCCTAGGGGAGAAACGATAATTTTTCCAGCCTTTTCCGACCTCGTTCCCATACATTTAAAACATGCATATGCGCAGGAGTGTGCGGTTGCCCTAGCTCCAGCATTGTACAAAAATCATGTTGGTTGGGATGAGGAGTCAACCCACCACGTGATCCCATTTAAAGTTTCCCCAAATGCTCAAAGGCATTACCCTATAAAGCAGGAAGCTAAAAAACAAGTCAGGGAGATCCTAGATCAACTAGAATACCAGGGGGTGATAGAAAATTGCACTTCACCTATGAACAATCCTTTGTTTCCCGTAATGAAACCTGACAACACATCGTTTAGTTTTGGATTACAGACATTTAAACACTTGCACAAAAACATTTGCAGTTCAAAATGCACACAGTGCCGCATTAATGAACAACATTGTGCGCAAAAAATACAAAACAACACTTGATATCTCAAATGGATTTTTCTGCCAAAATATAGCGCCTGAAAGCAGGTATCTGACCGCATTCAGTGTGTTAGGGTCCCAGCGACAATTTTGTCGACTAGCCCAAGGGTATAAAAATAGCCCCGGGGTATTTTCAGCAAGAGTAACAGAATTACTCCAAAATGTGGATGAAGAAGCATTGTCCTATGTGGATGATATTTATCTGACGGACGATGACTTACCGAGGCACTTGACCAGGGTGAGCACCGATATTATGGGATTCGCCTCTGAGGGCTATAAATTTAATTTCAAAAAATCAAAAATTGCCCACCTCAGTGTCCTATTTTTAGGATACAAGCTGTCAAGTGAAGGAAAAGCCTAGCAGCTAACTTTTAGAAAAGTGTGCGCTGCTCCAACCTCCAAAATCATTAAAGAATTTACAATCAATTCTGGGATTCCTAAATTTTGGTCGAACATACATTTTGAATTATGCAGCAAGAGTAAAACCTTTCTACGACTTAATAAAACCTGACTTTTCAGTCAGACAATGGACACAGGAACATACAAATATCCTGCGTTCCCTACAGGAAGACATGATAGCTTCTAAATATTTACAGACACGCGTAAACGTACGCAACTTAGTGATCCGAGTAATAGCGGGTCAATGCGGGTACACTTATTTGACTTTCAATGAAGGCGAAACAGTACCAATCGCATACAAATCACACCTGTACACAAACGCAGAGATGCGTTTCACTTCAACAGAAAAAATCCGGACAGCAGTGCAGACTGCTGTAGCAAGAGAAAGAGCTCTGGCTCAGGGTAAACGCATAATTGTTGTGACCCCAGTACCAGCTTTAGGAGCTGTTACAAAAGCTAGCATTCCAAATGCGAAAGCCTTACATCCCAGATGGATACAATGGGCTAATTCTCTTACTGCAACTGATGTTGAATACAGATTTGATCCAAGTTTAAAAACACAAGCATTCCTGCAATATGAACAAGAATATCCTCTTCCAAATGAGATTTTGCCTCTAGATCAGTATGAATATATTATTTACACTGACGGATCTGCTCATCCGGCCATAGGGAGTAAGCAAGCTTACAGCGCAGCGTGTGCGATTGTTAAAGGTCGTATGCATGATGGAAAGTTCCATCCGAGTTGCACTAAAACGCAATCTCTAGGAGACTGCACGGCTCAGTTGGCAGAGTTAAAAGCACTGATACTGGCACTTGTAAACACGGAACACGAATTCCCCACACTAATTGTGTGTGATTCCTTTTACTGTGTACAGTCGTACAATGAATATTCATATCATTGGGAACAAAACGGGTTCAAAGATGCAAAAGGTGGCACAATTAAGCATAAAATGCTATGGGAACAGGTAGTGGAGTTGAGAAACGAACTACCAAAGGCTCACGTGATACATACACTGAGTCATCAGCGTGATGGCGTTCACGTTGAAGGGAATTCATTGGCTGATGAAGCCGCAAAGGGGGCTGTACGCACAGCCGCCGTAGCTGCAGTTACTCGTTCAAAAACGAGAATAGACGGCGAGATTATGGTATCTGTCAATGCTGCACGAAAAGGCAGCACAGCAGTACCAAGGAAATTTCCACTCAAGTACTCCTACAAGTTAGATGCACAAAACATTCCATATGCTCAGATTCCTGGAGTGGGGGATAGAGTAATATCAAATATGGATCGTAGGCAAGGCTTAATTCTAGCAGCACACGAGGGTTTGGGTTCTGCGCATACAGGCGTTACAGCGACTATTTCTTTATTGAAACAGCGCTACTGGGGGCCAGGGTTAAAGCAGACTAAAGACTATGTCTTGAAATGCGCCATCTGTCAGCAGATGAAAGGCTCCACCGTAACACGCCCAGCGCAGACACCATTACTGAAATCAGACAAACCTCTCGCATGTGTGTATTTGGACCACTGCGGACCCCTACAATCTGATGGGGCCAAAAAATATATCATGGTTGCAGTGGATTCCTGCTCTAGATTCCTAAGGGTTTGGCCTCAGCGCTTGGCTGACTCTCGAACTGTTATAAAAGATTTGCGAGTCTTTATCGGCACATACGCAGTTGGCACGTTACATTCTGACCGTGGCCCGGCGTTTAGCTCTCGGGCTTACAAAGAGGCCATGGAAGGAATGGGCGTAGCATTGCGGTACTCCTCTCCGTATCATCCTGAGGGAAATTGAGTTGTGGAGAGGAAAAACCGTGACTTAAAGCAATCTTTAACAGCTAGGGTATTAGGCAAGGGCAGTAGATGGGTCGATCACTTATTAGGGGTACAACGAGCAATAAATAATCAGCCAAGAAGCTCTCTAGGAGGTGTCGCTCCTTACGAGGTCCTATTTGGGACAAGAATGTGGGTACCTGATCTTGATTGTGAAGGCACAGTGGCAGATGAAAAACCATTTGATATCCATGATCGTTTGGCTGTTTTACAGGATCTAAATAAATCCAGGAGACAACAAAGTAACGTGCTCCAGAAACAGACCGCCACTGAGGAAGTCAAGGCAGTAACGGCAAGACCTGTCTGGATCCCAAAAGTCAGGAATCTGGTCAGAGAGAAGATTGCAGACAAGAAAGAATTTGGGCCATCCTACAGAAAGCCTGTACCGGTCCTAGCAATCCAAGGCACAAGAACTGTACTTTTGCCGCCTCTTGCCGGGAAAAAGGAGAAAAGATTTGTTTCAATTGAGTTAATCAAACCACACTATGTGGCCGATACTGAACAGTAGGCCTCGTGGACTCCACAGTAGCAGACGCCCTCCTCTCGCTACAATCCAAGAAGTTCAAACAGAAAGACTCATCACATTTGAAGAGCCACCTGTACGGAATGAAAGACTAAGCAACGATGCTATGGAACTCGTTCCACTTCAACAAGAAATTCATCTTCAAAATGAAAATCAACTTAACAACCAAGTTGCAATCAGACCGACTACAGACATCTACGTCAACATGCCTCGTCAAGAGCATAATCCGATTTCAACAAATCCCGATGCAATTCCAACAATTGATCGAACTGCTTCTGGCTATTTCATGAACTTTGATACGTTTTCACTGGATCCAAGCAAGCCGTAAACGACGCCAGCCCAAAAATCAGGCAAACAGAAACTCACTGACTTTTTGAGCTTTTTTTAGAAAGATTTACCTGGTGTCACCTTGGATTGAACTATGGTATATCACTGGGATTTTCTTTTTTCTTTTCTGGCTAGGTTTAATAATAACTTTTAGTATGCTTATTAATGGACGATGCCTCCAGCAGAGCTCTACAGCCCAAAGAGTCAATTTGATTTTAAAACCACACCAGTCTTCACATCGTGAACCAAGAGAATTGTCTTCAGTGAACAACACAGCAGTTCCTATACCGGACACTAGTATGGGACAAGATTGATTATGATATATTCGGTCCGACTGAACTTTTAAAGCTTAAACATGTATTTAAAATTTCTTTGAGTGATATCATTACCTCCAGTACATTTTCTGATGATTGGCACACAAACTGTAAACAATTTAATGTCTGATTTAGAAAAAACTGCTGCATTTCCGAACAATGAAATGTTAGAAGGTACTTCAGACTATGAACATTGTACTGTTACCAACATTATGGTAATCATTTCTTGCATAAATCTATAACACCTAGAAATGTATTTGAATACCACCAGTGGGAACACTGCCCAACTCCTCCAAAAGGTAGTTCGCAAACTTTTGCACAGAAATTCACATACTTTTCAGGGTTCAACACATCTGACCCAAAGTCATTTTACTACAAAGTGGCAAAAACATCAGCACAGAAAATTATGTTGACTAACACCAAACAGATTTACTCTGCTTCCTTTATGGCCCAGTTGTCTACACATGGTTTTGACCTATGGAAGGACACTATAGATTTAAAATCAATCTGGGGTTCTAGGGACTGGCAAGTCCAGGGAACAGAAGCGCTATTTAGAGCATGCCTCATTCCAGAGCAGATCGTATTTCTGAATGAAACGGTGCAGCAGACATCCTGTCTTGGACTAGCCAAGAACAAGGAACTGAACTCACCCGGGTTTCCTACACCATCACAGATGGGTGGGGGGGCAGAATCCAACTACGCATGGGGCAGGATTAGATGACATTCTCCAGTACAACAGATCAGATCCTGATTGGACAAAATGGCTGATTTGGCCCATTGACACAAACACCTGTCAACAGAGATTTATGAATGCAACCGAAGGGTTTAGTATCCATAGGCCAGATACACGCTATGTACAGAGACAACACCCAGGGGTAGTGACATCCTATTGTGTTGGGAAGTTGTGCCTTGATTGGCTAGAGACCTAAAAACACTCACAGAAGTAAAACACCATTTGACCTTACTCACACCCGATGTAGACCTTAGGGATTTTTTACTAGGCCCAAGGAAAACACGTCAGAAACGTTTCATATATGCAGGCCTTTATGTCTATTATAATGAAAACTGGAAAATATCCCAACAGGAGTTCGCAGAAAGAATACGGGAAATAGACCGTATTAACCTAGAGAAGGCATTAGCTGTAGTGGATAATGGGTTAACAACTTTGACCTCCAGGATTTACTCCTTAGGCAACATTGTGTCTTCGGCAATCGACATATTAGAACAAGATCTGGCCTTGTTACAACACGGGCAATCTCAGCTACGTTCTATTATGATGCTAAGCCGGACGCTACAATCTTTGCGTGCAGGCTATGTGCCCTGGCGTTTTATAAACACCACGTCTCTGTTTTCAGAATACAATCTAACTGATAAACAGACAGAAATGGCACAGAGGGGAGCCAAATATACAATGCTGCATATTGAGAAACTGGAAAGGTTACCATTCACTGTAGCCGAATCACCATCAACAGAATGGCTACTTCATGGCCAAATCACTCTGCCGGTCACTACGTTTCAGTTTCAATATTGCCTTGAGCAAAGGCAGGCGGGCAAATATGAAAAGATGGGCAAGGGGTACATCAAGGAAACTTGGGAGTTACCATATAGATATCGATGCCGGAATGGGGATCGAGAAGTGTATCTGAGTGGTACAAACTGCAAGAACGCTTTAAGCGGTTCTCTCATGTGTCAAGATATTTCTCTGCACGGAGCCTGTAGCGATTCAGTAGCGAACTTATCTTGTCACATGTCAGGGACCCCAGCAGCCAAGATCACGCCGGTTTTCCAGCTGCTCTCGAATGGGAGTTACTTAATGCTAAATGATCAAGGTTGCTGTGGGATGCTTCCGGGCGTCGCATATCTGGTTACTGTTAACTCCAGGGTTACTTGCTGTATGCAAGTATTGTTTCCCACCACTGAACACAGTCAGGGAGGCGCCGTTATGGCCTTCGCTGAACATTTCTTTCATACAATTTGATACTCTGAGCAGATTGAAAGCCATGCTTTTACAGCAACCCGTGCCCTTAACCTCCGCTCGAGAAACCTATGAACGTCAAGTTGCAAGGACCTCGACTGAGATACAGGCGCTTATACGTACAAACTGCCCCTTTCATTTCGTAGAAATGGTGGGACGTATCTTCAATATGTCTGATACGAGTGGTATTGTACACCTATTTAAGACCATAGGGTCAGGACTGTTAAGCACCTTTCAGACAGTCCTCGGAGTAATCCCAAATTTTATACACTCTGTATTGGGAAGCGTATTTGGAGGACTCCCGCTTATCCTATTGCTGGTTGCAGGGGTCCTATTCATAATACTAGTGCTACGCAATGGACGGCCCAATTCCCGAGGGAATGGCGAACATGCTCCTGGAGCGAAAATACCGTGAACGCATGGTACAACTTCTGGGCATTTCTTGCCAGCGAGAACTCAATGCCTCCTGGTTTCTATCCTTTCGACCAGTCTGGGTAGACTGCATCTTACCTGTTCTTCGATGCCTGCTTTGCGGAGAAGAATGCACGTTGGATCTTTGTCTAACATTTCCATCAGATGCGCCTCCGGACACGGATGCAATGCTGGACCCCCTAAAGGCCCATGCTCTGCGTTGTCCCCAGCGTCTTCCAATTCTGATGAACGCATTCCTTGAGAATCCACAGGTGCCATTTGGTCCTGCTGGGTTAGGTGACTCCTCCACAGGCACCCAGGTAACAACTGCCGCACAAGCTGCCCCAGCACCGACTGTTGGCAGTACTACATACCATCTATGTGCGATTGACGTTCTCTGTGAGGCGTTGGATTTGTCATCTGCAGTAGCTAACAATAATGTTGTGCTTCCCAGCCAGGACACTTAATCTCGAATTGGCTCATCGTGTCCTGGGAAAGAATTCGGCTTCTCCACTCGTTCTCATAATAAACGAGCAAATTTGGAAAATGTCCTAAATTGACACTTTAGCTTAAGAAAAGCATGGCCTTCTTCAGCTTTGAGTTACGCAACTTACATAGAGAAACAAAATAGACATTTCTTTTTTAGTGGCAATTGGAAATAGCTGAATTGTAGATTTTTTTTTTTACAATTTTAAAACCATGTTTTTTACTTGCTTTTAAAATGTTTTTAAATTGTCCAGATTTTATGTTCATTGTCATCCTATTCGGAAGAGGAGTGGGTGTTATGTCCCGTATAGAGGCCCTAATGTAGACCCGCTCATACATGCCCTAAAATAGACATTCGTATTTGCCCTAATACGGTCATATTCGTACTTGCCCTATTATGGTCAAAGCCACATATGCCCTATTATGGTCATAACTGTACATGTCCTATTATAGTCATGATTCCTTATATAGGCATGATCTTTCACCTACATTGGTCCTCGCTAGTACACAACGAGCTCTGAGGGCTGAACGTTATCTAGTCTGTGGTTTTGAATACAGCAGGGTTTTTTACAAACACAGGCCCACACTGTACTCATCAATTATGCATGGCTCTCTAGGAATACACCACCTGCATAATATATATGTACAAAGTTCACCACTGACGTCTTCCTCACGCCTAACAAGGGCCAATACAAACCATACGAAGCAACTAGAGTCTACAGGGTATAAATACACCACATCTTACCCCGGTAAAACAGAGAGAACCAAGACTTCCATGCTGACCAGAGACGCTGAGGCTCCTGCATGCAGTCGCTCCAGCTGAAAGCGGTCTGACACAGCCCTTGCATGGTGTCCAACTCGAGACCAGGACGGGGTCCCACACTCTCTATTCAGGTATGGGGCTTCGACTAAATCCTAGAAGGATTCTTGGCTCTTAGACTTTTAGCCCTACACATATGCTAGGTACACTCAGGTACATCTAGTTAGGCATCGTAGGAGTACGCGCACTTGCATAATGCTTTTTATATTCATGTATGTATTCATGATTATTGCAATATGGTAGAACTGTTCTATCCCTTTGCTTTTATCGTACTGCTGATAATATATCTCTGCTATTGTCTGCTGCTTACTGCAGCACATATACTTTACACTAGAATAACAACTGTTCAATAAATACTTATTGAAACGCCCAACTGTTTATTCTGTGTAACTCTCTGAGACAAACCAAATAAGTAAGCACGAGTGACTAAGCGAAAGGTAGTACATTGTTGCCACGATTCTGAGGAATTTGGGTTGTCATGGTCTAAGGTTGCCAGAAACTAATCTCTCCCCGATAAGAGGAGATTCTAGTGGCACTGTGAGCTAGCTAATGCAAATCAGGCTAACATATACGGTGGGGGTGCACAGAGCCAGTCTAACACCAAGCCCACGGTTTATGTTATCCAAATGCGCAGGTCCTGCATGGGTACTATAGGAACTACAGGACATGGCGCCGCCAATGTTCGTTGGGTACTTATTTAACAGTAGAATCTGAGTAGTTCAGTCGTGCTATTCTCAGAGAACCTACTCACAAAACCCCAGAGACGTCTGGAGTGGGTGGGCACTAAATCCGCCACAGCTGAGTAGTACGAGAATACTATTTATTGGCTGTTGGTTAATCAAGCTTGAAGGACATTTAGTTCCTAAATTGTGCATAACACCTCATCATAGTTCCCTGTGAACACTTCTTCCTCTAAACATGCCTGGTTCAGGGGATGAGAGAGTTGACCTGGGAGAAGAAGATCCTGAGGATGCAATACAGATTGCACCAAAATTCAGAAGGACAGTCACCATAAGACAATTAGAAAATGGCTTACCAGCCAAGGGAGGCATGGTTGTTTTCGTGATTGAAGCCCACGAATCAAACAAAACAGAGGTGTTCTATTCATGAGTTACATTCCCAGCAGCAAATGCAATAACAAATACATTTCACTACTACATAGCAGGAGATGCACCACTGGAATATGCCCCGTTTGAGGACATAGAGATTCCACTCACTTACCAGGAACATCATTACTGGTTTAATGGCGCCCTACCCCACGTACGACAAAGAGTAAGATTAGGCCCACTCGGAGGAGACGGGGCCACATGGCCAATACTAGCGGCTTCTACACCGCACCCTGACATTGGAACAATGCCACAGCCAGAATTACTCGTACAACACAGAGATTTAATTAAAATCTACAGAAATCTGTCACAATTCGTCATGAGGACTTGCACCAGGTGCAGCAACTAGTACTCCAGCTCAGGGTACAGGACAAACACATTGATTACTGCATGGGGCCTACCCAAAATGAAAGGACACCACAAATGTGGCAACTGTGTTTCCTGCAATTTCACGTTCAATACCAACACATTTGAACATGGTAGTGTAAAACACGATTTACAATCATTCTCTAACTGCAATACAAAGAATGTTGTTTATTGCATATGGTGTCCGTGTGGCCTCCCATATACTGGACAAAGACAGCAACCGGTCAAGGCTCGCATTGGCCAACATCGCAGCCGTATACGCAGATCACTTGTGTCTCATTACAATGTAAAAGGTCATACTGCTGATGAAATAAAGTAGCAAGTAATTGAGATCGCCACTCTTCCAGAAAGAGGAGGTGACATCTTTCAGATACACCAACGGAATGAATGCCGCTGGATAGATAAGGTGAATTCAATAAATGAAGGGCTTAACTCTGCTGAGGAATGGAGAGGATATGTCACTACCCTTCGCTAAACAACTGCATGTGATATAACAATTGTGGCCTGAATACACCTGTGTGTCATCTGACAACCGACTATGCTTGCTCTAACAGCTTTATTTACTTCATTTTCGCTGTGACACTTGAACTGTATATATTAGATTCACTCTTTTGCAATATGTGTTCACTAACTAAGAATTACAATTGTGAAATGTCTGCCCACATACAATGTTCACACTCCATGAAGTGCCCAGCATGTGTGTTTGCATATTATAAACACCGGCGAAATTTTGTAAATATATAAGGTATATATGTCATTTTACCTGCTCTTCCCTATTTAGTACCCATCACCGGTATTGTGCCCTAATTCCCACCTATTAACAGAGAATTCACCACTGTCATTAGCACAACAGCCCCACTTTTGTGCCACACATTCTACTTCTTCACCTCCCACTGAGGTCTTTTTTCACTATTTACCGATCACGGAAACGGAGCACCGGATTGCTCGGTGCAGCGGTTTTCCGTAGCTAGGTCTGCCGGTTTCCCTTGGCAAAAAGAGCGGGAAACCCTGTATATAACAATACTCTATGGATGAGGATCTCTGTCATTGTACCCGATCAAGCTGACTGACGCAGCTTTTTCTGAATCTACACGCGGAGCGCTGTCCCGCTTTTCCATTCCTCTACCGAGGTAAGAATTGGCACATCCAGGCCGCGTAGTCCTTGCGCTCAGCCCTTAATTCAGTAATCTGATCCCTACATTATTTTAATTTCCAGAAATACTCTCAGTGCATTGTCACTGTTAATCCACAAAGGGATTCTACAACGCTACGGCTGTGGCGTAAAACTAATTGAGCCCCTCTGGCCCACCTACATACCCAATTGGATTGACAGCCTGTCCTCACATTGAGGTAAGAACCTCGGTGAAACTTGTAATGGATTATACATAGTGCATTGTCCAATTATCAGTAATTGCAACTTCTTTTCTCACAATCACAGTACACGGACGGGTCCTCATGTGAGTAAACCTTTTCATCTTTTCTTCACGTTTGCACATCATTTTCACAAGGCTGCGCAACCATATATTCAGGTACCTTTATCCAACGGCCATCATTTTATTTTTCCTATTTTTCGCATTTGTGCCGGTATATGGGCCTTATGCTCTTTTTATTTCAATGCCATTTAGATGTCCCTTCATCAATAGTCCTGAAGAGACCCCACATTGTTTTGAGGGTCGAAACGCCGTCGACAAACAGAAGAAGCGTAACCATTTCCCCAGCACATATCATTGTATATAGTTGCTGTTCACATGGAATTATTTTGATAATGGTCGACTTGTACAAACTGTGGAAACCTTGTATTTTCACATTGTCACTTAGGTTTAGGTTCCCTTTGTCACTTGGGACACTATGCACAAATGTTGTTTTGATGTATAATGTTTACTCCTAACTTAATTGTTTAAAAAATCCATAAAATGTACTACACTGGAATCGGTGTGTTAGTGGTTCCTTCGCGCTCTGCCATTATCTAACCCTCTATATCGCGATTGTGCTTATGTATCATAACCTCATAGTATATTATTCCACAGGAACCATTGTTTTTCCGATACAAGATCAGTTTAATAACACTGCCTTCCGAAAGTAACGACCCTCTTTCCTGATCCAATATTTTAATCGTAATATAATGTCTTGACAGCCTCGTGTAGGGGGCTCAGCCGCTATTTCAAGCCATGCTTGTTGTTTGCATACATAGCACCTTCGCTGCCCTTATTCTGCCTCGCAGTGCTCGGCAGACACATGAGGGAGTGGAGAGAAGGCCATCAGAGTAACAGAGAAAAAAAGGGATAGAAGGTACAGTGACGAGGGAGGAAGGTTAATTGTGATATATATATATATATGTTTGTTGCATGTATAGTGCCTACGGCCACTTCAAAGTGCTATGGGGAAACAGATGGGATATTAGAATAAACGCATGGGCACTGAGAGCAGGAGTGGCAATGGAGGATAGAACCAGGAGTAAACATGAAGGTATGGAGTACTTTCGCAAGGATAAAATGAACTAAGATAATTGCACGAGCAATATTTTTATGAAAAAGGAGGCCCAAGCAACTGCCCTAACTACTATTGAACTTACACAGTGGTAATTGTGTTGATGGTTTCGGGACTACTTTTTAAAAATCTCGAGGCCGAATGCAAAAGGCACATGGCGCGATCCTCCTTCCACCCGGCTCCCATCCTCATGGGGCATCGGCTACACATACTTTTTGTCCCCCTTCTATCCAGCTCCCATCCTCATGGGGCATCGGCTACACATACTTTTATCCCCTCTTCTATCCAGCTCCCATCCTCATGGGGCATCGCTTTATTCGCGTGGACTTCTGGGTGAGGTTGCCTTTTTTATGTTTAAATCATGTTTATTGGAAGGAAACATTTTGGCACTACACAGCTTACTGCCTACATCCGTTGGCCGGCAGAGCATTTCTAGGAGGTCGATACACAGCGTTAATGCCACAACCCGGAGGCCGGCCGCGTAGATGAGTGATCCGTCTGAAAGGCTGGTTGCCCCCTCCGTTTTCTCCCAAAGAAACAAAACACCCAACAAATGAACTAATATAATAACTATCCCCCTCCCTGTCCCCCCGTCCCTCCCCCCGAACCGATGTGCTGGTTGCTCCCAGTATTGGGTCTTATGGTCTGCAGGACCTCAGTTATTTGCTCCATGGGCTCCCTCCTCAGTTGGCCTATCTGTGAGACGTAGAAGGCGGAGGTATTTCGGGCAAGTCACCTCATTAAGTTCCCTCGACAACAGTGCCAGAAGTGGGCTCCATATGGTGTGGAAGGATTCTATTGAGTTCGTGTCGCTTGAATGCGTTCCATCCCCACTATATACCAGAGTTTATGCAACCACCCTGTATGTGTTGGTCTGTTCTGTGTGCCCCATAGTGAAAGTATATGCTGTACCGCCGCTCCCATCGCCACCCCCATCTGCTTCCCCCTTATGGATTTCAACGGATATGTAAGTCCATTAGGCAGGCCTAGTAACGTGTAAGCTGGCAATCTAGGGATTTCGGTGTCCAAGCAGCTGTCTATATCATCTAAGAACTCCCTCCAGTAATCTCGTACTTCCGTGCATTCCCATAGGATGTGCGTCAGTGTTCCTTCTTCATCGCAGCCCCGCCAGCACGTCGGGCTACGCTCTGGGTTCCCTCGATGCAGTCGGACCGGAGTCAGGTACCAGTACGTGGCTACTTTTACAGCCGTCTCCCGGCTGGCCACGTTCCGAGCTGTATGTGCAGCCCGATAGTAGATATCACGCCATTTCGTTTCCGTAAGGTCCCTCCCTATTTCCCTAGCCCAGCGCCTCTGGCCTGCCGAGGGCGTAAATGGGGTCAAGGGTCGAAGCAGACCATATATTTCTGAGATTATTTTTTTATCGGACGTTTTATCACGAAGCCACCTTTCGTATCTAGTGAGCCTCCGACCGACGAGGGGTTTCACTTCCGGTTGAAGGAGCCAGTGCCGGAGTTGAAAATATTGGAACTGCTGTGGAGCGATAATATCATAAGAGTGTTGTGTCTCGGCCAGGGACAAAAATCCCTCGAGGTTAAAAAGGTGACCCGCTGATTTGCATCCCGCGTTCCTCCATTGGGGGAAAGCTCTTTCGTTCATCCCTGGGACAAATTCCGGATTATCAAATAACGGCGTCATTGGGGAAGGGAAGGAGGTAAGGCCCCGTTTCACTGCCACTGTATCCCAGATGTTTAAAATTGTACTCGTAATCGGCGAGCCCTTTAGATTCGGGGGTCTGTCACGTTTTTAAAAACGGCACCTTCCATAACGAGAGTTTTGCCAGTGCCCTGTCTTGAAACAGCCACTTCTTTTCCGATTCGGGTCTGCTCCATTCCACCAGGGTTCGGAGTTGGGAAGCCCTATAGTAGTCAAGGAAGTTCGGGATACCCAACCCCCCCTGGTCTAGGGGTCGATGGGATATCTCTCTACGCATCCGGGGTCGCGCTCCGGCCCAACAAAAGTGGTTGACTTCTTTCTGGAGTTGCTGGAGGGCACCCTCGGCGGTCTGGCCTGTATGGTTTGAAATATATATAGCGCTTTGGGCAAGATGCTCATCTTGATCGCCGCGACTCGGCCTAGGAGCGAGAGTGGTTGCTTGCGCCATTGTTGAAGACACCTCTGGATCTGGGAGAGGAGCCCTGCGTAATTCCGGTCGACCGTCTGTGTTACCGTGGGAGCTAATTCTATGCCCAGGTATGTGATGGATTCCTTGCTCGTAAGTTTCCGTAAGATGGTCACTCTAGATCCGCGGCTTCTGCATATCGACCCAGGTGTAATAATGTGGACTTTCCCACATTAATTTTAAACCCGGAGACGCGGCCGAAGGAGGCCAGCTCCTCCAAAAAGGCTGGTACCGAACGTTCCGGCTTCTCCAACGTGGCCAAAATATCATCCGCATATAAGCTCACTGTATGGTTCTCCCCCCAAAGGGAATCCCCTTATGTCCGGATTATCTCTAATTTTCTGGGCGAGCGGTTCCACGTATAATGCGAATAGGAGTGGGGAAAGCGGGCACCCCTGTCGTGTGCCCCTCTGAATCACTACCGGCCGTGATGTTGTACCGTTGACTCGAACCATGGCCCTAGGCTCATCGTAACAGCTCGCCACCCAAGCCCTGAAGCGTTCCCCGATTCCAAAATGAGCCAGGGTATGGTCCAGGAAGCTCCAGTTGACCCGGTCAAAGGCTTTTCCGCGTCCACTGACAGTAGCAAAGCCTCCATCTTGGTTCGGTGCGCCTTATCTATCAAATGTAGTACCCGCTTGGTGTGATCGCTCCCCTGTCGGTTATAAATAAAACCGGACTGATCCGGGTCTATAATGCCCGGTAATCGCGGTCCCAGTCGTGCCGCTAGTACTCCAGTGAACAGTTTTAGGTCGAGATTGAGAAGAGAAATCGGCCTGTAAGAGCTGCATGTTGTCTTCTCTTTTCCGGGTTTGGGGATAACTACAATGTCTGCCGCTAACATATCTGGGGGGATAGACCCACGCCCCTGGAAGGCATTGAAGAGTCGTGTTAGTATAGGGGCGATCAATGAGCAGAAGGTCTTATAGAAACCTGCGGAGTACCTGTCTGGACCCGGTGATTTGTGTGATTTAAGGCGAGCAATGGCCCCAATCACCTCTTCTATCCGAATCGGCGCCTCCATTGCCTCAGCCTCGGTCTGATCTAAAGCCGTGGTCGATACTCCCTTGAGATAATCCTCCCCCTCGGTTGAGTCGGGTATCGACTCCCTATAAAGAGAGGAAAAAAACTCCCGGAAAGCGTCTGCTATTTCCTCATCCTTAACCACCTTCACTCCCTTCTCATTTATTATTGCGGGTACCCTATCCCGTTGGACGCGGGCTCTAAGTTTGCTGGCCAGCATACGGCCTGTTGAATCCCCCCCAATATAATACGAGTGCTTAAGCCTCAGCGCCGCATACTCCGCTCTATCGATATCGAGAGCAGCCAGCTGCAGTCTTGCCGCTCTCACCTGACGCCAAACCCTAGGGGCCCCTGTGCGACTATGGATTCGTTCCATTTCCACTACCTGCTTTGTGAGCTTCTCCCTAACCTCTCTACGCTCTTTAGCCTCCGCCGCTGCAATGGCGATTAATTCGCCGCGTACCACTGCCTTCAATGCCCCCCAGAGGGCCGTAATGGGGGTATCTGCGAGGTCGTTGCGGGTTAAATAGTCAGTGATGCTTTTGTGTAGCGTTGTTACCACCCCGTGTCTCTGAAGCAGCGTTTCCCTTAATCGCCATCTCCCCGGGGTCCTGTGTGTTGTAGGTAGAGAGTCAGTGTCACCGCATCATGGTCGGAAAGCGCCGCCGGAATTATATTTACCGTGTCCACTAATGCTGTCAGGTCCGATGACCCTAAAAGATGGTCGAGTCTAGCATATGTTCGGTGTGCGTGAGAGTAGAATGAATATTGTTTATTGTGTGGATGCTTTGTCCTCCAGATGTCTGTCAAACCCCGCTCCCGTAGCCAGTCCTTCCCTGCAGTAGAGAGTGCACCCTCCTGTCCGTAACGCTGACCGGAGCGATCTATCTCCGTGTCCATGACTAGGTTCAAGTCCCCCCTACCACCATCATCCTGTTTTGCGTGGTGAGTGCCTCTGAAAGTGCTGTGGTAAGGAACTTCTCCTGTCCCGCGTTAGGGGCGTACAGGGAGCCCACCACCAGTGGGACCCCTCCTACCCAGAATTTGTATGCCAACAGCCGTCCTTTAATTTCTGCCACCTTCTCGCTCACCAGGCCCTGAAAGGATTTAGATACTAATATTGCCACCCCTGCTTTTTTCACCGCTATAGAAGAAAAGAATTGCTGAGGAAAGGCTCGAGATCTCATGCGATGCCAATCTTTAGCCAGGAGGTGTGTCTCTTGCAGGAGGCAGATAGCCGCCCCCGTGTGCTCCAAATAGGAGAGGATGGCCCTTCTTTTAATGGGGCTATTTAACCCTTTCACATTAAGGGTGAGAATCTGGAGTTTGTGAGCCATCCCGAGTGTTGAACCCTGGTGGGCGCTGAGTCTGATGGGGCCCGCCCATCAGCTCGTTATCCCGTAAGCCTCGCCCTGCTAGGGCTAGGACCCCGATTTTCGGGAGTCCACCCGAACCCAACCCCTTGCAGCACATCGGTTCCACCCTCCCCTTCCCCCCAACCCCCCCCTGGACCCGTCCTCCCCCTCTCCTCCCCCTCCCTAACCCCAACAAGGAACCCTAAAAACCCTAACATTGTCCGTAGCCCCAGGGCCCCATGCCCTGGTACGTGGAGAGACGATAATCGGGGCATGTGTGGACCAAGTGTTCCCGGCTCCCGCCCCCATCCCCCCAGCCTCTAATATGATAGCGTTACTGACCCCTTCCATGTTTTCAGTTCACTGTGTCGGGGCAGTATCCTTTAAGACGGCTTCCAGAGCTGCTTGCCTCTCCTGCGCCATAGCGTCCGAGTCTGGTCTTGCTTCCGAAGTCGGGGAGCGTCTGCGTCCCACTCTTCGCCATCCGTCCCCCGTCGATCGTTTCGTGGATGGGGGCAAACCTTCTGCGTCGTGGACTTCAAGGCCCAGGAGCTTGCACGTGTCCTCCACTGACCTAAGTTGATGTACCTTGCCGTTCCACTTAAAAATGAGGCTAAATGGATGCCCCCAGGAGTAGGCTATCTCTTGTTCTCTGAGGTGCCGGGTGACGTCTTTGAAGGATCTCCTCTTCTGCAGCGTTATGGAGGCCAGGTCTTGATATAAAGCCACGGAGTGGCCCTGATAGATGATGGACTGTTTCAGACGTGCCTCGCGTAAAATGCGTTCCTTTAACGGGTAGTCTGGGAGGAAGGCCAGGATGTCCGGGGGGGGCGCCGGAGCCCGCCGCGGCAAACCCACCCTATGCGCTTGATCTATGCGGATCTCAAACTCTTGGTTCTCTCCCAGGACCTCTCGGAATAACCCCTGCAGATAGCTTGCCACATTTGTCCCTTCGGATTTCAGTGGAACCCCCGCACGCGGATGTTATTGCGTCTGGAGCGATTTTCCAGATCCTCCGTGTGGGCCTGGAGGTCGATTTGTTGCTCTTTGAGTCGAATGACCTCCTGCTGGAGCTGAGCGAGTTCTTCCCCCGCTGCGTGTTCTCTATCCTCCAGTTCCGCCACCCTTTCCCCCACTGCGTCTACATCTCGTCGGATGTCCTTCACCTCTCCTGCGACTTCGCTCTTGAGCGCCTGGAAATCTTCCCGGAGGGTGTTGAATAGCGTTTCGAGGAAGGCCCGGTGATCGGGATCGTGTCGTCTTCTGGGGCGACCCCGCTAGTTCTGACCTGGGGGATTTACTGCCTTTCTCCTCTACCACCGTATGTTTTGTGAGCATCTCCCTCACGGACCTTTCCCCTTTCTTCTTCGCCGTGGCCATCTTGCTCCTGCTTCCCCTGCAGGGCCTTGGAGGAGTTTTGGGGGTCTACTGTGATCACGACTCGATCTCTTAGCGAGGCCCAACGACTCTGCGGCCCACTCCTATAATTGAGAAAGGCCAAGAGGCACCCGTCCCACCAGCCCTCTTAGGATACGTTCGGCTGGTGCACGTCGCAGGACCAGAGTCGAGGCCTTGTGTTCGTCCACCCTTCTTGTGTGGTCCGCCGCTTTCCTCCCTTGTTTCCGAGCAATCTGGTCATCGCACACGACCTCGCGCCCCTGTCTCCCGGCTCTCTGAAGGGGGGCGCCCCTGAGCTTAGTCCCTTCGCACCCCTTAATCGCCTTCCTACACCTGCCTCGAGGTGCGGGCCTCCATCACACCTGCCTCGCTGAACGCTCCCTCTCCAGCCCTAGGGGTCTCGTGTTCTTCTGGTGAGGGTGTGGGTTCCGCAGCTCGTGCCTTGCTCTCGTTCCCCCGTTAATTCCCTCGACCTCGGAAGCGCCCACCGATGGTGCATGCACCACCCCCTGCTGCTCCTTGTACCTCCGCCAGGCGGCAATCCTGGCCGGGTGTCTCCCGTCCTGTCCGTAGCGTGGGGCCCTGTATCAGCCGTCCACACCGCCTATCTCATATAGGCCGCTGCCCCAGGCCTCGCCTCCTGTGTGCCCTTGGGTCTGCTCCCCCCGTTCAGCGCTCCATTACCAACCGGGGTTCCAGCCCAGCCTCAGCCTCACCTCCGAGTCGACGAGCCCGGCTTCCCGTCACCTCTGGACCCTGGACGAGCTCCTGATACTGCTATCGTCGGGACCTGTGAGTCGTCACCATGGGGGCCTCTCTCCCCCTCTGTGCTGTCGTCTACCTCTCCCCCCTATCGCCTTCACCAGGGGGGGAGGGGGATCGCTCGCCACCGGCCCGATGGCCACAGCTGCTCACCGCAGTTCTCTCTCCCCCAGTTGCGAGGCCTGCCGGGCGTTCTACGCCGTCCACTGGGTCTCTGCCCCGTGTCTCGTGCGTCTCTCAGCGGGCCCCGGGTAGCCGAAGGCTGTTCCCCCACCAGGGCAGTGCCCCGCCGCCCGCTCTGTCACTCGGCGGGGTGCCTCTTCCAGACGCGACACCCCCGTCTGCTGCTAGGGTCCCGTTTCTGCCCCTCCGGTCCTCCTACCTCCCTCGGCGTCAGTTCATACGCGATGCGGCGCCATTTTGTGCGCTCCGCTGTTCGCCGGCCGCCGCTCTCGTCAGGAGGATTCGGGAGTCGGTGCCCCTCAGCGTTGTGGCGGACCCAGACCCTTCGCCTCCGCTTTCGGCGTTACCCCTTCCTGCGGGGTTTTGGGGCCGTAGGCACCGTGAATGGCTGGGTGGGAAGGCAAGGGACGAGGAGCCTCCGGAACTTGCGACTGTTCAAGTCGCCATCTTGGCCACGCCCCCCAGGTTGCCTTTTTTTCAGAAAAAAATCACTGCTTCTTTATACGCTGTGCACAGCTTCAGGACCCTGCTGACTGCACAACATGACCCCGCCTTTGCTACCTCGTGTTCCGAGGGGGAGTTTAGGGCTTCTTGTCCTATGTCTCTCCTCCACCTTGCCCCCCACACTTTATCGGCTCTAGTTATTACATGCTGCGATGGCCCTCACAGACATCTGCAGGCGCATTAAGTGCTCACTGGGGGGAGATCGTGCCAAACCTGCAGGTGATAGGTTCCAAGGGGCGCAGGGCCAACTCAGCTGTTCATTCACTCAATTTGAAAACAAATGCTGAGCATTACTCAGGGCTCAGATACCCCGTTAGGTGCACCAGGATGTAACATGCACAAGTGGCCTCAGATACGCCTGTTAGTTGCACATGAATGTAATATACAGAAGTGGTTGAGGATTACTCAGGTACATTATTACTGTGCTATAATGGTAAACTTGAAAGAGGCACATTTCCTGTTGACAAACTGGTGTGCTTTCTCCCCACCCAGTGGGGCCTATCGCAGAGCATGCGTACAATACATAAATATTAGGAGGGTAGATAAGGTGGAGAAGTCTGTAGGTCACTATGTAGGAAAATCAGTTATTATAATTGTGGAGGTTGGAAGGCGATTCAGGACATATTTCTAAATGCAACTGTGCGGTTTAAAAAATCAAACAATGCCTGAAGGTGTCACTCAATCCTTTCTCAAATGTATCTTATTAAATGGCCATAACTAAATTGCTCCACTCATGGTAAAGTATTCTCAGTGCCACTTGTAAGACATTTCAATGCCACCTTTCTTGGCAGTGATAACACTTGAGTTAAAAACACCACAGACTTCCACATCATGCTACAAAATTCAACACCACACCACATAATTTCACTCCACTACGTGCCACTCCACAACACACAATATCACTCCACATAATTCTACTACACTCAATACCACATAATTACTAGCAACATAATTCCAATGCACACCATTGCACATATTTCCACTGTACATAACTCCACTCAGCACCACACAATTCCACGCCACACAATTCCACAACACACAATTGCACTCTAACCCACATAATTGCACTTCACACCACATACATCCACTCCACTCAATAACACATAGCAAAAAGACATTGACAACGCCTATAGCTCTAGGGTTGCCGAGACCGATTGGCTTTGCCAATGCTTGTTTTTTATTGGACTGCAGTGAGAGCATGCACATCGATGTGCGCATGCTCATTTTGCTCACTACTGAGAAGTGGAGGTCGAGGCATGGCGTCATGCCAGGTGAGCCGCGTTGTAGGAGGAAGGGAAATCCTTTTTAAAGAGAGCCATTTTCTCTCAGGATTTCCCTTCTCTTTTTGCAGCGCAGGAGCAATGTCGTGGTGGTGCCAGCCTTGACATCGTGGGATGATTAGGAGAGAGACCACAGGCAGCCTGCTCCAGCACGACCCTGCTCTGACCTTTCACACTGAGCGTCAAGGCTGCAGTGTAATCCAGCAACAAGTGAAGCGCAGAGCGAGGAACTAGTCTGCGTGATCCTGCCCCAGCCCCAACAGCACCAGGAAGTTAAAAGTTGAAATCGATCTCCTGTCACTACATTAAAGTAATACAAGCATATACTGGATTCCCAAAATTAATGAATTTGTGCCTTTATAAAACAAGCATTGGTAAATGCACAAAAAAAAAAAAAATTGAACTCGACCTACTTTTGGGAAACCCTGCAATAGATTTCTAAGTAATGTAAATAATTTTTACATGTTTTTTAAAGTGTTTGGTATTTTTATGGCTTATACTTAATAAATATACTTTTTTGCCTATTTTATTATTCTTTGCTGGATGCGACTTTATGATTTTTCTTAAGCTCACAATGCTAGTTATCTTGATTTAGACCACGCCCCCTACTTGGGTAGGCCACACCCCTTTAGATTTGCCCCGCCCCTTTTAGAGCACCCCCAGTTTTTGTTTCCCACTTAAAGCCCTGCATCTCAGTGCGATATCTGCCTTATTCAAGAAACGCATCTCAAAGCAGACTGGAGGTGCTTGCGATCCCGGTGGTTTGACCGCCAGTATTTCTCGTCCTGCATGTCGAAGAGCGCAGGGGTAGCGGTCTTACTGGCCACACACTTCCTGGGAAAAGTCATTCAGACAGAGGCAGAAATACCTGGTAGCCTCCTTCTCTGCACATTGCCATGCAGACCTACACATTTACACTAGCCAATATATATGCCCAAATGAACACCAGGTGGCCTTCATCCTTGACGTCATGGGATCGGTGATGGCTACCACTGATGTGGACGTCCTTATTGGGATGGGGCACTATAACCTGGTCCCGGACGCCAATCTAGATAGGTCAGTCCAAAGGGTAGGACGGGCAAGGGCTCTTATATTGCCGGGCAGCCAAAGGCTAGCGTACTATGGGCTCACAGACATATGATGCACATGACATCCCACTGTGAGGGATTATACCTTCTTCTCAGCAGCCTATCAGACATACGCCAGGATAGATTTCTTCCTTAAATCCCCGCTCCTCTCTGCTGTGACAACGATGGTGAACATGCATACGGCCGCCCGCTCAGATCATTTTCCTGTCTGCATCACTCGCCAGGCTTCACACCTCAACACCGCACTTGGTGCCTCAATCATAAACTCTTGACATACAAATCCACCATATCTGAGGTCACAACAGCCATACACACCTTTTTAAACATCAATGACACTCCTGACACATCCATAGCTTTGTTATGGGACACTCTGAAGGCAGTGATTCGGGCCGCCTTATAGCTATCGCCACCCAACTTAATAGGGATAGAAAGGACAAGCAGACCTGCCTAGAGGGATGAGTAAAGGAGTTAGAGAAGACAAACAATCAGGCTCCGACAATAGCATCCACTCACAACTGCGCATAAACAACTTCAGGCACTAGATATGGACAAGGCGGAGTATGCCCTTTTGCAAACTAAGCAGAAATTTTATGCAGGGGGCAACAAAGCAGGCTGCCTGTTAGATCACCACATACGGGCTCAGGCCTTTAAACGAGTGGCTGAAGTTGAGGGACCGCAAGGCGCCAGACAACACCATGATGAGCAAATTGCCCAGGCCTTTGAACACTTCTATGCCATCTTATATTCAGCTGAGGCGCTCGAGACGGTGGATGCTGAGTCCTAACTGGCGCAGGACCTCTTGGACCACATCCCTCAAGATGACGCCTCGCAACTAGACAGGGACATTCCAACTGATGCGGTGCTTGCGCCTATTAATCGACTGCACCCAGGCAAAGCCCCTGGCCACGACAGTTATACATCTGAACTTTATGAAATATTCGTAGCAACCCTAGCCCCTCTCCTTACGTACCTTTTCAACTCATTCAGCACTACCTGTATCCTTAGCAGTCCACCCTGGTGGTATCATCTTACAAGGGTGTGGACAGGCGGTAATGATGAAGCATGTCGCGATAAGTGAGTGAGGTGTCTAATCCAATATCTTTGGATATCGCAGAGGTTGTGAACAAATAACTTTAAATAGAGTGGGATCCCTTTTCCCTGCCTTTTCCATCCTTCAAGACTATCAGTTGCTATTGTGTGTAACTACTGTAGCTGGGAGAGTACAACTGATTTGATTGTCTCTCGCTCTCCGGTGTGATACAAGTTTTGATGGGCCTCTACAGCCTCGGGAGCTGCGAATAAGAAAAAAACCACAAGAGGCAACAAACTAGTAAAACCCCTTAAAATATTAGGAATGGCGGAAGGCCTCGCCTTTGATGAGGACATAATAACGTCGATCTTATCAGCATCACCCCTGATCCCGGACACCTCTTTATCACTGGCCAACCCGAACACTAGCGATTGGGAGTCGCTTACTGAACTTAAACAAACGCAACTAAAAACACTACTGCATGGAGCTATTATGACTGAATACCTTCGGGGCACTATAGCCCCCAGTGGTCTGATAGTATCAAATGCCCCCTGGATTTTTTTCAATGCACCGGAGTTAAGACGTAGCTGGTCCCTTATAGCATGGAAATGCACATGGGACTGGCTTGTCTTGATTATACAAACTGCAAAAAGAATGTCGGATACCCTTTTGGTTGAGATTAAGACCATGGAAAATGGATTAAAGACACAAATGGCAATTACTGCATTCAAGAAATTACTGGACGAAAACAATAAAACCATTAATGAACATAAGGAGTACCTGACCCAAGCCAAAATAAATACATTTCAAAAGGATCAAAAACGTTTCAGCTTTGAAGGAACTTATGCTTATTCAAAAGCAGATTACAAACCCAGAGAGTCTGATAGATCAGATTTCTCGGACACAGACAGTGCGGGATCGGAGAAGTACTCTAGTGACTCTTCTGGTGATGGCTCTAACCAGTCATGGAATACAAGAAGGAGAGGAGGACACCCACGCAGAAACAGGGGCTCTTACAAACCTGCATTACCATTTCAACCACAACCATACAGATGGGGACCTTACAGACAACCCCCCTTCCAGGCTCCACACTTTGGTTATCAGTGGCAACCCTCCCAGGTGCCTTTTTTAGGGAAAGGCCAAAATCTAGGAAGAGGGAAACGAAGGGGACAGAAAGTAAAATGGCAAACACACCAACAGGAGACATTGGAGCAGGGACCACGTATGAGCACGAGCAAAAACCCTCGGGAATAGTGAACTTAAGCACAGTAACTTTCACCGAAACCCAACTACAGGTGCTAAATAACGGGCTGGGCTTTGTTCCCACAGCAAGATATGACATCTTTAATCTAAGGATAGAATTAGCGGAGTTCTTCAGGAGGTTATGACTCTCCATCTTCTATGATGAAACCACACTATCCTCAATCGAGGAGGATAGCAACACAGGTCTGAGAAAAAGATCAAATTTCAACCCACCGAATCACTCAATGACTCCAGCTATACTGGCCTTTGAAAAAGCAGTAACCCTGGAAGTTGACAAATTAAAAGATCACAACACACACGTGTTTAACAACTTGAGTGCTGAACGTGAAGCGATCAGAGAGATTGACAACATGGAAAACATCATAAAACCTGCGGATAAAAGGGGAGCCACAGTGATCATCCCACTTGAGATGTATCGCAATGAATGTCAAAAGCTACTGAATGACCGAAGAAACTACAGAGGGATCCTACTAAAGAGATTGCAGAGGACATCCAATTTATGGTAAATGAAGCCAGAGAAAAGAACTGCGTAGCAACGGAGGCTGAGTTCCTCAAGGAAGACAGAGCCAGAATACTCTACTTCTACATACTCCCGAAGATCCACAAAAATAAAAATCCACCCCCTGGGAGACCGATCATCTCGGGGATTGGATCCATTTTGGAACCTTTGTCAAAATTCACGGACCATTTCCTAAGACCATTGGTACTTAAAATGCCCTCCTATCTAAAAGACACTAAAGATATGCTTGTATTACTCCAGGACCTCATGTTCGATGCAAAACAGATATCTTCATTACTCTTGATGTGGAGGCCCTATACACAAGTATACCGCAAGAGGCATCCCTAGAGGTAATAGATACTTTACTGAATGAGGATGAATGTGACTCCATTACACCAAAGAGTTTTGTCCTAGAATGTGCACAAAAAGTATTGATAAGTAATTATTTCCAATTTGAGGATAATTTCTACATACAGGTCCACGGAACATCTATGGGCAGCACGTTTGCCCCAAGTGTAGCCTGTTTGTATGTTAATGATTTTGAACAAAGGAATATATACACAAACATCAATCCCTTCAGTAAGAACATACAAATTCGGAAAAGATTCATGGATTACTTTTTTAATATGGAGTGTCACATGGCCCATGGGGACATTGTCGTCTTCTCTAAGTCTGCATGAGCACGCTGCAGCTTGCCCGCTGCTTTGCGCACGTTACTACGCGTCTTTATTTTTGCAATAATTTCTATGGCTGTTTTCACATGAGAACTCATCGCTGTGTTCACACTCTGCAGGTTTCTGCGATTTTGACTGAACATTGTGAGCAAGGTCAAACAACAATGCCCCTTGTTATTCTGTTCTGGCCTGGCCTTAGCCCTTAGACAAAACATACAGATGCAGCTGTTGTTTGGGACAACGTACTTTGGTTTTATTGGAATACACGAATAGGTAGCACACACTTGGAGAAGGACTTTTCCAGGGAGAAGAGCGAGACAGCACCTATGATGTAGATCTACTCTATAGGCTAAGGTATGGGGTCCGCTGACAAAGCCCAGAGATCTTCTAATATATAATAATACTATTTCTATGCAAGGGGAGAGAGAATAGGCTACACTGTCTTTTCCCAATGACATCTCCTTTCATGATTTATGGACTAACTGCTATGCTGACCGTATTTGTATTATGCATTTTTCTGCTTGTTGTGGCACGTATACTGCACCTTAGTGCACGTTAGTTAAAATAAATATTTTAAACTTGTTCATGTCTCTGTCAGATCTTATTGTGGACAAGTACAAGAGTGCGAGTGAAAGGGTGTGTCTTGCTACCATGATTCCTGAGAGATCTGGGAGTGTTGTGTTCTGGGGTGTCTAATCACTTGTTTCTCTGTGAGTGAGTAGGAGAACAAGTGAGACAATAAAGCTAGAAGGTCCTGGGCTCATGGGTACTAAGGTGGTAGGATGACTCAGTCCCTATGCACCAAGGTCCCATATTCCTACGCATAGTTGTCTCTTTGGGCAGAATCCCTGCAACAGGAGAGAGACCGACTGAAGCCTAGCATTTCTTGGAATGGCTTAATGTAGGAAGCTGGCTCTGTATATACTATACCAAAATGAGGTATAGTGTGCACAGAGTCCAGTGGAACCCCAAAGGTAGGCAGAGGTAAAAGTGGGTAGCACCTTACTCTCTATTTGTGGTAGTGTGGCCGAGCAGTAAGGCTTTATCAGAGGGTAGTGTTAAGCATTTGTTGTACACACTCAATCAGCAAATGATGTCACGCACTCAAAGACTGAACTCAGACCAATTTGATTTGTATAAAAATATGATTTAGTTTTATTTAATTCCTAGAACCAAGCAAGCCTGGCACAGGTAAGTGCATTTAATAATTTTCAAGGCAGGTTGAACAATACAAGCAAGCTGAATGAAAATGACTGTTACAGGTTTGTAAATGCTTTCAATACAGTGGAAATTACTGTTAGATTACTTTGAATTACTTTGCAGATTACTTTCTGGATTACATTTTCTACTCGGTGTGATACAACTAGATATCACACTGGGACATTTCCTAGAGAAAAGATAAGTAAGCAATTTTTTAGTTCTTTGCAGTTTTTCAAAGTTCCATACAAAACCAACTACACGCCTTGTTTGCTGTCTGTTTACCTGCCTGATTACCGGCCCCATGTTCACCAGCATCACCAGGGTAGGAGGAGCCAGCCCTCAGCTGACCCGCGCTGTGCACCGTAAAATGTGCTGCACTACTCCAGCAGGCCCGTCCGCGCTTGGAGGAGGCTGGGCTAGGCCCCCCCTTGGCTTTTTCTTTTTTTGGCTGCACCAACTCTATTTTTTATCTGGAGTCCGGGACTGGACAGTGGATTGTGGCCCACAGAGGTTAGCCAGAGACACTGGGATTTACGTTTGGCCCTGGACTCGTACATAGGTGGATGTGCAGGTAAGAGCCCTTTTTCCTTCCTAACTGGTGCCTCGGACTTTGTGCTGAGTTTGCCAGCTATACCTCTCAAAGCAGTACTGCTTACATTGGAGCGGTCTCTAGCGGGGCTGGAAGGGTGCCTGTTGGGTCTGCTTGGCTGGCTATTTAAGACCTAGGATCTAAGATCTGACATCTACTGCTATGGGAAAACGCAGGGTGGTGGCGGTGGCTAGCCCAAAAGACCCCCAGAACATGGTGAGCACTATGGACGCATTTTTACAGCGAGCTGTAGGGGTCGTGGATAAGGAGATTGAATTGGCCACCCGGCGTCTGTCCGGATCACCTATCACCCCACCCCTACAGGGTTCCTCTGCCCCCTTACGAGAAGGCTCACCAGTTCTGGTTCAAGATGTATGTGTGGGGTGGATAGACACAGCACAAGAGCAGGCCTTGACTACTGGCCTATCCACATCTATATCAATACTCCCCAAGGTGGTCATTGCTCAGACATCAGCGCCCAGGGTGTGTTCCCGGGAGTGGGGAAGGGAGCAGGAGGTGCAAAAAGGAAATGCCCCTCGATGGGGGGGCTTGCCAAGCGCAGGAAGAGTACTGGTCCACAGTCAAATCTAACTGTGCCCGAAGCAGGGTCCAACATGGATTCCACATTGTTTAACACCTTCGAAGCAACCCAGTTGTCAGCTTTGGATACTAAATTAGATCCAATTCTACTTCGTTTAAACATGCTTGAAATTTTTGTTATTAATCTAACTGCTGCATTGCAAAGGAATAGCAACCCGCCTCTTTTAAATCCCCCTTTTCCAAGGGTCATCTCTTATGGTCAACCGTATCTTAAGTACAGTTGTGCAATTTAATTATAGGAGTTGTAACTCGGCAATAGTGGCACTCCCGCTGGGATATTTTTACAGGCCAAGGAGTTACCTTTCTCCTTCATTCAGCTACCCACAGGGGCGGCCCCAAGACCTGGGTAATAGGAGTCGACCTGGGGCGAACACAGGAATAAGTCTGGCAAATAGGTTCACGCCACTGAGTTCACTAGAGGGATGTGATTGATGGTGCGCTGGCCCTAAGGCTATGAATGTTTCACCACTGCAGGGGGAGGCATGGCCTCTGGACCCGGGACCTAAAGAGTGTAAGGGGTGTAATTTTATCTTGTGGAACATCGCAGTGCTACTGAGCAAGACCGAGGATCCTGACTGGTTACTCTTTGTTAAACTCTTTGACGTGATATGCCTTCAGGAAACTTGGGCTGTGGAGAATAGATTTCACGTGGAAGGCTACAAAATCTTCTTTGTGCCAGCCACCCCCTCTAGGGTAGGACGAGCCAAGAGGGGTCTTCTAATCTTTGTCTCGGTAGCAGTTCGAGGCAGCTCCGTCGTCTCGCTCTACACTTCTTCCACCCTACATGTGATGCTGCATTCGAGTGGAAAGAGTAAACTTTTGCTCTTAAACTTTTATAATGCCGGAGCTGCCCACAGGGAAGAATGCAATATAACACTGCTGGGGTCTGTATTATGGAACATCATTCTAAGGGGCAGAGCTACCATAACATCTTTCTAACAGGGGATTTTAACATCCATATGTGCGGAGATATCAGGCTTGGGGGGGGGGGTGAAAGCCATGGGTTGTGCACAAGAGGCTGGTTTGCACATGGAACATTCCCCTCAGGGAATCAAACTTGATGCCATATTGCACGAATTCGACTTAACATCGGCAATGAATAAGCTGCCCCCGGACAAAAGTGACATTGTCCCAACATTCATCGGGAGAGGATGCGAGTCTTTAATTGATTTTACCTTTGTCTCCGCGCCATTTTTTTCCCTGATTAAGGCTTTTTTTGTTAAGGCGAGTGCCCATAGTGACCACAATCCCATATGTGCCTTAACAGAATGGCCCTGAGTTAACAAGTCTACCAAGGAGGCCTTGGGGGGCACCTCTAATAGCCGTGGATGGTGGGAGGAGATTAAAGTGGGGTCAAATTGTTCTGGAGCAGTTTCATGAATCCTTTTTAATGCAGTGTAACAAGGAATTTGCCATCTGCCTAGATAGCGAGGCCACCCCAACAGACATCATGGATGCCTTTGGAAGTATTTCTAGTGGCATAGTGAAGCTACTACAGGCCCCAGGGGGATGCCCTAGGCATTTAGGACCAAGATGGTTTGACTCCGAGTGCTCTCGTGCCTCCAGAAAACTGAAACAGGCCCTGGGAGTGACGCCCCGTGACCAGGTGGCTGTTAAAAACCTTCCGAGAGTCTACAAGATTGCCCTAGCAAAGCGCAAGTCTGCCGTGAAGGAGGAGGCCTGGTCAGAGCTAGTAGAGGCCAGTAGCCTGAGCAATAGCTCAAAGTTTTTCAGCATCATCAATAGCCCAATTTTAGCAGGAGACACTGGCAACCTAATAGATGCCCACATCCTAGAGGAAGACTGGGTAAACCACTTCGAGGACATTTTTCAGACTGATACCTTGCCGTCAGAAGGGCAGGAAAGGAAGGAAGGCAAGTTTGAAGTTGTTTTTTCAGCTCAAGAGGAAAGAGCTGGTATCATGGGACTGTCCAAAAACAAGACCACAGGCCCGATGGGATTCCTCCAGACCCTTACATCGCGAAAGTGGAAACCTGGTTGCCTGTACTGACAGCAGTTATTAATGCATCGGTTCAGACTGGTTGCCCAGATTCTTGGGCCCTATTGACCATTGTCCCAGTTTTTAAAAAGGGAGATCAGCATAGCACTCTTTGCTATAGGCCTCTCTCGCTTTTGGATTCCGTGGTAAAGGTGGTGGGTCGCATGGTTTTGGACAGACTTGAAACCTGGGCAGACGAAAATAACATCTTAACCAAGGTGCAATACGGTTTCCGCCCAGGGTGTTCCACTGTGGAACAATGTCTAAACCTGTAAATGGTTTTGAACAAGTACACTGTGGCTCACTCCGGCTCTATCCATCTAGCCTTTATGGATCGGTCTTCAGCTTTCGATCGTGTTAATAGATCGAAGCTCTGGCAGATGATGTCCTCTATAGGCATCAACAGGGACATTATTTTGTTTCCAAGGGACCTCCACAGAGACTCAAAAGCGGTTGTCCGCTACTCACAAGATCTTAACGTAACCCGCAAGTTTGATATTAGGAGAGGGGTGCGCCAGGGGTGTATCCTGGCCCCCTTCCTTTTTAATTTATATATTAACTCTTTGGAGAAGGCCCTCCTGGAGGCAAGAGCTGACTGCCCATATGTGGGCAAGCGCAGTCTGCCGTTTCTCCGATATGCAGATGATGCTGTCCTCATGGTGAGGACAGCCAGGGGGCTACAACTTCTGTTGAACTCCTTGGTCAACTTCATGGAGGACCTTGATCTGCTGGTTAATCACAACAAATCATTTGTCATGCAGGTGAGACCTCGTAAAGCAAAGCAGTTTATTTTTAAGATAGGAACCTTGTCAATCCTGACGACAAATTTATTTTCTTACCTGGGAGTAATGTTTGATGATGCTCTGGGTTGGTCCCCCCTGATTACCAGGAAGAAGGGGGATCTGGTCAGAGCGACTGCAGCTGTTTTTAACTTTGCTTCTAAAGTGGGGGGGAAACCGATAGGGGCCCTCTTGAAGATTTACAGAGCCAAATGTATCGCAAAGGCTAGTTATGGGAGCGAGATATGGGGCCACACTGGGCTGGAGGCTCTGCAAGTTGCAGAAAACACTTTCCTGAGACTGGTACTTTCATTACCGCAGAGTGTCCCGTCCTATGTTGTGCACCAAGAGCTGGGGATGCTTTTCTCTCAGACGAACTGGCGTGTCGTCCATTAGCACTGTGGTTAAAGATCTGGGCAAAGAAAGAAAATGTCCTTGGTAAGGATATTTAAAGAATTGTCTTTCCCTTGACCATGTTAATCGCATCCGTTGGCTAAAGTATGTCAGAGATGGCCTCCACAGCCTGGGAATGGCGGATCTATTTGACAACCCAGATGGTATATGTAAGAGGGATCTTACTTGCATAAAAGAGTGCTTTCTTACAAGGCGTTGTTGTGATAGACAAGCAGAGCTGAGCAAGCCCAGTGTGCGCAGGTACATTGGATTAAAAACTGTGCCAACCACTGAGCCATATATTTTAGGGATCAAGAGCAACCAGGATTGCTTCCTACTGACCAGATTTAGGCTCGACCTCTTTCACTACCTCTTGGCCCAACCCCGTGGTGCCCATAGAGGTCAGTGCCTCATGCCCTGTGGCTGCGACGGTCGGTCTCCTCAGGATATGATGCACTTTTTAATGTTTTGTCATTTTTATGAGGTTCCTAGAAAGTCTTTTATCATTCCTATTTTTAAAACGGCTTGTTTTAGGAGGGTGCGACCTGCTTTTTTTTTTTTTTTTTTACAACTTCTTTCAAATGATAATGTATTGTATACGCTCAGCTTTTTAAGGGCTGTCATCCGACTTAGGTCAAGCTGTGATTAACTTTGATAGTGGGATTTATTTTTAAACTGTAATTAGATCACACTGGCCGCATTGTTTGGTTATTCTGTACATAGGTGGAGTTTTATTGACGTTTGTATGACTTTTGTTATATCTGAAAAAAATTAATAAAGTTCGATTTGATTTGAACTCCACACTTAGAACATTTTTTAAGGAAAAACAGTCAATGTATTACAATGGAGAGAAATGAAGTTACCGGTTAACAGGCAAGTACTTTGCTGTGGGAGTTGGTATTCTGGGGTTAGAACCAGGGTTCCCTCAGGGTCAAGGATGCACTCTAAAAAAACACCCTCAGCGGCACTAGGGCGGCCGGGTGCAGAGTGCTGAGGCCCAATGTTATCCAATGGGGGATAGGGGGCCTCTGGTTGGTGGCTGCTCAGCTCACGAGCAGGCCACAAGGTTGTGGGAGCAAAGCTCCTGGTGTTAGGCTCAGGGCAAAGGGGGATCTGGTTTAGCACACAAAGATCACCTGCAGCGGTGCAGGGGCAGCTGGGTGCAGGGTGCTGTTTTGGCGTCGGGTGCCCTGTTGTTTTCAATGGGAGTTGCCGTTTTGGATTTTGGCTGCAGGCTCGGTCCAGGAAGACTTCCGGGAGAAACCAACAGCTGGGCAGGTAAGTTGGAGGGCTCGGGGACGTAGGTGCACCTCGGGTTCTCTTCTCCAGGGCGCAGGGCGGCTGGATGCAGGGGTGTCTACTGAGGTCGGCTTTCACCTTAGGGGGCCACTCGTGGTAGGGGGGGGCTCCGTGCAGAGGCTGCAGGCGACGTCGGGGAGTCCTGGAGGGGTCAACCCACTGTGGACTAGGGCTCTGGAGCGCTTGGGGACCTCGCTGGGACCGATTACCCACCCGGATTCGGGCCGTAGGCGTCGGGTGCAGTAGTGGTTCCATGCGTTGGGTTTCTTTGTCCTCAGCAGGCTCAGAGTCTGTCTTGGGAGTTTCTTTGGAACAGAGCTGCTGTTCACAGGAGATCCGGTCTTTGTTGAAGGCAGTCAGTCCTCCCAGGGTTCTGTAGGTCGCTGGCTGCAGGACAAGGCGACTTTTGGCGCAGGATCTCTGGAAACTGCAAATGGGCCGGTAGGGCTGGGGCCAAGTCAGTTCTGCTCTGCAGTCTCCTCTGCTGGGCGTCTTCTTTCGTCCTTCTTCTTTGTAGGTTGCGGGAATCTGTCTTCTTGGTTCAGGGCTGCCCCCTAAATACTGTATTTAGGGGGCGTTTTAGGGGTCTCGAGGTCAGTAGCCAAAGTGCTACCAACCTTAGGGTGACTACACCCTTGGTGTGCTCACCCCACGCGGGGGAGTAGGCACAATCCCTAATCCTGATTGGGGAGAGCCTGCCATCTGCAAGATGGTGGGCACAGAAGAGTGGGCTTCACCTCGCCTCCCCCACCTGAGGGATGGGGTTGGCAGAGGTGGGCACACCTTCTGGGCTGGCTAATTTTTCCCGCCTGTCTTCCCACCAAAAAGGAGGGGAGACAGGAAGGGGGCCTGCTCCTGAAAGCAGGGGAGGCTGTGGGTCGCAATACAAAGGCGGCAAGGCCTTTGAAGCTCCCCTTCCACAGATGGCTCCTCCTGACATGGGGAGGTGTGAACACCTCCGCCCAGGAAAGGCTTTGTTTCTGGGCTCATTGAGCGAAGGCTCCCACCCCAGGGGTCCAGAAACATGTCTCGTGGTGGCAGGCTGGTGTGTACCAGTCAGGGAACCCACCAGAGGCTGGTCGTTTTTCAGGAAGCATCTCTAATATGCCCTCTGAGTGCATTTTTCTTTAAATCCCACACTGGCATCAGTGTGGGTTTAATGTGCTGAGAAGTTTGATACCAAACTTCCCAGATTTTAGTAAAGCCATTATGGTGCTGTGGAGTTCGTAATGACAAACTCCCAGCACCATATACTCTTAATGCATTACTGCACTTACAATGTCTAAGAATTGGCTTAGACACTGTAGGGGTACAGGGCTCATGCACCTGTACCCTCACCACTGGTATAGTGCACCCAGCTAGAGGGGTGGCTGACCTATGCCAGGGCAGTGGGTGGTAGGCATGGCACGCAGGCATATGTGCCATGTCGACTCTTCACTTTGTTCTGCACCAAAACACGCAGCCTGCAATGGCAGTGTGTGTGTGTGTGTGTATAAAGGTACAGGGCCTCTAAGGGTGGCACAATAAGTGCCTCAGCCCTTAGAGGCCTTCCCTGGCCACAGTGTCCTTGGTACCCATGGTACCTTTTACAAGGGACGGACATGTGGCCAGAGCGGTGCCAATTGGGGGTACAAGGTACAGTTTTGGGAAAGAACACGGGCCCTGGGAACCGATTGGCAGGGACCCAGTGCACATAGAGTCAACGTGCATCAGTAGTCTGGCAAAAAGTGTGTGTGGGGGGGGGGGGGGGTTACTGCAACAGAAACCCAGTTTCCTACACTTAACACCAGAGATGAATTCCTGAGATTCACTATGACCGTGAGCAAAGAATCTATCACCTTCCTTGATTTAAGGATCTGGTCAGAAGATGACGAGCTGAAAACAGAAGTGTTTTACAAACCAACAGATGTGAACAACCTACTTCGCTATGATAGCTTTCACCCAAAAGCACTTAGAGACAATCTACAAATTTGTCAATCCCTCAGACTGAGGAGGAACTGCACAGAAAGGCCAACTTTCGAGAATTACGCAGCAAAGCTGGTGAGTAAACTTAAAGAGAAATTATACCCCAAACACTTGATCAAAAGAGCGATGAAGAGAGCTAAATACAACCAAAGGGAGTCCCTTTTGGAAACTCATGCCAAACCTCAGAACAACAGACCTGTGTGTGTTACCACAAATGGAACACACACAAACACATTGAAGAAAATAATCTTACGACACTGGAGGAACCTAAACTCGGCCACTTTAAAGCATGAGAAACCCATGTTTGCCTTCAGGAGGAGAAAGGCATTGAGGGACCTCTTGGTACATACATGAGGCAAAAGAAATGAAACTGAGGACAGCACATTACAAAGCATGTGGAACCTGTATTAGGTGACAGGCCACGACCCCTGTGGTAGCTGCAACATCTGCCCACTTACCAAAGCAACTAAAGAGATTGATCTGGGACTATGCACCCCATGGACCCTTAGGAAACTCACGAATTGCAACAGTACCAATGTAGTATACATTATTACATGTAAGTGCAATTTGAGGTACGTGGGGATTACAACGAGGAAAGTCAGAATGTGCATCAATGAACACAGGAGCATGTTTAGATGTAAATAAATGGTTACGAAGCTAATGCGCCATTTCTGCACAGCAGGTCATACAGAAGACGACTTCGCACGGACGGTGATTGAAAAATTGCCATCTTCAGCTAGCGAAAAACAGTTACTCAAACTCTAACAAAGATGGATATAGAGACTCTCCAGTACCACAAAGGGACTGAACGAAGAAATCCCTTGGACATTAATTTAATAAATTTCAGTCTTGCCATGTTAGATGAAACAGCGCTGAAACAACTGAATGATAGATTTGGCGACCAGCGAGAACACAAATACACTATCATAATTGCCAGTGTGAAATAAAGATTACAACACTACCTGCATTTATGTGTAAAGTTCGACGCACGGGATTCATGTCGCTTTACCCGAAAAAACTTATCAACACACAGAAGAAATAATATTCCACATTAGTCCTATGCGTTTATAATAACAGCATGAACAAAGAATGCGACGCAAATGGGCTTGATAGATGATGGGTGCTCTTTTCTTCATACACATGAACCATCAAATTTTCCACTTTTTAGAAATTCGAAGTGATAAAACCACTTATTAATCTGACAGACATTATACACTTTTATGCGGATATGGGACCTAAAAGAAATGCAAAAGAGTTATTTTGTCTAATCTCTTAAGGACTTGGTAGAGATTGTCTGATGTATACATCTCACACTGTGCGCAAGCAAGATATAACCCTATTAACCCATGTCACTGCCTTCTTGAATGAGATGAACTTTTTTAATCATGCCTTGCCATGCGTTTACATGACTTGGATTCAAGAACAAATAGATCAAATTTATCCAACACCACAGGTGTGTGTAGAGTTATCAGTAAACAATATCTCAAATTGCCCAGGAATAATGCCAGCCAGTGTGGGCAAACATCGACTCTGTTGTGCGGATATAGGTAAAATAATTGAATTAAAAAAAAAAAACCTTCACTTCCCAGCATCCTTGGGAAGGCGCACGTATGACGTAGTCGTCAGCGACACCAGGAAGCGGGAGACTCGGTAAAAGCAGACCGCCGCCCCGATTGCAAACACACAGCGGTGGTATGTGAGGGGAAACTAGGTACTTCCACCGTGTTCGATCTTTGACGAAGTCAGTCAGTATGGGTGAGAAGAAGAGTGCGAGATGCAGACGTAATGTGAATTTCGCAGCATGACCTGCATGAAAGGTACAAGTTATGAGCAAGTGGGACACCGGGTGAGATTTTTTGCCCCGTATATCCATAACTTGAAAGCGGTTACATGTGTATTCTTAACTGATTATTACTACCTCTTGTTTTGAACTCCCTGGATATTCGACGGCCCCTGGCGGGAGCTTTACCAAGGTATTAACAACTAAACCGCGAGTGTGGTATGAGCCCACAAATGAGGGTACATCGCGATAATAAGGAACTACTGCCCATCACGCACAATAGGGATGGTGGCTATAGAAACATTGACTGCAGGACTTGGCCCCTGGAAGCGTCTTTTTAAAGTATAACTACAGCTAAAAAACGTTGAGTGCATGACATAGCCCCTGCTGGGAGCACTATCAAAAGCTATTCCACACTGGGCATATAAGGCAGGTTGATACAAACAAATATACTGTATATCAGTTGTACCACGGAGGTGGGACTTCTGAGACCGACGCAATCAGATTCTTAATGCATGCAAACGAGAAATGACTAAGTTACACCCAGTAAAAAAGTGAGAATGTGTATTACCTAATTACGATGTACTCAACAAACACAACCCCCTTTTTTCTTGAAGAGTGTGACTAAAAGACGGCACTACTTGCAGGAACCGCATGACCCTCGCCATCTGAAATCAAAGGGTAAGCAGAGCTTGTGAGTGTATGGTGCACAGCACAATATTTCACATAAAAGTGTCTTCGCACGGAATATTGTCCAATAGCATATTAAATACATAGAGAGACAGACAGAAAAAGGATTCAGGACTTTATCTGGTTTTATAGACGATATGGACAACCCGATAATAAGTGACATGATTTCACAATCCAATTCACTTGGGAGCACCACAATCACTACTATAGAGGGTTGGAGATCCAGTGTTTATTTGGCATTTGTAGCCAGGTGTGGATTAAAATTGTATAACTTCATCGTAAAAGCATGATCTAGACCACAAGCTTACTTTAGGAAAGTTCACCTTAAGTAGCTACACCTCTTTTTGAATGACCTTTTCTGTGTTGCAGGAAACCCCTCTGGACAGAAGACTGAGACAGGTGAGAGCACTAGGTCTCACAAGTGTGCATGGAATGCGTGCACATATGAGCAGGGATACACATTATAAAGCCCTGACGAAGGCCCCAGGCCCGATTAGGCTCTAGGAGTGGGCCGAAACATGTTGGCACAGGGGGTACAATTGAATGATTATATTCAATAAAACCCCACACTACTTTTGATTTTATCCATACCCCAGGTACCCTAAAAATAAAGAAAAACTTTGGGTATACATGGAAGTATTTTTAACAAATCACTCTTCTGGATCCCTGTTTGTCCAGTTTGACTTTATCTAAGAACTCCCATTTCATCTATGGTTGAGTCCGCTCTGGTGGTATCATCTTACCAGGGTGTGGATAGGCGCCAATGATGAAGCATGTCACGATAAGTGAATTCAATAGCTTTGGATATCGCAGGGGTTGTGAACAAATATCCTTAAACAGAGTGGGATCCCTTTTCCCTTCCTTTTCCATCGTTCAAGATTATCAGTTGCTATTGTGTATAACTATTGTAGCTGGGAGAGTGCAACCAATTTGGTTGTCTCTTGCTCTCCGGTGTGAAATGAGCATAAAAATGGCTACCATTACAGTGCTCCTCAAATTGGGCAAAGACCCTGCGCTCTGTTCCTCCTACCGGCATATTTCTTTATTAAATGTTGATGCCAAGATCTTTACTACCATCTTTGCTGCCCGCATTGCCCCATACATGCAGTCTGGTGGATCCCAATCAGGCTGAGTTCATATCAGAGGCGCTGCAGTGAGAACACCAAACGCCTCTGCCACCTAGACAAAACCAAGCGCTCCCGTATGCCTGTCTTTGGAAAGCATCAGGGTTCAAAGACAACCTTCAGAAATCGCATGCACTTAATCTTACCATTTCAAACACTGACCAACTCATGCTCCTGCACCTCTTCCCATTTACCTGGGCCACCCAAGGGGTTGTATATCTGGACCTTCAAATTCACTCCACACCAGCGAGAGTAACTATGCAGCGCACCCATCTACTGCACGGTCCGATCTCCTTTCTTGGAAAGGTTACGCCCTCTCCTGGCTCGCAGCAGTTAAAATGACCCTGCTGCCCAAGATACTTTACGTCATGCAGATGATGCCATTGCAGCCTGCCCCGTACACTGAGCAAATTGCAGCACCTTATCGAGGATTACATCTGGGCGGGTAAGAAGGCACTCATGGCAAAAAAAAAATAGGCATACCTGGCTCCAGCAGACTGTGCATTCCGCATCTCACTCAATACTATCAGGCAGCCCAGCTCTGTTATTTAGAGGAGTGGGCTAGACCCCACACAGAAGCACTGCTGCTTTATATCTCATGCAGTAGCCAGGATCCATATCTGGAAGGTACCATGGCTGCCCAAACCCCATAGGCCACCCGGGGTGTATATTTACATGGGTGAGGTCCCTAGATTTGGATGACACTTGGGCAGTGATGCAGGGCTGAACTTTCCTGGGGGCCACATGACGTATGGTTCTACTGATACAATGCCACATTCCATGTACCTGTGTAAGTTATTTTATGTCATTTATGAGTATTTGTTTAATCTGATGGTGATCCATTGTGCCTGTGCAGGAACGGTGCTCATGATGTTAAGAGGGTTTGATGTATTCAACATTACTATGTTCTAGGCATCTCTGTGTGTTATTCAATATCACTTATGAGGATTTATTGAAGTAATGAAGCATGCACCACTCGTCTTTCTTCTCTGTTGAGGACGTATCTTCGTCTAACATGTATGTATGAAGCAGAAATACAAGAAAAAGCTGAACTTTTGAGTTTATTTACGCAATTGTAATTGTATTGTAATTGCATTTGTATAGAGCTTACTACCCCTGACGAGGCGTCGAAGCGCTTTTTCGGCGAGTAGCACGCTACTCCGGGACCCATAGAGGATTAGTGTTGAATTAGTATAGTGAAACATGCAAGTAAATTTTAAGTGGTGGATATGTTAGTCAGTTATTTGGATTCGGAAGGATAGCAGAAGGATAGAAGAGGAAAGAAGGTTTGTATTTATATAGCGCTTCTAACCCCTGATGGGGTGTTGAATCGCTTTTTCTGGTGAGTAGCACGCTACTCCGGAAACCCATAAAGGATTAGTGGTGAATTAGTATGGTGAAATATGAAAGTAATTTGAGTGGTGGATATTAGTCAGTTATTTGGAGTGAGAAGGATAGCGGAGGGATAGAAGGGAAAGAAAGGTTTGCATTCATATAGCGCCTGTTACCCCTGATGGGGTGTTGAAGCGCTTTTATGGCGAGTAGCAGGCTACTCCGGAACCCATAAAGGATTAGTGTTGAAAATTAGTATAGTGAAATATGAAGTAATTTGAGTGGTGGATATGTTAGTCAGTTATTTGGATTGAGAAGGGTTAGGGAGGGGTAAAAAAGGAAAAAAGGTTTGCATTTATATAGCGCTTGAACCCTGATGAGGTGTCGCTTTGTTGGCGAGTAGCACGCTACTCTGGAACCCATAAAGGATTACTGGTGAATTAGTATAGTGGAATATGGAATTAGAGAAGTGAACATGCTAGTCTGTTGTTTTGATTGAAAAGGATAGTGGAGGGATAGAAGAGTGAAGGATTTCTTTTTTTAGGTCATAGCAGTAGGAGGAGGCTTTTGGATGAGTAAAAAGGGTTTTTGGAGGGAAGAGTCAGAGGGAAGAGTTTAGAAAGGTTTGTTTTGGGGGATCGGTACAGTAAAGGAGGTGTCAGAAGATGCAAGGAGGGGTAGAGTAGGAGCGAGTCAAGAAAGGGTTATTTTGGGGAACATAGTAGTGGTATGGCGTTTGGGATAAATGAGAGAGTGGGTGTAGAGGATATAATGATAGATGTATAGGGTGATATAGGGTAGTGCATTGGAAAGAGTAGTAGAAAAGTTTGAGATGAGTCAGAAAGTTGGGCTAGAAGATATATTGAGGGAAGTATAGGCTGAGAAATAGGGTAGTGCATTGGAAATGCTAAATTAGAAGAAAGTGATAAATATATAGATCCATAAGTACATTGAAAGTATATAGATGCATAAAGGAGGTAAGTATATGCAGATTAAAGATATTGATAGAGGTAGCGAATGAGAAATAGGGTAGTGCATTGGATATGCTTTTTCAGGAGAAAAGTAACAGACACACAGATCCAAGTACATGGAAGGTACATAGATGCACAATGGAAGCAAGTACATGTAGACCAAAGAAGATTTTTTTCTTTTTCTTTTGTTTTTATAACAACATAATTATTGTACATGTTTATACAAAGCAATACACGAAGATAGGCACATATCTATAGTGAAAATCAATGCTTATGTACAGAGGGACAACAAATACATAGGGTGGGTATTAATGAATGGGAAAATGGGCAGCATTCCTGGCCCTGGTCCCGACCAGTTTCGAACAGGCTCAAACAGGCACTCACCCTTGTCCTCTCCACCCTTAACAGGCTCAAACAGGCACTCACCCTTGTCCTCTCCACCCTTAACAGGCTCAAACAGGCACTCACCCTTGCCCTCTCCACCCTTAGCTGAGACGCCCTAAGCCTTGGCCGTTTATAGCCCTGGTAGTCAGGTGACCCCTTCAGCCAATGGGAACCCTAGCCCTAACAATATCCAATCACAGCACTAGCCCTAAAATCTAGAACCAATAGGAGGCGAGGACCTTACAGCCAATCTTAGCCCTAGTCCAAGCACCCAATCAGTTAAAAAAAACCTTGATCTCTACGTCCAATAGAGGCCCTAGCCCTACCAGTAGTCTCAACCCTAGTCCAAGCAACCAATGGCACAGGAAGCCCTAGTCCCTACTTCCAATAGAAAGCCTAACCCTATTCCTAGTCCCACACCTAGTCCCAACAACCAATAACACAGGAAGCCCTAGTCCCTACTTCCAATAGAAATACTAACCCTAGCCCTAGTCCCAACCCTACATTGATTGAATCACAGACCCAGAATCCAATCAGAACCCTCAAATACCCAACCAATGAGGACACTAATCCTAATCCAATAGAAACATCAGATACAACCACCAATCAGTGTACACATGTACCAAACAATATCAGACTATATAAGGTCCCAGCTATCTCAGACAAGGTTTGCTGGCCAGGGAGTTGGAAGCTGCTTCTCTATTCAGAAATCTCCTAGGAGACAGACCGGCTCAATCCACACTTTGGACTTCTGCAGGTAAGGCCCCAACAAACTTGTCCTCTAACAACACTATTTGTATAAAACTTTACTCCCTCTCCTGGCCAAAAACCGAAGTGCACAGTCTCTATTAAACACAGTTTAAACAGCTTACAGCACATTACTGCTGTCTCAGGGGGGAAGGGGGGGCTGGTTTCACCGACTTGTTAACATAAGATGGTCGCTGGGGGTGCACTGCTTAACATACAGATCTTAGCACAGAGCAAAGGAGACATTTGGAGGGAAAAACTGATAGTCACAGGGAATGAGAGGGAAAAACTACAGAGTTTGGACTGCAAATCCCACAATTCAACAGGTTAAATGGAAGCAGTCACAGGCAGGAAAAAACACAAGTTTAAACACAAAAACATGGGATAAATTATGCAATCACTGGGGCAGGTTAAAACTACAATTTTAAACTGTAACAACCACAGGCAAAGACAGTTAAAGAAATTTAAAAAGAAAAAATAAGATGATGCAATCACAGGTAGGGAAAATCGTTTTTTAAACTTTTTTAGGAAAGAGACAGCACTAGTCTGCCTCCTTACCACTTCCTGGACTCTGCTCACTGCAATCTGGGGCACAGGTAGGCTGCAACTCACAAGATGGATATGCATATGATAAAAACTTGAATGTCTCTTGAAATTTTGGGGCCTTTCTTTCCAGCTTCCATCTACGTTCTCTCATCTCTGCCACTTTTAGCGTGCCCCCTCTTATTTACATGTGGAATTTATTTTTTAATAATATGCCTTATATAGCCGGCTTGCGTGTCTGAAGGAATGTTAAAGACCATAACTGTTGACTGATACTGTGGAGTGGTTGGCGTCGCAAGTTATGTAGGCAACGGGTTATACAGTTTGTGTTAGAGACATTTGGGGTGTAGATTGGCTCATGACTCCGTTTTGGAGAAGTTGCCTAGTTTTACGAACGAACTGAAATGCAACATCACGTGTGCACTAAACAATGAGATGTCTCTGCCCAACTGGACTTGTGAAATAGCTGGAAATGTCACAGATATGTAATGGCCGGAACACTGGAACATGCGCTTTAGTAAGTTTGGGTATGTGTTCTAGAAGTTCTTGGGGGTGTAGTCTGGTACTACTTAAGGTTGATGCATATGGGGCTTGGTTTGCTACGTGCGTCCCACAGGACACTGCCATACACCCACAGGACACTGCCATACACCAGTACGCTAATTTGGGGTTCATGCACACTTTGGGCAGTACGGGCATTTTGATTCCGCACGTGGGAGGTGGCAGTTGTTAGCTCTCCTGGTTTCCACAGTACATGACCAGGAACGGACACGCGTGAGAGGGTATGTTCGTGGTCGTCAGCAGGCGTTTATCACAGGCTAAGTCACACGTACGCTTGAAAGATTTACATTAGATTAGTCCGTAATTGCCTACCGGGTACCTTTGATGCCGTTTGGAGCTGTGATATTTCGTTTTTTGCCTTCCTTTTAAAAACAGTGTTCTGTGGGTACCCCCCAAACCTGTAAAGGTATTGATGTCAAGCCACTCGAGTGCGCGAGCTTGTGACCCGGGATTGACCGTTTACATGTTAATTAGGTATTTTCCAACCGTTGTAAAGTGCCGTATTATAATTTTTTTTCTTTGGACCAAAGGGAGGCACAGCACAGACCACAAAAAATCTCTATATGTGTGGAAAAGGCCACTTTATTGAAGACAGGTGCACCTTACAAAAAACATTTCCCTTGGCCTTTGTCCTACAAAACTAAGCCTCAATAAATATTATTCCTCCTACCTTGCCTCCCACCCCTACCCCTAACGTTTCCCCTTTTCCCATCCTTTGCAACAATTTATAACCCCCAACTCGGTCATTCCATGCTGCCACATTAACCCTGTAACCTCTTCTTACTTCCTAAGATAACTATGTAACTAAACATTTCCTATGCTACCTTCCCCTTCCTGGCTGCTCCTGGAGTAACTTTTTCCAAACCTAAACTTAACTTGCAAACAATATAAACAACTAGTTACCAAGAAAAATGCCACTAAAAAAAGTCCCTGCCTCATAGACTTTTTTGACCCCCCCAACTAGGGCCTAGGACTTCTTCGGATACCTTCTAATGTCCAATGCTCTGTCTAGTACCTCCTTAATTTGGTTGATATACAATTCCAAACCAAAGGCACCCCATCCTGTCTGAAAAAATATATTGCTGCGTATCTGAGCTCGGGGTGTTCGACTATCCCGATGCCCTCCTTTTACAAAACAGCCTCATATCCCTGTTAATTTTCCTCCTGGCCTTATCTATTGCTGCAGGTCTCTCCGCTCCCCTCCAATGCCTTCTCGGGATGAATTCTGACCATATGACATAGCATCCGGACCATTGCTGCTTAATTTCCAATAAGTCCCTCTTCATTTGCTTCAACAGGGCCAAGCCCTTACACAACAACAAATCATTCTCACCCAAGTGAATAATCAAAACATCTGGGCAAATGGTACCTCTAATTAGCTTATTCAACACCGGAAACAACTCATGCCATCTCATGCCTCCCTTCCCGTGCCAAGAACACTTAAACAAGGACGTGTCGAGACCGAGGCTCAAACCTTTCCCTTTATCCCACTCGTGACGCTCGGCCCATTTAACGAAAGAATGGCCAACAATCCAGATGGACAACTCCACTGAAACTGGCCCAGCCACCGCACCTGAAAAGACACATATGTGAGAAAAAACACTGGAAAAAAACTATGCCTCTTCACCCCCAAACTCCCGCAACTGAATGTATTTTTTAAAGCAATCCGAATTCCATCCTCCCAAGTGCATAATCCTGTCCCTCCCCCAACCTTGCTTGGCTGCATCCGTTGTTACCCCTATGCGAAAAGAGTGAGTACCAAATTCGCTCGGCGATTCACCTACGCACAATATCGCTCGTCTCATTATCCACAGCAGCTGCGCCGCTGTAACCCGATTGCTGGTTCCCCTACAGAAAACCGCCCCATTACCCAGCACTTGCCACCTACTCAATGCCCTTCCCCAAAGAACTGGACATACCCCTCTGTCATCTGTGGCACCCATCACCACCCACTTCCCCGTTCCTCTTTGGTCTGTCTTGGATTGTTTAATCCTCACTGCCACCCTCTCTTCCTTCAGTTCCACTTCGCCCCACTGCACTCCCTGCACCCCCTTCCTACCCAAAAGTTCCGACACCCGAAAAGCCTCGAAATACATCCAAGACATTAGCGTGGAAAACAAAACGGCCTCCTCCTGGTTCCTGCAGATCCGAGGCACCGCTTGCAGCAAGCCAAACAACACCTTAGACACCGGTCTCCTCACCCGCGGCCTGACGCCCTTTTCCCTCACCCAACCCTCTAGTATGCAGCTGCCCAACTCCCCTGCTGAAGGAGCGTAGCCCCACCACAGTTTCCCCATGAAAGCGATGCCTGACAACTTGCCGGCGATAGTAACCTTCGACAAACCTCTGTCAATCAGACAAAATAAACTGGACAACCTCCTCTTCCCTTGCCCATTGTTCTGATCTTCTCTGAGCCCCCCCCCTCCAGGAATTCCCTCCATGCCTGAGTATATGCTCTCCACGTGGATGCTGCCAGAGACCCTACCACCAGGTGGAGCATCCTTTGTCTCCTACGGACTACATAACTGCTGGAACCGACGTCTTGCATTCGTCCGCCTCCGTGACTAGACCATGGAACCTCTCCCACTGTGAACGAGACAAAGCGTCCGCTATGTCATTGTCCACTCCTGGCACATGTCTGGCTTGAAACAAAATATTGTGTTTCAGACAGCTAAGGACAAAAACCCTCATCAACTTCAGCAGCTGCGCATCCCTTGCTGATTGCCTGTTTACCACTTGAACTACTGACAAATTGTCCACTATAAAAATTACCTTCTTGTGTGCCAAATCCTGCACCCAAACTGTAACAGCCACCACTAGCGGAAAAAGTTCCAAAAAGGCAATGCTCCTCCCCCCATTTTCCAATGTCGAGGCCACTCTTCCGCGCACCATCTCCCATCCCAGTACAGCCCAAAAGCGCGAGCTCCCGCAGCATCGGAGTATATGGTGACCTCCCACTCTTTTGGCGTCGCCATAGGGATGCCATTAAACTCCTCCAAGAATGTGCACCACATGCGTAGATTTTCCTTCGTCCCTGCGGACAAACGCATATCTTGGTGTGGCATTGTCAAACCAGTCAGTGACCTCCCCAACCTCCTGCAGAAAGTTCGTCCTGCCCTGACTACCCTACATGCGAAGTTCAGATGTCCCAGCAGTACCTGCACTTCCCTGACGGTCACCTTTTTCTTGGCCAATATGTCGTCAATCAAAAGCAACATGTGCAGCTTTTTGTCATTCGGAAGGCGTGCCTCCATTGACTCCGAATCCAGTTCAATGCCAAGAAATGACAATACCCTTCTTGGACCTTGTGTCTTCTCTGGTGCCAGGGGCACTCCCAATTGGCCCATGAGCTCTTGAAAACTTGCCAGCTTCTGCGGACAGTCCGTTGAACCAGGCTGGCCCACCAGGAAGAAGTCATCAAGGTTGTGTGTCACCGTCTCTTTACCCGTGTGCCATGTGAAAACCCATTGCAGAAATAAACTGAAACGCTCAAATAAAGCGCAGGATATCGAGCAGCCCATTGGCAATGCTTTGTCCACAAATATGAGTCCTTCGAACTGTATACCGAGCAGCTGGTAATCGTCCGGGTGTATAGGCAGTAAGTGAAAAGCCGACTTAATGTCGCATTTTGCCATCATGGCTCCAGTCACTACTGTCGCCGCTAACTCTCTGGCCACGTCTACTGATGAATAGGATACTGATGTCAGGTCGTCCGCTATGAAATCGTTGACAGACGCCCCTTCCGGCCGTGAGAGGTGTTGTGTCAGCCTGAACTGCCCTGGGTCTTTCTTTGGCACAATCCCTATGGGAGAAATAATCAGATCCCTGATGGGGCAGACTGAGAATGGGCCTGCCATGCACCCTTCTGCTATTTCTTTAAGCAGCTTGTCCCTCACTATCTGTGTGTGTGTTAGTTGATTTCAAATTTTCGGTCCACCTGGCGGACCGAGGCCCCTCATAACATAGTCTAAAACGTTCTCTGAAACCTTCTTTCAGTGGATAGTCTGCCAAAAACTGCTCTAAACATGTCTGTCTAATGGGTGTATGAGCCTTTCCCCATATTCCCCTGCGCTCCTCTGCCACCCCTACTCCCAGCATTCTGCTGTGCACCTTGGTTAAATTGCTGTCCCTGTCCGCTGAAGCTCGGCCCATAGCATTGTACCAATGGGTGCCTGCCTGAGCACTTCGAGCATTCGTGTCTGAACTTGCAGTACTCCCGGGAACATGTACCCTTGTTGAAATCCCAACATGCCCCCTGAACGTTTCCTGTGCCTTTTGCTGTGTATCCCACCCCCCCGTCGGGTGGGGCGGCTCTGAAAGGGGCGGTACACCAGCGGCAGACCACTGGCCGTATATGTCGTCTTCCCAAACTTCACCGCGCCCATTGTCTGCTGATATAAATCTGAATCTATCTACCCCCACTTGGCCTCTGTGTCCCATGCGAACCTAGTCCTGAACTCCTAATCGTTGTGTGACCAGGCGTATCCCCCGTATGTCAATTGGGCTCTTCTGATCACGTCCATGTATTTGAACAGGGCAATGGATCTATCCGGGTATTTTTCGCAGTATACGCTTGCGAATATCAAGAAGGCCGCCGACCAATTTTCGATGGTCATGGGCACATGGGGCCTTTTGGCCAGTTCTAGCTTCTCTTCCTTCGACCCCTCTTTGGCCCTCAGCTCCCTATGTAGCAGCTTCAACATATCTACGTACTCGCCTTTCCAAATCTTTTCTTTAGTCGATAACATAAGGTGTGCTCCCAGCGGCTTGGTCACTCCCATCTATGGTAGCCGCTTGAACGTAATTTCGAGGCTCTCTTTAGTCCCCTCTGCCTGTGCCCCCGTCTCGCCCTTGTCCTCTGTGGCTGACACCTTTCTTGACCCGTCCGCCAGTTCGTCCCCCTGCCCACTTGAAGTCGCCCTCGCCTTCTTCTCATCCCGACTAATTCAAGTGACTCAGGACCTACCCCTGCATCCTTGACGAATAAACCCCTCAGCAGGCGCACCTCCCCTTCCTCACCCCCGTGCATCTGTCCCCACCGACACTTTACCTTTTACGCGACTAAATATGTTTGTCTCTTTCTCGCCCTTACCTGGCGTCAAGGTCGGCGTCCTCACCGGATCCCGCCGCCTAACCAGTCGTGTAGGAGGTGGCCCCACGCTGTCTGCCACTGTACGCAGTTCTTCCCGGTCCAACTGTAACACACTAGGCACAGCGTTATTCGGGCCCCCCCCCCACATCCCTCCAGTTCTCCCTCATCTTCTAGAATTTCCCCTTCCTCAACGCTATCTTCGTCGTAGTCCAACTGCAAATGTCCCTCTGCCAACGTCTCCCGCCTGTGTGACTGTGCCTGTTCTCTCCCGCTGCATATGAAATCCTCCAAGTCCAAACCTGAGTAAAACTGGCCTGGCCGTAATCCATCAACCCTGTCCCGTTGTATTTGCCCAGAGCCCTGCGCCGCTACCCCTGAGGCCGCATCGACCCACCGGGGTTTTGGCACCACTGCTCGCGCCTCCGTCCTCCAGTTTACTGTATCCTGTAGGTCCCTCGCTGGGGTCCGGCTGCCCGCTCGTGACAATGCCCACCCGTCATCTCAGTGCCGCGGAGCCGCATGGGACTCACCCGAATTCGTGGCCTGTTGCCCCTGCAATTTAAAAGCAAGGTCCGACGTGCCGGTGTTAATGCCCTCACCTGTTCCTGGCAACCCTGGACACCACTGCCAATAACCCCCCCCCCTCCTCTGAATTGTCCCTTGCCCCCTCGGCCTGCTCCGTCCCCCTCCCCCTGCCTCGCCCCGACGAGTGGCCCCCCCCTCCGTGCTGGGGATCCCCCCCTGGCCCTCCCTCCGGCGCAAATATACCGCAGCCGGGGCCCGGTGCCCATCACCTGTGCCCCCTCCCCCCTTCCTGGTCCTACCCCTCACTCCACTCCAAAATGTCTACCAGCCTGGCGGACGCGTGCCCCAATCCCCCCCTCCCTCTATGGCTGGGGGCCTCCCTTCCATGTCCCTTCCACCCCCCCAGTACCGGGGGGATCTTGTCTCTTGCCCAACCCCCCTCCTCCGACCAGCTCTGACGGAGCCCTGATGGGGCCCTCTCCAACCACCCTCCTAACTCAAGGGACGGCATTTGTCCCCACCTTGCCCCACTCAGCCCTTCACTGCTGCTGTGCCTGGCTGCCTGTTCCTTCCCCCCACGCCCTACAACCCAAGTGTTGCTCCCCTTGTTGCCCGGCCCCTCCCCCCCCCCCCACATGCTGCCTGAATCTACCTGGCGAGCCGGGGCCATCGGTGCAAACCCAGCCCCCGGCTGGCTGCTCCCTGCTGCCCTCCCCTCACCCTCCCTGCCCACCACCTGCTGCTGGATAGTTCTCTTCTTCCTTTCTCTCCCCCCCCCCCCCCCTCTTCCCTCCTTGCAGGTCACGCGCGGCCGCTTTGCCCTCCTTCGTCACTTTGAGGGCCCCGCCCACTCCGGCTAAAAAAGCAAGAGCGGAGCGCCCCGCCCCTTCTCCCGCTGCTTCCTTCCCCGTGCGGCTGCGCGGTCAATGCGGCCGCACGCACTCACCAACTGCTTGCTCCGTTGTTTTCGGGCCCGCGGTGGCGAACATGCCCACACCGCCGCGGCGACCCCCTCCGATGCCCGCTGTGCAGGCCTCACATCGGGCCCCACCTGCACCAAGTCCATGCGATCCGCTTCGGCAAGCAGGCACGTGGCTTCAGTCACCCTGGGGTCATCCGCCGATGCCATCCCTGTACCTAATCTCTGCAAAACCTATCAATTTAAGGGGAAAAAACCTTCCAACCCACGCTCCCAGACTAGCCCCAACCGGCCGCCATGTCACCTTACTGAAATGGTGACACGGCACCCTAAAATGGCCGATTATATTCCCAACAGCCCAAATGTAGCCCAACGAGCCCAATTGGGCTCTGGGCTGCACCAAGGACCAAAAAACCCGGGCGGGGGGGGGCAAGCCTCCCGGTGGTCAGCCGCCCCCCAAAGCCCTATTCTTGCCTTCCTCTCTGATACAGCGTTTGGTGGACACTTTCTGAATATGCAGTGTACTGAACCTGTTGAGTGAAAAGGATAGTAGCACTACATAATTTGATATTAGACATAGGTATGTATCGATGCTTACACACGTGGTGTGATGTAAGGTTATGTCACAATATAATCTGGGTGAGGTTTGGGTATTTGTAATGAGGCTGTTGTTCCCAATGGGTTCAGATCATTCACGGTGTTTAAATGGTATGGGGCGACCTATGATATAGATTGTATCATAGAAAGTGAACACGTTTGTCTAATGGACAGTAACAGGGGCAGGCAGTGTTCGGGCGTCTATCGTTTGTAGCAGAACACTCAGATTGTGCTGGTTTCTTTACAATTCAGTGACATAATAATTGATGGCCAGATTCGTGCAACACCAAAGTGGTGGACGAAAACAATATAACATCAATCGTAGGACTTCGGTAAGAATTTGTTTTGTATTTTGATGTCTTACTGTGGGCTGTAAAGGGACACGTCCTGGTGATGTTTGGCCAAATATCAGACTGGATGGAGTTCACCTCTGTGTTTTCAGTGCCCCGTCTATTGGTGGGATATTCCAGATACTGTTGAACAACCTTTTGTTTCACACTTTTTAGACATATAGCTCCTAGATGGAGAGCTTATGGGTATCACGAGGCCACGATCTGGGTTTACTGTCCTCCTCCCCCCCCCCCCACAGCTAGAGTTATTTGCGTAATCTTCAGGCACTTTGGTCCTGATGATTGTTGTGAATGTTCTGGTCTGTGTGATCTGTCTCATCTCACAGTTATCTGTTCCTTCCTCTCTTTTCTTCACCCATGTACTTCGGCTGTGGATATAGTCCACAGTTAGTGGGTGTGTATTCTTGTGTCTATTGTTTTTGCCCTCGTTGTTTGAGTATATAAATGTGTTGCTTACAAGTGATGGATAAACTGTTTGGAATACGTTTTTAAATTGCTGTTTGTTGTATAGATCACACAGGAGAAGATAGCAGTAAAGTATCCTTTATTACTCCTACAGGAAACAGGTGTGTCTTCCAGCAACAGTACTGGCTGGAATACTCACATCACCTGGAAACATCCCCTACATTCTATCTCGAAGGTAACCAACAATACCTTCTAAAACAAGCTTAATCACTTAAAGCTACATATACAACACATCCCCCTATTTTATATATTGGATAACAATAGATACAAACTTACCACCACTCCTCCCTACAAAAAAAAAAAAAAAGTTAAAAAAAATAATTAATAAAAAAAACAGTGTACACATATTGCAAGATTATAATTTAACCAACAACAAAATCCTTCAACCAAGAAGGTAAATTCCTTTTCCTTCCACCCTTTTCCTTAACCACATCAGATCTCTCATTACTGGCATTATGGCTACAAGATGCATTATGGCTACTAGATGCATCTAACTCCCTGGTAACTCGAATTACTAATATCAGTAGACCATAATGGGTCCACTACAGATTTACTGTTGCATTTTACATTTGAATGACCTTTTTACATAGTACAACTCGTTTTAAATTCCATACTTTACCATTAGATAATTGAACTGCATTCCTAAAAACTTTAATGACTCTCTCAGGTTCGTAATATCTGCTCATACCTTTTTAACCATAGTAGGTTTTTTTATTCTTACCCAATCACCCACTTTAACATATACCATTTTCACATTATTGCGTGCATCATAATACGTTTTACTTTTTTTTGATTATCAAGAAGCCTTTCCTTGACAACAATAGGGGACCACTCTAAAACTGTACTATCAGTTAACCAATCAGGACTAAATTTACATCTGGGCGATCTTCCTCTCATCATTATAAAAGGGGATAATCCAGCCACATCATTTTTCGTAATTCTATATGCCCACACAGCTTTTTTGATAGCTAACTTCCAATCAGTTCCTTCTGATACTGCACCCTGAATGGCTCCTTTTAACACTCTGTTGAATCTTTCAACAGTTCCATTCCCACTTGGGTTGTAAAGTGCAGTTGTTTTATGTCTCAAACCAATTCTTGAAAAATATGTTTTGGCTGAAGAAGACATGAATTGTACCCCATTATCACTTAACAGTGTGATAGGGATACCCTCTGATAAAAATGAACTATCAAGGAATTCTAAAACAGTATCTGTATCAGCTCTACTCACAATTTCTATAATAGGCCATTTGGTGAAAAGATCCATTAACACAATAACATATTCCTTTAACTCACCAATGGGACCCATTATGTCAATTGCAACATTATCCCACGGTTGATTGGGCACGTCACCTATAGACATGGGAGGTCTCAAAGTGTTGAAAGTTTTATCTGCTGCAGAACATACAACACAGTTATCTACAAAAGTTTCTACAGCTTTGTCTATGGAAGGCCACCAAAACTTTTCTTTTACTATGTTCTTTGTCCTTACCACTCCAAAATGTCCCTCATGGCATAAGCTCAAAACCCAATTCCTCATGCCTACAGGTGGAATAACTTTATAACCTCTGAAAACTATGTTGTTATCTAAAGATAACTCTGACCTAACATCCCAAAATGCTCTATAATCTTTGGATAGAAATTCTTTTTAGGCCATCCTTCGGACATGAATTTGACAACATCTAATAATACTTTGTCTAACAAGTGTTTCTCACTCCAATCCTTACGGTCTAAGGCAGAAAAACCAGAATCATGTATTAAGGCAATTTTATAATCACTCCACGTATCATCCTCACATGACTCTAATGGACTGGGTAACCTAGAAAGACAATCCGCAATTAAATTTTCTTTACCCGGAAGATAAACCATTGTGTATATATAATCCTTCATTCTCATGGACAATCTCGCTAATCTAGATGATGCAGATGAAATACCTTCTGTGGAGAGTAATTTAATCAAAGGTTTGTGATCACTACAAACCACAACTGGTTTTCCCCAGATAAACGCTCTAAAGTGGTCTAGTGCCCAGGCACACGCTAAAGCTTCCCTTTCTATTATGGGGTATTTTTCCTCTGTGGGAGAAATTGACCTTGATGCAAATAAAACAATGTTTTCTTTTCCCTGGCTATCTTTTTGAGAAAGAACAGCTCCTAGCCCTTTATTACTTGCATCTACGGTAACATAGGAATTCAAATTAGGATCAAAACTTTTTAAATGAGGTACTTTTTCTAGAGATTCCTTAATGTATTGGAATTCCTCTTCACATAGAGAATCCCAGCAAAACTTGACATGTTTTTTTAAAAGTTGTCTAATGTTAAAAACCTTACCCGCAAAATTTGGAATAAACTTTGCACAGTATTCCGCCATTCCCAAAAAAGATCGTACTTCATCTTTACTAGTGGGAGATGGAAGACCTGCAATAGTGTCAATTAAAGCTGGTTTTGGTTTAACACCTTCTCCACTTATAATGTGCCCTAAATATGATACATTTCTTTCTGCAAATTTGCATTTACTCAATTCAATTGTCAAACCTTTCTTGTTTAAGATTTCTAAGACATTCTGTAACCTCTCATCATGCTGATCCCTCTCATTCCCAAAAATCAAAATATCGTCTTGGAAGAATAACACCCCTTTTTCTTTGCCAAATAAATTATGCATCAGCCGTTGAAATACAGCCGCGGCTGAGGCCAGACCAAATGGCATGCGTTTGTACTGGAAGCACCCAAATGGTGTGATAAAAGCTGTGACTCTCCTGGACTCTTCTACTAAAAGTATTTGGTGGTATGCATTTGAAAGGTCTATGGTTGAGAACCAAGAAGCACCTTTAAGGGATGAAACCATTTCTGTGATTTTGGGCAAGGGAAAACGGTCAATAAGTATATTGTTATTTACATAACGTAAGTCAACACACAAACGGATCTTCCCGTTGCTCCGTCTTGCTACTACGACCGGAGAAATCCAGTCCGAGCTCTCCACTGGTTCTATAACATCCATGCTTCTCAAACGCTCTAGTTCTTTTGAAACATCCTCTCGTATCATCATAGGTACCATCCTCATCTTATGTATTTTGGGTTTAGCATCTTGTTTCAAAACGATCTTATGTTCAAAACCGTCCAATGCACCTAACTGATCTTTAAAAACATTTGGAAATTTCTTTTCCATTTCTTTGCCCATAGAGATGCCTTCATCCATTAATAGAACTTGGTCTACACTGTTTGGGTCCAAAATAATATGTAAATTTCCTTGGTCATGCCAGCCTAGCACTGAGGGTCCATTTTTTGCTACATATAACTTTCCTCTTGCACGTCTACCCTTGAATGCAAAAGATAACCATCTGTAGCCAATAACGTCAATCTTTTCACCAGTAAAACTTTCTGGATTAATGTCAGGGGGTGATAAAAGTTCTCCAATTTTTGGTATGAAATTATCTCTCCAAATTCCTTCATTTACGATGGTAAAGGGTGAACCAGAATCTGCATACATTTTTACTCTAACTCCACCAATGGACATATTGCACTCTGGTTTCCTCTACAGTTTTCATCGACTATATTGAGTACTAATCTTTTCTTTTCAGTAAGATTTAAAACACTTCCGTGTTCATCTTTGTTTTCTTCATCCTCACTACTATTTGAGCTTCTATTATCATGAACGCATTTGACTTTAACGTTCTTTCTCCGGCAGAACTTTGAAAAGTGACCTATTAATCCACAGATCATGCACTTTTGTCTGATGGCAGGACAAGTTTTGCTGTAGGCTAAGTGGTCCTTACTGCCACAACGATAGCATTTCCAATCAGATTTATTATTTTTCCCATCAGTGTTATATGACTTCCCTTTTGTTCAGCTTTTTTACTGTAATCAACTCTTTTACTATTAACCTTGCAAACACATGATATCTCTTTTTCAGGATGTTGTAACTCTGTTGCGCATCTTCCTGACATTTCTGCTTTCCTTACTATGTTAACAACTTCCTCTAGAGGTGAGTCACCATTAATCCACAGTCGATCTTGAATCGTGCTATTATTACTGTGCATAACTAACTGATCCCTGATAAAGTCATCATGGTTGGTTCCGAATTTACAATCAATGGCTAACTTTTTTAATTCTGCAATGTAATCATCAACAGCTTCTCCTTTGAGTTGTTTACGTTGGAAAAATTTATATCTTGTGATACCAATGCACACTTTGGGTGTAAAGTATTTGTCAAGATCTTGTAAGGCTATCAAAAATGCATTTGCATCACCTGCAATAGTGCTTTTCGGCATTCTATTATAAGTTTTCAGACCTATGGGTCCTAAGGAAAGTAAAAGAATTCTTTTTTCTGGTCTGCGGACATTTTTTTATCTTCATCTATTGCTGCAATGTAGTTTTCAAAGTATTCTTTCCACTCAGACCAATTCATTGATGGTTCCCGACCAGAAATCCAAAAATTGTGAGGTGGATTAATCGTGAAATTTTGCTGTGCCATTGTATATCTTCCCCCTTTTTTTTTTTTTTTTTTCAGGAAAAAAAAAACAATAAAAAAAAACTTTCACAATAAAAATACGTTAATTAGTTCAAATATACGTATTCACATAAGTAATAGACTTTCCCACCGGTTTCCTGTTGAAAAGTGATCCCTAAAGGGGTTATTCACTCTTAAGCGTGTGAAGTACGCTCTTACTCGACTCGAAATTGACTTCGCGCTGTCACTCGACTTGAAACTGACTCAAAGTTGAGAAATGGCCTCCGTTGTGGGTCACGCTGCGTGACCTCGTTAATTACGTCGCGTCGTGTACGCACGTAGAGGGACGCTCTTTCCAGTGCGCACAGTCACCCACTCGCGTCACTGCCTACAGCGAGACTGCAGGAAGCGCGAGCGCCGATAGAATCATGCGCTACATTCAAAAGATACCGGATCCCTCAACGATTTCAGCGGATCGGAAATCCCACGCTGAATAAGCATAAAAAATAGTCCTTCGGTAAGAAGGTTTTACCTTTCCTTGAGTTTTCCTCGTTGACAGCTTCTCGCAAGTTCTTAAATCTTTTGTTATTCAATTAACGGTCTTAGACACTGTAGTCCAAAATTGTATCTTCCGCGAAGAAATCCGGAATTTCTTGAAGTCGAGGGTAGGTTTGATGTCCTCCAGCTCGTCGCCACAAATTGTTGTATAGATCACACAGGAGAAGATAGCAGTAAAGTATCCTTTATTACTCCTACAGGAAACAGGTGTGTCTCTTCCAGCAGCAGCAACAGTACTGGCTGGAATACTCACATCACCTGGAAACATCCCCTACATTCTATCTCTAAGGTAACCAACAATACCTTCTAAAACAAGCTTAATCACTTAAAGCTACATATACAACACTGTTTTTAATAAAGACTGATTTTAAATGGATTTTTAAAACGTGTGGATGTTATGCCCAAATAGTTGTGATTTTGAGTCCCCAGCTATTTTTCTGTCTTGTTGTAAATGGCATCTGATGTGCCTAAGGTTTGTATTGATGTATATATTGTGATGTAATATATTTGGGTGTGTTTATGTCAAAAACGTTTATGTGATTGGTATTTGTACATATTTATGCTTGTTATATGTTTTTTTACATGTATGCAGCCCTGAGTAAGCGTATGTTTAGGCAAAACACATTGGCTGTGCTTGCTGAAAAGGAATGGCATTAAAGAGAAATTACAAAAAGTGACCCGATTCGACCTGTTTGTTAGTACTGTGCTTGAATTGTTGCCTGTTACTTTGAGGATTATTGTTGCCTCTCATTTTATGTTCTAAAAGTCTGTTAAGTATGACCAATTGGTAGCTGGTGATTTTTGAGGTGGGCAACTGTGGTTTGATAAATTGATTAACACTTCAAGTGCTGCAGCAAGAGATCCCCTGGCTGCCATTAGTTCTAATTTGTATATTTCCCCTGTGCTCAGGGCGACAATGGGTACATGGGACAGGGTGCAAACATCCACAAAACTATCTACCCGCATCTTGCCCCAAACCCCGATAATAGGAAACCCTGAATTCCTAACTCTATATGAGAGAAAAACATTAGCACAATGGCAACAGGCTAACTAAAGGAATAGGCGACCTCTTTGATCCGGATGGGCTGATGGACTTTGCGCACATTCGCCTTAGCTACGATATTCCCCCTCACCGCACACTGACAATATGTAGCGATCCACCATTGGGTTACACAACCGTCTGTACACCCACAAGCTAATTGACCACTCCTGCCATTCGGAAATTGGCTACTTACCCAGCACACAGAAAAGCATCTTCTCTCCGACATCTACACCTTCCTCTATGCCCCACACAAAATCCCCAGCATAGCAATGATGGGAAATGGAATGTGAATGTCCTTTTACCCCAAAAGAATGGTCAGACATTTTGCCAAGAGCCCACCCTTCTGCTCGCCTTGCTTCGGTAAAGAGACACAAACTTGTACACCACTAGCATTACACCCCAGTTTGAATGGCTAAGTGGAAGCATGACTGGGATGCGAACTGTTGGAGAGAATGCAGACAGACCGGCTGCATCAATACTGGGCTAAGGTCCTATCTACTATTAATAAGATGTATGATACTGATATCCCCAGGTTTCCCAGCTATATACACCTAGGCCTTCCTAACGCCCTGACCTACCCCTTGAGATCAGCAAAGGGACGGGTTATTACCTTGGCCCTTTGTGCAGCCAGAAAAGTCATACTGTTGCGTTGGGGAAGGGCAAAAACACCTACACAACTAGACTGGCTTTATAAGTTATGGAAACTTTCTACCATGGACATACTGACTGCAGTTGTTGCCCAGAAGATGCCACAATTTGATAAGGTCTGGGGCCCATGGGTACAGTTCCTCTCACGTATTCTGGGAATTAACATGCCCCGCATACTTGCGCATACTACGTCTCACTTAAACAGAGCAAAGTGCTGACTGAGACATCGCTGTACGGACTTCTTGCCCGCTCCTAACTCACGGTCCAAGCATTGTAAACACCCTCTTTACTGAGGGTTGCTGAGGAGACTACCTGCCCTCTGGATTCCCTTTCCCTCTTCCTATGTATTCTTCCCCTCCCTTTCCCAGTCCCTTTCTCCCTCCCTCCTCTTCTTGACTCCTATTGTCCCTCACCAGCCAATGGATGTAGGCGACATGTTGAAATGTTTTTTAAAACTAATAAAATGGACTTAAACCTAAAGCACCCAAAGCAGAGCCCTGCTGGGCAAGAGAAAGAATAAAGAGAAGGACCTGAGAGATCAGGAGAAAAAGGGTCAACCTGTTCCTCTGTACACCATGCCACAAACTTAACCCAATGGCAGGAGTGTCCGTCATGGTAGAGGGACGCCTAGCTGCCAAGATATTGCATACTTCGGGCACTAGGTCAAAAGATGTCGACTGTCACCGCTCAATCTCTAGGCATGAAGACAAAGTGTTGACAGGTTCAGGTCCTATGGTCATGCTTAACAACTTGGGATACCATACTCTCCAAGCCCAATCCGGAACCACAAGGATGTGTTGGGCCCGGTCATTCCTGATCTTGAGAACTCTGGGCAGGAGTGGTATGGCAAAAAGGAGTACAGAAGGCCTGAGCTTCACTCGAGATGAAGAGTCTCAGAGCGAGAGCGGTCTTGGAAACTCCAGCGCGCAAAACTGCTGACATTGCGCATTCTTGGCAGTGGCAAACGATTCAATCCAAGGCTCTCCCCACTGCTGAAAGGCCGTGCATCACCCCCCAGGTGAAGACACCATTCATGAGCCACTAGACATCTTGGGCTGAGTTCATCCGCCCTGGCGTTCCAGAGCCCACCATGTGTTGAACCATCAGGGAAATGCCCTGGCATTCCAGTCATGTCCAGATACACAGAGCCTTTTGACTAATAGTCCATGGCCCCAGCCCACGCTGTTTGTTACACTACCACACAGCAGTGGTAGTTCCCTGAACCACCCTTCCCTTCAACAAAGGAAGAAAGGCTTTCAATGCCAAGCAAACTGTCCAAACCTCCAACAGGTAGTTGAGCTCTGATCTCCACCTCTCCCAGATAGCCCCTCCCCTTCCCAGAAGTGACCCATCTGTCACCACAGTCCGCTCTGGCTGGGGAAGGGAGAGGGATCTGCCACTGATCCAATTGCAGTTCGTCAGCCATCACTACAGATCTTTCGCAGTTTCCTCAATGATCTGGACCATGTCAGAGATTCCCCTAATGCTGCACACACTGGGACTTCAGGTCCCACTACAGAGCTCACATATACCAAAGGGCAGGGGTTGCAAGCAGGATGCAGGGGGCCATGAGGCCCAACAACCTCAGGGTCATTCTCAGCAACATCTAGAATAGAGGCTGAAAGATCAGTATCAATACCTGAATATCCTGAACTCGCTGCTCAGGAGGATAGGGTCGAAACTGCAGTGTGTCCAGAACATCTCTGATGAAAAGGAGGGTCAGATTGAGGCATGTGTGACTTCTGCACTCTCTGGGGTTAACTATCAATGTGCCGAAGGTTGGCCGTAGTCTGGAGGTGGGAGACTACTACCGGGGGCAAGCCTGTCTTCTACCGCCAATCATTGAGGTATGGGAAGGATGGAAGCCCTCTCCTCCACAGATGAGCTGCAACCACAGCTATGACTCCTGTGAACACCCGAGGAGCGCTGGTGAGGCCACGGGGAACACTGCAAACTGAAAGTGCTCTTGGACCACCGTGAACTGGAGGTGAGGTCTGTGGGCTGGCAGGACAGGGATGTGGAAATAAGTGTCCTGCAAGTCCCTGATCCAGGGCAGACAGAACTTGTGCAAGTATTTTGAATTTCTCGTTTCTGGAAGAGAATGAGATGGTGAAGGTCTAGGATAGGTCAACGTCCTCGGGCACCAGAAAGCAGTGGGAATAGCAACCTACTTCTGATGCTGGCACCTTCTCTATGGCTCCCTTGGCCAACAGAGCCAGCACTTACTGATAGAGCAGGGAGAGGTGGCCTACTGTCAGCTGGTCATAAGTGGGTGGCAAGGGTGTTCACAAAGGGAAGAGAGTAGCCCCTTGTAGGAAGCTGGCTCTGTATATACTATATCAAAGGGAGGTATAGTGTGCACAGATTCCAGGGGAACCCCAAAGGTAGGCAGAGGTAAAAGTAGATAGCACCTTACTCTCATATGTGGTAGTGTGGGTGAGCAGTAAGGCTTTATCAGAGGGTAGTGTTTAGCATTTGTTGTACACACACATTCAGCAAATGATTGTCACACACTCAAAGACTGAACGCAGACAGATGTTTGTATAAAAAATATTCTGTTATTTTATTTCCTAGAACCAAGCAAGCCTGGCACAGGTAATTGATACTTTGCAGTAATAATACAGTCTGAATTGAAATTGTATATATACTTAAGCTTGGTTACAGTAGAAGTCCTGGTAATGCAATGCTTTGAAATATTGTACATATACTTTGTATTGCCTTTTCAATAGAATGTCAAGTAGATTACTTTACAGATTACTTTTCTTACACAGTGTAGTATACCTGGATACTACACTGGGACATTTCCTGTAAACACGTAAGTAAAAGCGTATTTGTTATTCGGTTACAGTTTTAAAGACTTTTATAGATTTTCCAACTCCACAATTAGAAACTTTTTCATAGAAAACAGTCAATGTTATCCTATGGGAGAAAACAGTGTTATCGGTTCAGAGGTAAGTACTTTGTTGTGGGAGTTGGGTTTCTGGGGTTAGACTCAGGGGTCCCCCAGGGTCAAGGATGCACTCTTGTTACACCCTCAGCGGTACTAGGGCGGCCGGGTGCAGAGTGCTGAAGCCCTATGTTATCCAATGGGGGATAGGGGGCCTCCGGTTGGTGGCTGCTTACGAGCAGGCCACAAGGTTGTGGGAGCAAAGCTCCTGGACTTAGGCTCAGGGCAAATGGGGATTCAAGATAGCACCAAAGGTACACCCTCTGCGGCACTAGGGCGACCGGGTGCTGGTTTGTCGTCAGGTGCCCTGTTACTTTCAATGGGGAGTCTCCGGTTTGCAAACACATTGCAGGCTCAGGGACGAAGGTCTTCTGGGTGCGACCACCACTTGGAAAGGTAAGTTGGGATGCTGGGGGTTGGTTAGGCACCGTCGGTTGGGCCACACAAGGCTGTGGGGCATCGGGTGCAGGGGTGTCTTTTACGGTCGGATCTTCTTACCAGCTCCTGGTCGCGATTGGGGGGACCTTCCGGTTTGAGGCTCCAGGCGTTGGCTGGAGGCAGGTCAGGGATCACTGGATCTGAGGGCCGGGATCGTCGGGGAGACCACCTCGTGGTGTTGGGCCACTCAAACTCAGACCGTGGGCGAAGGGTTCAGAGTGGTGCAGACTCGCGGATTTCGCCGGAGCTGGAGTCCGTGGGTGAACAAATCCGGTGTTCACGGGAGACAAAGTCTTTTCCTTGGAAGGTAGGGCAGGTCCTCGGGGTTCTTGAAGTTGCTGGCTACAGGACACACCGGAGATTCGCTTCTGCAGGTTTAAGGTGGGTACAGGCCGGTAGGGATGGGGCCAAGTCAGTGGGCATCCTCCTCTTCTTAGCTTCGGCACGGCTGTTCGGTCCTTCTTTTCTTCTTGTAGTTCTTGTCTGAGGAGGCAAAGTTCAGGGGTGCCCCTAAATAATAGATTTGGGGGCGTTACAGGTAAGTAAAAGGTTGGGACCAATGGGTCCCTTCCTTGGGGTGGGTACACCCCCTATTATGCCACCCTCCAGTGGGAGGGGGGCATATGCCTCACTCTGGTTGGCTGGATCCCCCCTTCTGCAAGATGGCGGGGACTGAGCTGTGCTTCACCTCTCCTCCCCCACCTGAGGGGGGGTTGGCAAAGGTGGGCACACCTCTCTTCCTCACTTGTTTTTCCCGCCGGTTCTCCCGCCCAAAGTGGGGGTCAGAACCGGTGGGGGCCAGTTCCTGAAAGCAGCAACAGGCCTGGGGAAGCTCACAAAGGCGGCAAGCCTTTGAAGCTTCCCCTTCGTGGACCCTGCCCATCCTGGGGGAGGAGGCTTGGCACCTCGTCCCAGGATGTGCATTGTTTCAGGCCCCCCGAGAGCAGCAGGCTCTCGACCCAGGGGTCCAGAAACATGTCTGATGGTGGCAGATGGCGAGCAGCCACTCAGCCTGGACACTAGTGGTAGGTCGTTTTTCAGGGGGCATCTCTAAGATGCCCTCTGTGTGCATTTTTCATTAAATCCCACACTGGCATCAGTGTGGGTTTAATGTGCTGTGAAGTTTGATACCAAACGAACAAGTTACTTACCTTCGGTAACGCTTTTTCTGGTGGATACAGTATCTGCCTGTGGATTCCTCACCTTTTGAATTACCCCTGCGCCAGCATTCCAGGGAAACGTTTTTCTAGCTCTACCACGTCGACGTCATAATGGCACGGCTCCGCTCGTGACTCCGTATGACGTCACCGGAGCCACAAGACCTCGTCGGCGTGCTGACATCAGTTCCACCCATTTTTTCCGTGCCACCGAGGCGAACACAGTATACAATATATACATAAAATCACACAGCATAAAGAAAAATAGGAAAAGCTAAAGAAACAAAGCATTTCCTAAACACCAATAGCAAGGCAATCAAAAGACATAAGAAAACAACCATGTCAAATAACTAATAAAACCTTTGGCATACGAAGGTGGACAACGGGGAGGAGGGTGTGACAGTGAGGAATCCACAGGCAGATACTGTATCCACCAGAAAAAGAGTTACCGAAGGTAAGTAACTTGTTCTTCTGATGGATATATCTGCCTGCGGATTCCTCACCTTTTGAATTGAATCCCACAGCAGTCCCGCTCCAGGAGGAGGGTGTCCACCTACTCATACCAAAAAATCCTGCAGCACAGAGCGTGCAAAATGGCCATCCCTCCTAACCTCCGAATCCAAGCAGTAATGCTTCGCAAAGGTGTGGAGGGAGGCCCAAGTTGCTGCCTTACAAATGTCAACAACAGGAACACCTCTAGCCAAAGCAGAAGAAGACTTAGCTCTGGTGGAATGAGTTCTAATACCTTCAGGCGGTTTCATCTTGGCCAAGGCGTAGCAGATCTTGATGCACAAGATGATCCACCTGGAGTGTGCTCGCTTGTGGACGGCCTTGCCTTTCATCCGTCCAATGTAGCCCACGAAAAGCTGATGGTCCAGTCTCAGATCCTTGGTTCTGTCCAGATAGAAGCTGACAGCCCACTTAGGATCCAGACGATGAAGTCTCTCCTCCTCCTTGGAAGGGGTAGGATAGAAGGTAGGTAAGGTAATAGATTGTCCTAGATGGAAAGGAGTAACCACCTTAGGCAGGAAAGCAGCCCTGGTCCTGAGAACCATCTTTTCTGCATGAATGGTTAAAAACGGAGGTTTAGAACTAAGAGCCTGAAGCTCACTTACCCTCCTGGCCGAGGTAATAGCGATCAGAAAGACCGTTTTGAAAGAAAGAAGCCTCAACTGACAACTATGAAGAGGCTCAAACGGAGAGCCCATCAGGAAAGTGAGTACCAGATTTAAATCCCACTGAGGCATAACGAAGGGAATGGGAGGAAACCTATTGGTGAGGCCCTTAATGAACCTCATAACTGGAGATTTAAAAAAAGACGGCTGGTCCGGCAAACAAAGGAAAGCCGACAAGGCAGACAAATTACCCTTTACCGTGGCCACAGCACAACCCTGCTGAGCCAAGGAAAGAGAGAAACTCAGCACATCAGACAAACTGGCCTTTAAAGGATCAATAGACCTCTCCACACCATTTCATAAATTTGGACCACCTGGAGGAATAAATAGATTTGGTGGAGTGTCTCCTGGATGATAAAATAACGTCCACCACATCCGGCGGGAGAGAGAAAGAACTCAGGTTGCCCCGTTCAATCTCCAGGCATGAAGGTGCAGGCTCTGGAGGTGGGAGTGTAGAACCTGCCCCTGCGACTGCAAGAGGAGATCTGCCCTTAGAGGGAGACGGAGCGGAGGGTGCGATGAGAGGTGAAGTAGATCTGTGTACCACACCCTTCTTGGTCAATCCGGGGCGATCAATATGACTTGGGCCCGGTCTTGGCGACTCTTCCTCAGAACCCCGAGGAATCAAGGGTATGGGAGGAAAAGCGTAAAGGAGCTGCGAACCCCGTTCCAACTGAAACGCGTCCCCCAAAGCTCCCTGCATCGGAAACTGGAGACTGCAGAACGACGGGCAGTGCGCATTCTCGTGAGTGGCAAAGAGGTCCAACCGAGGAAACCCCCACATCCTGAAGATGTGATGGAACACCTCTGGATGAAGCCGCCACTCGTGATCGGCCGAGAAACGCCCACTGACGAACAAGTTACTAACTTGTGTAACGATATATCTGTAAGAGACAGTAGTTAGTGACAGATTCCTTACCTTAGAATACCCCAGGCGTCAGGCTGGATCCGGAAAGTTTTTGCGTAGCAGTACCCTTGCGCGTCGGTAGGCGGCGTCGTGCGGCTCCGCGTCCGTCGTCGGCGTCGTGATCGCCGGGATGACGTCGCGGGCAGTACTCAGACGCCGCCCCTGCGCGCTGACGTCAGTTCTGTACACGACTTTCCGCGCCAGGAACGCAGAGCCATGCAAGAAGCTGACATAGGTGTCTGAAAAATACTAGGGCCCTGAAAGGGATGTCCTTAACCCTAGAAATCAGTTCGCAGAACGGGGAGGATGGGTGGGGCGGTAGGAATCTGTCACCAACTACTGTCTCTTACAGATATATCGTTACACAAGTTAGTAACTTGTGCATCTGAAAGAGACACGTTAGTGACAGATTCCTTACCTTAGAATAGATACCCCCGCAATACCAACCCCGGTGGTGGGTCTGCGAACAAAGATCAGACAAGGAAGTCCTGGAGGACAGAACGGCCAAAGAAGCCGTCCCTCCGGACCTGACTGTCAAGGCAGTAATGCTTTGTAAACGTGTGCAGCGAGGCCCACGTAGCTGCCTGACAAATAACCGGCAGCGGAACACCGCGGCTCAAAGCCGTGGTAGCAGCCGTTGCCCTGGTGGAATGGGCCCGCAGCCCAACAGGAGGCTCCTTCTTAGCCAAAGAATAGCAGGTCTTGATGCACAAGGTAACCCAGCGGGAGATGGTCCTCTTGTGCACCGCCCGACCTTTTGGCGCCCACGTAGCCAACAAAGAGCTGGTCATCCACCCGGAAGTGTTTTGTGCGGTCAATATAGAAGGAGAGCGCACGTTTTGGGTCCAGACGGTGGAGCCTCTCTTCCTCTCTGGAAGGATGCGAAGGCGGAAAGAAGGTGGGCAAAGTGATGGTCTGCCCAATATGGAAAGCAGTAACCACCTTTGGCAAGAAGGACGGGCGCGTCCGAAGAACAACCTTGTCCGGATGAACAGACAGAAAGGGAGGTTTGCAAGATAGAGCCTGGAGCTCACTCACCCGCCGAGCGGAGGTGATGGCCACCAGAAAGGCTGTCTTCAGAGTCAGAAGACGAAGAGGACAGTTATGTAGAGGCTCAAAGGGAGCGCACATTAAAAAGGTAAGAACCAAGTTCAAGTCCCACTGAGGCATCACAAACGGAACAGGAGGGAAGAGGTGAGTAATGCCTTTTAAGAACCTGTTAACAACAGGGGACTTGAAAAGGGAGGGCTGATCAGGAAGCCTGAGGAAGGCCGAGATAGCACAAAGATAACCCTTGATGGTACCCAGGGCAGAACCCTGTTGGGCCAGAGAAAGAAGGAACAGAAGGACCTCAGAAAGAGGGGCAGAGAGGGGATTCACAGCCTTTGCTGTGCACCATGCCACAAATTTGTTCCACCTGCAGGCGTATACCACCTTAGTGGAGGGACGCCTGGCTGCCAGAATCACATCACAAACTTCGGGAGGCAAGTCGAAAGGAATCAACTGCCGCCGCTCAATCTCCACGCAAGCAGGTGTAGACTGGACAGGTTCGGGTGGAGGACCGTCCCCTGCTGCTGCGACAGAAGATCCTCCCGAAGAGGCAGACGGATCGGGGGATCTACGCTCATATTGAGTAGCTCGGGATACCAAACTCTTCGAGCCCAGTCCGGAGCCACAAGAATGACTTGGGCCCGGTCGTGCCGAATCTTCTTCAACACTCTGGGTAGAAGTGGTATAGGCGGAAAGGCGTACAACAGACCGCAACTCCACTCGTGACGAAAAGCGTCTCCGAGCGAGTGCCGCCTTGGAAATTCCAACGCGCAGAACTGATGACATTGCGCGTTCTCTTCGGTGGCGAATAGATCTAACCAAGGCTCTCCCCATTGTAGAAAGAGTCCTTGCACCACTTCCGAGTGAAGACGCCATTCGTGATCCATCATGCACCTGCGGCTGAGTTCGTCCGCCCTGGCGTTCAGGGAACCTGCCAGGTGTTGAACCATCAGGAACATGCCCTGATGTTCCAGCCATGTCCAGAGGCGCAGAGCCTCCTGACAAAGGGTCCAAGACCCCACCCCGCCCTGTTTGTTGCAGTACCACATGGCGGTGGTGTTGTCTGTGAACACCTGCACTACCTTCCCTTTGACAGAGGGAAGGAATGCCTTGAGTGCAAGTCGGATCGCCCGGAGCTCCAGAAGGTTGATATGGAGCCGGGACTCCGCCGGAGACCAGAGGCCTCTGATCTCCGCCTCTCCCATGTGACCGCCCCATCCCAGAAGGGACGCGTCCGTCACAACTGTGTGCTCTGGCTGGGGAAGGGAGAGGGATCTGCCCATGACCCATTGCCGGTTCGAGAGCCACCACTGCAACTGTCTTGCAGTCCCCTCCGAGATCTGGACGTGATCGGACAGGTTGCCCTGGTGCTGCGCCCACTGGAACTTCAGGTCCCACTGCAGAGCCCGCATATGCCATCTGGCATGATTGACCAGCAGGATGCAGGAGGCCATGAGGCCCAGCAGCCTCAGGGTCATCCGTACCGAAACCCAGGATAAAGGCTGAAAGATTGGAATCATAGCCTGAATATCCCGGACTCGCCATTCGGGAGGATAGGCCCGAAACTGCGTCGTGTCCAGAACCGCTCCGATGAAAAGGAGCTGTGGAGAAGGAATCAGATGCGACTTTGGCACATTGATGGAGAACCCCAGCGAGTGCAGGAGTTCGGCCGTAGTCTGGAGGTGGGAGACGACTGCCTGGGACGAGCCCGCCTTCAGCAGCCAGTCGTCGAGGTAGGGGAAGACTGAAACCCCTGCCCGGCGCAGATGAGCTGCGACCACCGCCATCACTTTCGTGAACACCCGAGGGGCACTGGTAAGGCCAAAGGGGAGCACGGTGAACTGAAAATGCTCGGGGCCTACCGTGAACCGAAGGTAACGCCGGTGGGCCGGCAGGACGGGGATGTGGAAATATGCGTCCTGCAAGTCCAACGCTAGCAACCAGTCTCCAGGGTCGAGGGCAGTCAAGACCTGAGCTAGGGTGAGCATCTTGAACTTCTCCTTCCGGAGGAAGCGATTGACGTTCCGGAGGTCCAAGATAGGACGCATGTCCTCCTTGTCCTTTTTGGGCACCAGAAAGTAGTGGGAGTAGCAACCACGCCCTACTTCTGGGGTCGGAACACGCTCGATGGCCCTCTTGGTCAAGAGGGCCGTGACTTCCTTCTGTAGAAGCACCAAGTGATCCCCTGACATGCGGTGGAATTGAGGTGGCATGGCTGGGGGTGGTCTCGAAGGGGAGGGAGTAGCCCCTTCGGACAATGTCCAAGACCCACCTGTCCGAGGTGATGGTACGCCAGTGGGGAAGGTGATGGCGGACCCTGCCCCCAACTGGCGTGCTGTGCACCTGAAAGGAGGGACTAGGAGGGCTTGGAGGCCGCGGACGGGTTGGAGGTGGTGGCCTGACCCGCACGCTGGTTGCCCGATCCGCCATGGCGGAATCCACGTCCTCGGCCACGCGAAGACGCCTGCTGCGCGGGCCGGTGGCTGGGCTGCTGACGTGAAGGGGCGCCCCTACCGTGGCCACGATAGGGGCGAAAAGCAGAAGTCAGCGGAGGGCGTGTAGCAGAAAGGCCCAGGGACTTGGCAGTAGCCCGCGAGTCCTTAAAGCGCTCCAACGCATGGTCTGCTTTGGACCCAAAAAGACAGACTCCATCAAAGGGCATGTCCATGAGAGTATTCTGGACATCCCCTGAAAAACCAGTGGTTCTCAGCCAGGCGTGGCGTCTGAGCGCCACCGTCGTTGCAATAGACCTGCCCAGCGAGTCGGCGGTGTCAAGGCCACAACGTATTGTGTATTTAGCCGCATCCCTTCCTTCCGCAATGGCGCGGGAAAGCAGTGTCTGGACCTCCTCAGGACACTGGGGCAAAACATCCGCCACCGAATCCCACAGGGAGTGGGTATATCGGCCCAAAAGACAAGCAGTGTTAACGGACCGCAAGCCAGCACTGGAGGAAGAAAAACCCTTCTTCCCAAACTGATCCAGGCGTTTGGATTCCCTATCCGGAGGAGCGGTAGGGAAGGCGGTTTGGGAAGCGGAGGCTTGGACAACCAAGCTCTCAGGAGTGGGGTGGACAGAGAGAAACAGGGGGTCGCCCGGAGCTGGGCGATGGCGTCGTGACACGTTCCGATCCACAGGAGCCCCTGTGTTGGGCTTGGACCAGGCGCCCAAAAGAACGTCAGTGAGGGCGTCGTTAAACGGCAGCACAGTCTCCGCAGAGGAGGCTGCCGGCTGAAGCACCTCTGTCAAGATGTTAGGCTTGACCGTCAAAGTAGGGAGTTGGAGACGTAAGGCCCCAGCTGCCCTACGCAACACCGTACCAAAATTGGCTCCCTCCTCCGTAGCCACGGGAGGAGACAGCATGCCAGTGTCAGGGGAAGTATCCAGACCACTGGCCTCCCCTAGACTCTCTGTCCAGTCCTCATCGTACTGACACCATCGTGTCAGAGGGTCATCAGACCCCTCCCAGTCCACCTGGTCCTCCTCTGGTTCAAAATAAGGAGGAGGAGGGACAGTTGGGATCCAAGGTCCCATCGGCGCCGGAACCGGCGTCGAGAGACGTCGGTCCGGGTCCATGTCCGGAGCCGGAAGGAACTGGGGGACGACGCCGCCCGGAGCCCAGGGCGGCGTCGAGAACGGCACCGGAGACATCGGCGCCGGCGGAGGTGTCGTTAGGTCGACCGGCGTCGATGGGGGTTGTGGAGCCGGGATCGAGGCCGGGGCCAGAGCCGGGATCGAGGCTGGAGGCACGGGCGACGCCGGGGCCGGAGCCGTCGGCGACGCCGGAGCAACCCCATCAGGGCCCGCGGGGCCCGAAGGCGCACCGGAGGGGCCTGGAGGCCCGAAGAGGCGGGCCATGGCCGACAGGAATTCCTGCACTTTGGCCGGATCCGCCCCAGAACCCGGGAAGGGCGGGTATGGCGGGGGCGACTCCGCAGGCATGTCCGGGGCCGCAGGGGCGGGGACGGTGCCGGGAGGGGCCTCAGCCGAGCCGCGAGACCGGCGAGGCGAAGTCCTAGAGCGATGATGCTTTTTGGACTTCTTGTGTTTCGACTTACCGGACGAAGAAGACTTCGACGCCGACGACCGGTGTGGACTCCGCGATCGACCCCTGGACCTCTCACGCGACCGGGGCTTCCGCGGAGCCGAATGCCGGGCCTCGAGGAGCTTTCGAGACCGCTCTCGCAAAGCTTTCGGGTTGAGGGCCTGGCAGTCGGTACAAGACTCCGTGTCGTGGCCTCGGCCGAGGCAGAAGAGACACTCCCAATGCGGGTCGGTGACGGACATCATCCGCGCACAGGCGCCGCAACGTTTGAAACCGGGCATCCCTACGACACCTTGATAGATGAAAAAACAGTGAAAAAATTCACCAAAAAGTATGGTAAAAAAATGACCAGGGCACTGCTCTTCCTGGATCTGCGCTTGCTGGCGCGGAAAAAGAAGAACTGACGTCAGCGCGCAGGGGCGGCGTCTAAGTACTGCCCGCGACGTCATCCCGGCGATCACGACGCCGACGACGGACGCGGAGCCGCACAACGCCGCCTACCGACGCGCAAGGGTACTGCTACGCAAAAACTTTCTGGATCCAGCCTGACGCCTGGGGATATTCTAAGGTAAGGAATCTGTCACTAACGTGTCTCTTTCAGATACTGTCCGCGTGTACATTTAGCACTCCTGCCAGATGATTTGCCATCACACAAATCTGATGGTCCTCTCTGCAGAGACGAAACGACCCTACTCCTCCCTGTTTATGTACCGCATCGCAGTAGTGTTGTCCGTCAGGACCTGAACCGACTGACTGCGAAGGGAGGGAAGAAAGGCCTTGAGAGCTAAACGTATCACCCGCAATTCCAGAAGGTTGATATGAAACAACCTTTCCTCCGGAGACCAAAGACCTTTGATCTCCAGATCCCCCAGATGAGCACCCCACCCCAGAGTGGAGGCATCCATGATTACTGTGGCCACCGGAGGAGGAAGATGAAAGGGATTTCCTTGCAACAGATTGCCCTCCACACTCCACCAAGACAGATCCGCTGCAGTGTCCCTGGAGATCCTGACCATCTCCCTGAGATCTCCGTAGTGCTGATACCACTGCCTGCGGAGGCACAACTGGAGTGCCCTCATGTGCCAGCGCGCATGGTTGACCAGCAGAATGCAGGAAGCGAACAGACCGAGCAGGCGTAGGACCTTCAGGACTGGAACAACCGCTCCATCGTGAAACAAAGGAATCATCTCTTGAATGTCGAGAATCCTCTGCGGAGGCGGGAAAGCTCGACACACAACCGTGTCCAGTACTGCCCCTATGAACAGGTTGCGCTGTGAGGGCACCAGGTGAGATTTGGGCACATTTATCGAGAAGCCCAAGTCGAACAACAGCCGTGCTGTCACGTGCAGATGATGAAGCACCATCTCTGGCGACTGCTTTGAGCAGCCAGTCGTCCAGATAGGGGAAACAGGAATCCCCGACTTCCTGAGATGAGCTGCCATCACCTTTGTGAGGACCTGAGGCGCGGAAGACCGAACGGAAGGACTGCAAACTGGTAGTGCCGAGACCATACTGTAAAATGGGGATACTTCCTGTGCGACTTCAAGATGGGGATGTGAAAATAAGCATCCTGAAAGTCGATCAACACCATCCAGTCTTCTTGTTGCAGCGCCTGAAGAACCTGAGCTAGGGTCAACATCTTGAATTTCTCCTGTTTGAGGTAAAAATTCAAGACCCTGAGGTCTTAATCTGCCGTCCTCCTTGAGAATCAGGAAATACCGGGAGTAGCATCCCTGACCCCTTTCCTGCTCCTGGACCACCTCTATTGCACCTTTCTGCAATAAGACAAGAACGTCCTGCTGCAGAAGCAGCAAATGGTCCTCTGAACACCAGCCCTGGCGAGGAGGGTAAGGAGGAGGAAACTCCCGGAAGGGAAGGGCGTACCCATTTTCCACAAGATACAAAACCCAAAGGTCTGAAGTGATAGATTTCCAATCTTGTAGAAAATGGGACACCTGACCCCCTACAGGACCAGCATGCTCCAAGATGGGGGATCTAGAGCTGCTTTCCTGTGGCACCAGTGGTGGGGGCAGGAGGAAGAAGAGGAGGAGGAGAGTTGACAGGGTGCATCTCGCAGACGACCTCCGCCTTTTCCTCTGTAAGATCTGTACAGAGGATTCTGCTGCTGCTGCCGAGGCTGCTGCCGGCCACGAAAGGAAGCCGCCTTACCAAAACCACAGTACCTCTTATATCCAAAACCCCTGATTTGAGACTGAAGACCCAATGATTTTGCAGTGGCCCTACTGTCTTTAAATCTCTGCAGCGCAGAATCAGCCTTTTCACCAAAAAGCTTGGATCCATCGAACGGTAGGTCAAGGAGAGTAGCCTGCACATCCGGCAAAAACCCAGAAGACCGGAGCCATGCATGCCTCCTGGTGGCAATAGAAGAACCCATCACCCTGGCCACCGAATCAGCAGTATCCAGACCAGACTGGATAACTTGACGAGCTGCAGCCTGCGTATCCGCCAACACTTCTAAAAAGGAGCCACGATGACTGTCCGGTAGCTTGGGAGCCAACTGCTTGGCCGAATCCATTAAGGCGTGAATATACCTCCCCAACAAGCACGTAGCATTGGTGGACTTCAACGCCATACTAGAGGAAGAGAAGACCTTCTTAGCAGTCTGCTCCAATTTCTTTTTAGAGTCCCTGTCTCCAGGAGCCTGAGGAAAATATCCTGCAGATTGTTTAGAGCAGGAAGCCTGCACTACTAAACTTTCCGGTGAAGGATGAGCAGAAAGAAAAGCAGGATCACCAGGAGCAGGCCTGTACCTCCTTGCCACAGACCTTGATACAGCAGGTGCAGAAAGGGGCTTCCGCCACACCTCCAGAATTGGCTCAGTCAAAGCCCCATTAAATGGCAAAAGAGGATCAACCACAGAAGATGGGGAATGTAAAACTTCCATAAGAATATTAGGTCTGAACTCAGCACTGGGCAACTGCAGGTCTAAAAGTTCAGCAGCCTTCCCAACAGCATGGTATGGTGCCACATCATGAGAAGGAGAGGCTTTTGGTGATGAAAGCTCCCACTCCGGGAGGTGTCTAGACCACTCGTCTCCTGAAGGCCCTCAAACTCATCCACAGACTCTTCAATTTCACCTTCTTCAGCTTCCTCCCGCTGTAATTCTTCCTCTTCCAACAGTCTTTGGGCTTCTATTCTGGACCGCAACTTCGGGACTGGCGTCAACGGCGCCAAGCGCGGCGCCGGAGTCGATGGAAGAGCCTCCGATGTAGGCAACGGCGCTGATCGAAGTCGAGAGGAAGAAGGTCCACCAGATGGCGCCGGAGACTGAGAAAACGGCGTCGAAAACCTCGGAGCTGGAAACTACCAGGACGGCGCAGTCGGCATAAAGGGCACAAAAGGTGCCTGGGCATATAGCTGTGGAACACCCAAATTGAATGCAAGCGGACCCACGGGGCCCGACGGTGCACCGGTAGGGTGAGCTGCTCTGGCAAACATGCCATACATCGCATTAAGAAAATGCGAAGGATCTGACCCAAGTCCATGAAAGGGTGGATAAGGAGCCGAGTCTGAATCCACTCAAGGCGGAGTAGGCGTCGGGGCCGTCGGACCCAAAACAGGTGAGGTCGCAGGCACTGGAGAAGACTCTAGGCTCCTGAGAATCTCTCGGCGCCGGAGATTAACCTTGGCGCCGGAGAACCCCTCGGCGTCAAAGTGAGCCGGAGTCGCTTGAGAAGGAGAAGAAGACAGCGAGACGAAGTCTTTAGTGCGATGTCGTGAAGCCGGAGACGGCGACCTCGAAGCTCTATCCTTCAATGAACGACACCGGGAACCGTGCCTTCTCTTCTTCTTATGCTTCCTCGACTTCGAAGCATGCGAAGTCGACGACTTCGATTTCGACTTTGACCTCTTTCGGCCCCTCTTCTCCATTCTTGCCTTCGCCATAAAAAGCTTAGCCTCACGCTCCTTCAAAGCCTTCGGATTCATCTTCCGACAACTGGAGCAGCCTCCGACGTCGTGGCCCGAAGAAAGACACCACAAACAGTCTTCATGGGGGTCAGTGATAGACATATGACCCCCACACTCTCTGCAAGGCTTGAAACCCGACTTCTTCGATGTCGCCATAGCACTGCTACACCAAGGGAAACAGCAGATAAAGTAACAGTGAAGAAAATGGAGAGTCCCAGAAAACCGTTATGCGTCAATGGCGCGGAAAAAGGGAACAGACGTCAGCACGCCGACGAGGTCTTCTTGTGGGTCCGGTGACGTCATACGGAGTCGCGAGCGGAGCCGCGCCATTATGACGTCCTCGTCGACGTGGGAGAGCTAGAAAAAAGTTTCTGTGGAATGCTGGCGCAGGGGTTATTCAAAAGGTGAGGAATCCACAGGCAGATGTATCCATCAGAATTCAGTTTTAAGTAAAGCCATTATGGTACTGTGGAATTCGTAATGACTAACTCCCAGCACCATATACTCTTAATGGCAGCACTGCACTTACAATGTCTAAGAATGGACTTAGACACTGTAGGGGTACAGGGCTCATGCACCTGTACCCTCACCACTGGTATAGTGCACCCAGCTAGAGGGGTGGCTGATCTATGCCAGGGCAGTGGGTTGTAGGCATGGCACACAGGGATGTGTGCCATGTCGAATCTTCACTTTGTTCTGCACCAAAACACGCAGCCTGCAAAGGCAGTGTGTGAGTGTAAAGGTACAGGGCCTCTAAGGGTGGCACAATAAGTGCTGCAGCCCTAGAGGCCTTCCCTGGCCACAGTGCCCTGGGTACCTGTGGTACCATTTACCAGGGACTGACCTGTGGCCAGAGAGTGCCAATTGGGTTTGGCCTTCAATGCAGTTTTAGGGAAAGAACATAGGCCCTGGGTACCTGATTGGCAGGAGCCCAGGGCACACTCAGTCAAAGTACATCAGCAGTTCAGCAAAAAGTGGGGGCAACCATGTAGAAAGAGGGCACTTTCTCACACCCCTTTGGACGATTTGCAAAAACCAAAGGTACGATGTTACTGACCGCCAGTGGTGCAGGTGATGGCGTATCCTACCTCCCACTGGATGCCCATGAAGGTTAGAGGGGAAGCAAAAGGATTTAGAAGCTACAGCTGCTGGGGAAGGGAGGCGGGGTGAACTGGTCCAACCTCTGGCTACCTGTCCCATGTAGTCAATGGGGTCCTCGGCCACAAAAAGGGAAGGTATGGGCACATTTGGAAACCCCTTCTGTAGCTCTGCTGTCCTTAAAGCATTTCAGCACGGAGTCCACTTTCTCTTCAAAAAGACGAGAGCCAACAAAGGGCATGTCGATAAGCGAGGCTTGGACATCACCTGAAAAGCCAGTGGTTCTTAGCCAGGCATGGTGCGGCAAGACCACCAGTCAGGAATCGCTCTACCCAGAGAGTCGGTCATGTCCAGTCCACATCTTATGGTGAACGTTGGTGCATCTTTTCCAGCAGCATTAGCTTGGCAGAGTATGTCCGGGCCTCCGCCAAGACCATAGCCAGTACTTGCAAAAGGCACATGGTGTTCATCGACCCAAGTGCAAAGCTGGCAAAAGAGAACATTCTCTTGCCAAAGGTATCCAGCCTCTTGGATTCCCTATATGGTGGAGTAGTAAGGAACTCATCAGAGTTGTTCCTAGAGGTGGAGGCTTGGACCACCAAGCTCTCTGGGGTAGGGTGCTGGGTAAGGAAACTGAAGTCCACAAGATCAGGGTGATGGCAGCGGTCAATTGTCCTATGCACTGGAGCTCCTGTGCATGCCTTGGACCAGGCCTGGAGTAGGGTGACCGTAAGGGCTTCATTAAAAGGGAGTAAAAGTTTGGAAGGGGAGACTCCTGGCTGAAGCACCTCTGTCAAGACGTGCGTCTTGACTGCCACTCAGGGTAGCTAAAGTCCAAGACCTCAGCCACCCTATCGTCACAGTAGGAGGAGAGACTTAGAGTGTCATGTGAGGTGTCTAATTCACTGGCCTCTGCCAATTCCTCATTCCAGTTATTCTCATCTAGGGGATGCTGATATGCATAAGGGTCCTCAGACCCCTCCCATTCATCGCCCTCTCCAGGCCTATCAAAAGCAAATGGCACTGGCTCTGACCTGGTCAACACAGTCTCAGTTGGCGCCGGAACCGGTGTTAGACGACGCCTGTCCGGCTCAGTGTCAGAGTCGGGAATAATGGTGGGGATGTCGTCGCTGTGGGGCATGGGTGCCCTGGGTGTGTTGGTACTGAAGTGGTTGCCAAGTAAGGTACAGATCTCGCTGGCGAGGATCCTGTGGGGCCCCTTCTGAACCAGTGGGGCCAGAAGGTGCTTCAGCCGGGCCTGGCCACCCAAATATGAGGTGAATGGCCTCATGAAATTCTTTAAGCTGGGCAGGGGGCGCTCCAGCTCTAGGAATGTCAGGAAAGACCAGAGAGGACCTGGACTCAGGCCACACCCAAGTGCGATGTCTAGAGTGCTGATGCTCCAGCGCCTCGTCAGAAGACTGGACTTCTTGTGTTTGTGGGACTTCGACGACTTCCAGTGGGATGACGATTGTCGGGTGTGGCTACGCGAACAGTCCCGGGAACTCCCTTGTGACCAAGATCTTGAGCGTTACAGGTTCACTAGATGTTGGGTGGTGAGGAACTTGAGGGATTGCTCCCACAGCGCCTTTGAGTGCATGGCGTGGCAGTCCTCACAGGTCTTGGAGTCGTGGTCTCTCTCCAAGCACCACAAAGTGTGGGTCTGTCACAGACATCTGCCTGTGACGAGCAACACATGGTTTGAAACCAGCGGGTATCTTTGGGGACATCCCTGTCACACCAGGAAAGAAATGTTTCAAATAAAGTTCAACAAAAAGTTGAGGGAAAAAAAAGTCAGAAATGACTGAGGGTAGCTCTTCAAGGATCAGCGCTATCTGGAACGGAAAGGAAAGAACTGACGTCAGCGTGCCTGCTATATAGGTACTACGCACGTCATTTCTGTAGCAGACTAAGCAGAGCCAAATGACGCCACCTACCAGGGTTCAGGGGTTCTTTTTCAAAGATTTCCAGATCCCGTCTGACGCCTAGGGAATATTCTAAGGTAAGGAATCTGCAGCTAGAAGTCTATCACGTTGGTACCAGCTAGAAGTCAGAGTACAATACGTACCTTGTCTTCATGTGTCGATGGAGTCTGCATCGGCCTTGAAGTTCTGTGGAACTGGCATGGACCATAGCGCCGAAGGCAGTATCTGAACTGTAGCCAGAGGGGGCTTTGTGATGGTGACACAACAAATATTTTGCAATCTAGTGGCAGACACACTAGCAATAAGTTGCACATATCCAGAAAATCACAAGTAGCAAGAGTATTACCTAAAATGATTCAAGAGTGCACGAAACCAGGGACCTACCACCAATGTCCCCCAACGCAAGACAAACATTTGCCTGCTTCAAAGCTAACAGGAACATGGTTCAGCACTCAGTTTTTTCCACCCAAAATAATTTTTATTTATTTTTGCAGAATTATTACAGTGCTAGTATTACAGTGATACCACATTCACATAGCCTCACAATGATAACACCCACATACAAAGGGTTTCTCCTACTCCCCCACCCCCGAAGCTACCCATCCTCTACAGCATGAATTATGCTACTTACCCAGCAAGCATCTGTTCATGGCATGTAGAGCTGTAGATTCACATGCTTTGCATACTCCTGCCATCTAGTGTTGGGTCTGGATGTTTGCAAGTTCTTTTTCTTCTAAGAAGTCTTTCCTAGTCACGAGGTAAGGAGACTCCTCCTTTCGGTGATAGTGCGCATGGGCATCGTCTCCATTGTTAAATTGTTTTCCCGCAAGAGGGTAAGAATGGAATTATTGTAGTACAGAGATGTTCATGCGTATGTAATCTAAATAATGAAAACTGCAACAACTACAGGTGCCCGGGGAGGTGGGAGGGTGTATGTGAATCTACAGCTCTACATGCCAAGAACAGATGCTTACTGGGTAAGTAGCATACTCCGTTCGAGGCATGTGTGCTGTAGATACACATGCTTTGCATAGACTATATAGCAGTACTTTCCCAAAGCGGTGGCTAACCAGTAGATGTTACAGCTGTTTGAAAAACTGTCTTTAGCACTGCTTGCCCTACATTGGCTTGCTGACGTGCTAATACATCCACACAGCAGTATTTGATAAATGTGTGTGGTGTGGACCATGTTGCTGCCTTACAAACGTCAGCTATAGAGAGATTATCTAAAAAGGCCATAGACGCTCCTATTTTACGAGCAGGTTTGAATGCATTTAACAATCCATCTTGCAATTCCAGATTTAGAGATTGGATTGCCTTTGTGAGGTGTAGCAAAAGCAACAGCAGTTGTTTTGTTTTACGAAAATCCTTTGTTCTTTCAATATAATAACGCTCTTCTGACATCAAGAGTATGAAGAGCTCTTTCTGCTACGGAATAAGGTTGAGGAAAGAACACGGGTAACTCAACTGATTGGTTGAGATGAAAAGCAGAAGACACTTTGGGAAGTAATTTTGGGTTGGTGCGAATAACTACTCTATCTTTATGAGGCTGAAAGAAGGGCTCTTCTAATGTTAATACTTGTAGCTCATCAACTATCCTCAATGAAGTGATCGCAATGAGGAAGGCAACTTTCCATGAAAGAAACTGTAGCGGACAGTTGTGTAATGGCTCAAAAGGTGGACCCATGAGCCGTGTAAGCACAATGTTCAGATTCCAAACTGGTGCAGGAGGTACCCTGGGTGGTATTACTCTTTTAAGGCCCTCCATAAAGGCTTTAATTACTGGAACTTTGAACAAAGATAGATGTTGCCCGTTTTGCAAATATGCGGCTACTGAAGCAAGATGCAATCGAATGGAAGTGTAGGCTAGACCAGCACGCAGTAAATGCAGAAGGTAACAAATTATATTTTGCATAGAGGCATCTAGTTATTGTTAATTGTGATTTATAGAGCGCTTAATACCGGCAGGTCTCTAAGCGCTACGAGAAGATTAGCTGTAGTCCCAGAAGTGAGTGTAGTCTCTAAGTGGTAAATGCTATGCCCAGGCTTCTGTGAAGAGTAACTTCTTCAGTTTCTTCCTGAATGGGAGAAGGGCTCTTTCAGAGCGGAGATGGCCTGGCAGCCTATTCCAGAGTTGCAGGATGAGGACAGAAAAGGCTCTCCCACCTTTAGTGGTGTAATTAAACCGTGGACATGTTAGTAGGCCCTCCGTGGAAGACCTTAGGGTGCGGCCGGGGACGTATTTCACAAGGCGTTCTTTGCTGTATTTTGGTGCCTGACCATACAGGGCCTTGTGGGTGATGCAGAGGCCTTTGAAGCTAGCCCTCTGTTTAATAGGAAGCCATTGCAATTTTTGCAGTAGGGGTGAGGCCCGGGTGCGTCTGGGGAGCTTAAAAATCAGCCTAGCTGCATCATTCATCACCACCTGGAGTTTGCCAAGCAACTTGTCTGGCATTCCAATGTAAAGTGAGTTATCATAATCAAGTCGCGACAGGATCAAGGCGGCCACCACCGTCCTCATGGTGGAGAAAGAGAGGATGGGAGATAGTTTCCTCAGCTGTCTAAGCAGACCCACACAGGTCCCGAACACGGTTGATACTTGGTTGGACAGTGAGAGTTTGGCATCTATTTTAATACCCAGGCTTTTTACCACCTGAGCTGAAGACGGAGTGTCTCCCAGCTCATGTGGCCAATACTGGGTGGTCCATGGGTTACTGTACGTAGTGATGGCCAGTACCTCCGTTTTGTCAGGGTTGATCTTGAGAGGACTGGCCGTCATCCAGTTTACCACAAATCTCAGTATGTCTTTCACCCGTGTGTGGGCTTGTGGTGTGTTTTCTATTTGTAGGATAATTTGCGTGTCGTCCGCGTAGTTGAATACCTGGCAGTCCATCTGGGCCAGATCCCTCACTAGTGGTCTGAGATATATGTTGAACAGAAGTGGGGACAATGCAGACCCTTGCGGGACTCCACAAGTTATGGACCCCCTATCGGACACACAATCTCCCATCGGTATTTTTAGGGTACGATCCGTCAGGAAGGAGGTGATCCACCGGAGAATTGTCCCCCCCCCCAATGCCAATGTCCTGGATTCTTTCTAGGAGTTGGCAGTGGTTGACAGTGTCGAACGCCGCCGACAGGTCAAGGAGGACTAGCGCGCACGCCTTTTTGCTGTCAGCTGTGATCCTAATTTCATCCAATACTGACAGCATCACCAGCTCGGTACTGTGGTGGGATCTAAAGCCTGCCTGCCTGTCCCCGAGTAGTTGGTGTTCTTCCATGAACATTGATAAAGTTCCCAGAACATGTTCCATGATTTTGGCCAGAAAAGGACGTTGGGATATGGGCCTGTAGTTTTTCATGTTGGTGGGGTCTGCTCCTATCTTTTTGAGAAGGGGGATTACTCTTGCTTCCTTAAATTTCCTGGGGACCTTCCCTGTTACCAACGAGAGGTTCATCATGGAGAGAATTTCTCCCTCAATCGCCGGGAGTGCTAATTTAAAAACCCTTGGTGGACACGGATCTGCGGGTGAACCTGATTTTATTCTGGTTGCGATGCGGCGCAGAGACTCCTGGTAGAGTTTTTGGAAGGAGGTGATCAATTCTACCCTATCCTTATGTGGCTCTGCCCTTTCCAAGACATGTTGGTTAAAGGGGGAGTTGTCTATGTCTGCCAGGATGTCTTGTACCTTGTCTAAGAAGGACAGGAACTTATTGCATTGTTCCCGGTTGGTGGGCGCTTCATGCGTCTGCTTTTGACTCGGCTCCTTCAGGATTTTAAATGTTTCTTTTTGCTTATTGGCTGCCTCCAAGATCCAGTGTTCAATATTGTTGTTGGTACAATATATAACAAATCTTTTCCATTGTGCTGCATAACATGCTCTGGTAGTAGGCTTTGTTGCTTTTTTAAGAATAGTCGTACACTCAGGTGGCAAATTGAGATAGCCAAACTAGGACTTCAAGAGCCAAATCGCTAAATTGAGCTCCTTGGGGTTTGGGTATCTGACGTCTTCATGGTTCTGCATGAGAAGGCTGAAATTGAGATGCAGCTTTTGATGTGAAACTACTGATAGTTCTAAGAGTGTTGTGAATCATGGCTGATGGGCCCAAGTGTGAGGGATGTTTGCCTGAGCTTCCGAACCAGACATGGAGGGAGAGGCGGAAAAGCGTAGGCAAATATCCCTGACCAATTCATCAATAGGGCACTGCCTTTGGATGGAGGGTGTCGGAACCTGGAGGCAAAGTTTGGGCATTTTGAGTTGTCCACTGTGGCGAACAGCTCTATTTATGGGAATCCCCATTCTTGGACGTATGGAAGGAGAACCTGGGATGAAGTTCCCACTCGTGTATTTGTTGCCGCCTTCTACTTAGGAGATCAGCAATCTAATTGTTCACTCCTAAGAGGTGCTCTGCCAGAAGATGAACTCTGTGATGAACTGCTTAACGCCAAATGGTCTGAGAGAGGCTTGACAGCAGAGAATGTATCCCCCCCCCCCTGTTTTATGTACATAGTACATGGCGGTCATATTGTCCTTGCAGAATAGGACAACTTTCCGTATGAGGTGAGACTGAAAAGCTTTCAGTGCTAGATACAAGGCTAGAAGCTCTAGATAGCTGATGTGAAGAGTTTTGTATTTGCTGTCTCATAGACCTTGAAATGTCAAGTTGTGAAGATGGGCACCCCAACCTGTGAGAGATGCGTCTGCCGTTAGCACGATCTGTGGAACAGGTTCGATGAAGGGCTGCCCTTTTGACAAGGTTTGTGTGTTCCACCACTGCAGAGAGCAATGGGTGCGGCTGTCTACCAACACTAGATCTGGTAATTGACCCCATCACTGGTTCCACAGACGTGCTAAACACTCTTGTAGAGGACGCATGTGTAATCTTGCATGAGGCACTATTGGAATGCATGATCCCATAATTTCTAACAGTTGGATGAAAGTCCTGACTGCTAAGTATTGATTGGTCTGAAACTGTAGTAGCAGAGATTGAATGGTTCGAATTCTGGCTGCATTGGGAAAGGTTAGAGCTGTGCAAGTGTTTAGAGTCGCTCTCAGATAGGACTGCATTTGTAAAGGCTGAAGATGAGACTTCTGCATATTGACTGTGAAACCCAATTAGTGGAGTAGGTCTAATGTAGTGTGTGTTCTAAACACTTTTGGTGTGTGCTGGCTATGATGAGCCAGTCGTCTAGGTATGGGAAGACATGAATCTGTTGTCTTCTTGGATGTGCTGCCACTACTGCTAGACATTTTGTGAACACTCTGGGAGCAGCAGTTACTCCAAATGGGAGTACTTTGAACTGATAATGTTTTCCCGCTATCACAAATCTGAGATATTTGCGATGCGCTGGGTGATCTGGAATATGAAAGTATGCATCTTTTAAATCCAGTGGACATAAAATCGCCTTGCTGTAGCAGTGGAAGCACCTGTTGAAGCGTGACCATGTAGAAATGTTTTGGAAGTATGTACAGATTTAACGTCCTTAGATCCAAGATTGGTCTTAAGGAGCCATCCTTTTTGGAGATCAGAAAGTACAGAGAGTATACCCCTGAACCTTGGTACTGTAACGGAACAGGTTCTATGGATCCTTTTGTTAAAAGAGCTTGTACTTCTTGTTTCAGGAGCTGCAGGTGCTCTGACGAAAGTTTGTGAGTGCGAAGTGGAATATTGGGAGGATTGCTGGTGAGCTCCAGGCAATAACCATGTCGGATAATGTCTAACACCTATTTGTCTGATGTTATGGATTGCCAAATGGGGACAAATTGTTGAAGTCTTCCCCCGACAGGTGTTAAATGATAAGGGGAAGTGTAGGCAAGTCACTGATTATTGGGAGAAGGGAGTTACGCGTTGGTGTACCCCTTGCCCCTACCTTTAAAATTGTTTCCTCTGTACCCTCCTCTATAGAAGCTTCTAGAGGGAGAAGGTTGCGTGTTGGACTTATATGAGGAAGCGTTCGGGTCCCAGGATCTAATTTTGGACCTTGCTCTATAAAATGAGCGGCGAAAGGAGCCTCTGCTTGATGGAGACTGAAGTGCTCCCATGGATTTTGCTAAGTCCGTGTCTTTTTTTAATCTTTTCTAAAGCCTCATCAACCTGAGGTGCGAAAAGATGTTGCTTGTCAAAGGGAGTATTTAAGATAGACTGCTGGACTTCTGGTTTAAAACCTGAAATCCGAAGCCAGGTATGTCGACGTAAGAGAATACTGGTGTTAACGTCTCTCTCTGCAGTGTCAGCAGCATCAAGAGCACATCTAATAGAAGAATTAGAAAGTAATTTCCCTTCTTGGACTAGCTCTTGTGCTCTTCTGGGAGGTATTGAAGTAAGCCTTCCATCTTGTCCCAGTGTGTTCTGTCGAACAAGTTACTTACCTTCGGTAACAATATATCTGTAGGACGAGTTACTTACCTTCGGTAACAATGTATCTGGTAGAGACACAGTCTAGCCGCAGATTCCTTAACTTAGAATATCTCCCCAGGCGTCAGACTGGATCCGGAAAGGAAAATGCTACTTACCAGTATGCATCTGTTCTTGGCATGTAGAGCTGTAGATCCGCATACTTTTGCATAGATCGCCATCTGGTGTTGGGCTCGGATGTTTGCACTTTGTTATTGTAGAAGTCTTTGTAGTCACAAGATAGGTGACTCCTCCTTTGGTTAGTAGTGCGCATGGGCATCGACTCAATCTCCAGATTGTTTTCGCCATAAAGGGTGATGGAGTTAGTTAGAACTAGAAAAGATGTCCATGTGTAATGTATCCAAGTAAGATAGTACTGCAACACATAGGTATCCGGGGAGGCGGGTGGGCGTATGCGGATCTACAGCTCTACATGCCAAGAACAGATGCATACTGGTAAGTAGCATTTTCCGTTCGAGGCATATGAGCTGTAGATCGCATACTTTTGCATAGACTATATAGCAGTTACCCCGTTAGCGGTGGCTACCTGCATGTGTTGCAGTAGTTTGAAAAAGTGTTCTTAGTACAGCCTGGCCCACACTAGCTTGTTGTTTTGCCTGCACATCTACACAGTAGTGTTTTGTGAAAGTGTGCGGTGTATACCATGTTGCGGCTTTGCAAATGTCATCCATGGGGATGTTTCCTAAGAATGCCATGGTTGCCCCTAGCTTGCGTGTGGAATGCGCTCTAGGGAGAATAGATAATGTACGCTTTGCTTTTTGGTAGCATATTTGGATGCATTTAACTATCCACCTGGCAATTCCAGCTTTTGATATAGGATTGCCCTTATGTGGTGGTGAGAAAGCTACAAAAAGTTTAGTTTTCCTGAAAGTTTTTGTCCTTTCAATGTAGTAAAGAATAGATCTTTTGACGTCAAGCGTATGAAGAGCGCGTTCTGCTACTGAGTCTGGTTGAGGAAAAAAGACTGTGAGCTCAAAAGACTGGTTAAGGTGAAAAGCCGAATCTACTTTAGGTAAGAATTTAGGGTTTGTCCTAAGAACCACTTTGTTGTGATGTATTTGCAAAAATGGTTCTTGTATGGTTAATGCCTGGAGTTCACTTACTCTTCTGAGAGATGTGATGGCCACAAGGAAAGCTACTTTCCATGTGAGGAACTGTAACTCACATTTATGTAAAGGTTCAAATGGGGGACCCATGACCCTAGTAAGGACAATGTTTAGATTCCATACTGGAGAGGGTGGAACTCTGGGAGGAATTATCCTTTTAAGGCCTTCCATGAATGCTTTGATGGGAGGTACCCTAAACAATGACAAGTGTTGTCTGCTTTGTAAGTAAGCTGCTATAGCAGCAAGATGTAATCGTATGGATGTGTATGCCAGATTACATCTGTGTAGATGCAGGAGATAACAGATAATGTTTTGAGTTGAAGCATCTAGTGGATTGATTGTGTTGTTATTGCAGTAAACAACAAATCTTTTCCATTTAGCTGCATAGCATGCTCTAGTGGTAGGACGTCTAGCTTCTTTAATGACGTTCATGCAGTCTGGTGGGAGATTGAGGTAACCAAACTCTAAGACTTCAGGAGCCAGATCGCTAGGTTCAGTTGAGCTGGTTCTGGATGTCTTATCTCTCCATGGTTCTGTGTGAGAAGCTTTGGGAAAAGGTGCAACTTCTGGTGTGGAACTACTGAGAGTTCCAGCAGTGTTGTGAACCGTGGTTGTCGGGCCCATGTTGGAGCAACCAGGATCATTGTGAGAGAATGTTGTTTGAGCTTGCGCACCAGTAACGGAATGAGCAGGAGAGGCGGAAAAGCGTACGCAAATCTGCCTGACCAGTTCATCCATATCGCATTGCCTTTGGACAATGGGTGTGGATACCTGGAGGCGAAGCTTGGGCATTTTGTGTTTAAATGTGTGGCAAAGAGATCTATGTCTGGGTGGCCCCACATTTGGAAAATTGGATGAAGAACTTGCGGATGAAGATCCCATTCGTGAATCTGCTGTTGTTGACTGAGCAGATCCACAATCTGATTGTGTATCCCAGGTAGATGCTCTGATAAGAGGTATATTTTTTGAGGAATGGCCCATCTCCATATGCTTTGTGCTAGGCGTGAAAGCTGCAGAGAGTGTCGCTCTTGTTTTTGTATATAGTACATTGCTGTCATGTTGTCTGTCCGGACGAGGACAGCTTTGCCTTCGAGATGTTTCGGAAATGATTTTAGAGCGAGAAATATGGCCTGTAACTCCAAGTGATTGATGTGGAGGAGTTTTTGTTGAGGGGTCCACATACCCTGAATGGTATGGTTTAAGAGATGAGCTCCCCAGCCGGTGAGCGACGCGTCCGCTGTTAGAACTATTTGTGGAACCGGTTCTAAGAACGGCCACCCTTTGGAAAGATTTTGTGTGTTCCACCATTGCAGAGAGCGATATGTGCGGCTGTCCACCAACACCAGATCCGTAAGTTGAGCTTGGTTTCACTGATGTGCTAGACATTCCTGTAATGGACGCATTTGGAGTTTTGCGTAAGGGACAATTACGATGCAAGAGGCCATCATCCCTATTAGTTGCATGAACACTCGAGCTGGTAGTGAGTGTTGTGGTTGAAATTTTGTTATGAGAGCTTGCATACTGGCTATCCTGGCTGGATTGGGGTATGCAAGGGATTTGGAAGTATCTATTGTTGCACCTAGATACTGTTGGGTGTGGGATTGTTGGAGATGCGACTTGGTGAGGTTTATTGTGAATCCTAAGTTGTGTAGCAGCTGGATTGTGTTGTGTGTTTGTTGTACACAAGCACTGCGTGACTTGGCTTTTATGAGCCAGTCATCTAGGTAAGGAAACACATGAATGTGCTGTCTTCTTAAGTGGTCTGCTACCACCGCGAGACATTTTGTGAAGATTCTGGGTGCTGTTGTGACTTCGAATGGAAGGACTTTGAACTGGTAATGTTGGCCGTCCACTACGAACCGTAGGTATTTCCTGTGAGCAGGGTGATTGGGAATGTGGAAGTAGGCGTCCTTGACATCTAGAGTGGCAAGGAATTCGCCTTGTTGGAGCAGTGGGAGAACCTGTCGTAGAGTGACCATGTGGAAGTGGTCGGATTGTATGTACAGGTTTAACGGGTCTGCGGTCCAATATTGGCCTGAGAGTGCCGTCCTTTTTTGGAATGAGGAAATAAAGGGAGTAAACCCCTGTACGTTGTTGATGTAGGGGAACTGGTTCTATTGCATGCTTTTGCAAGAGAGAGAGAACCTCCTGCTTGAGCAGCGTGAGATGTTCTGTGGACATTGGACGTTGTCTGGGATGTGGGGTGGGGTGGGGAGGGGGGTAGAAGTGAGTTCCAGGCAGTAACCATACTGGATAATTTGTCTCACCCACCTGTCTGAGGTGATGGAATTCCAGACAGGTAGGAACTGTGATAGTCTTCCCCTGACCGGAGTAGAGTGGTCGGAGTGGAGGGAAGTCACTGTTTTGTGGTGGGGGAGTTCGGGTGTTAGAACCACGTCCTCTCCCCCTGTTATTGCCTCTGTACGTCCCTCTAAAATATCCTTTGTTAGGGGAAGTTTGAGTGGGGCTTTTATACGTGGAAGAGGTGTTTTCTGTGCCAATGGCTTTGGAGGCGCCCCTATAAGAGGAGCGACGAAGGGAACCTCTACTAGTTGTTGCCTGTAGAGCCCCCATAGATTTGGCTGTTTGTGTCCTTTTTCATCTTTTCTAAAGATGTGTCCACAGTAGGTCCGAACAAGTGTTACTGATCCAAAGGTTGATTAAGGATGGTAGACTGCACCTCTTGCTTAAAACCAGATATGCGTAACCATGCATGTCTGCGTAGTAACACACTTGTATTAATTGTGCGAGATGCTGGATCTGCTGCATCCAGGGCACATTTAATAGAGGTATTTGTGATTAACTTTCCCTCTTGTATGAGATAATTTGCCTTGGTCTTATATATTGGTCTGGGAGATGTTGCATGAGCTTTTCAAGCTCATCATAGTGAGCCCGGTCATATCTTGCTAGTAAAGCTTGTGAGTTAGCAATACGCCAAAAATTTGCCGCCTGTGACGCAACCCTTTTACCGGATGCGTCCAATAGTTTAGACTCTTTGTCTGGCGGAGGGGCATCACCTGTGGTTTGGGAATTTGCCCGTTTACGGGCATTTGCTACTACTAGTGAATCCAGAGGGAGTTGACCCTTAATGTAAGCTGGATCGCTTGGAGCTGGTTTGTATTTCTTTTCAATTCTAGAATTGAGCTCTCTAGCCCTGACAGGATCTTTAAAAACCTAATGGGGAATGTTTAATTATGCATTTTAGCATAGGGAGAGTATTTGTTGATTTTTGAGGCTGTGAGAAGGTCTCTAATAAAAAATCTTCCTCCAGAGGGTCTGAGTGGAGTTGAACACCATGGTACTGTGCAGCTCTATTTATTAGTTGCGCAAACCCTACGTTGTCATCTGGAGGGGATGGCCTAGAGGGATTTACATCTGGCTCAGGTACATCTGGGACATTATAATCATCCCAAGAGTCATGAGGTGGGATACTGTGGGTGTCATCGTCAGTATCATCATTATCATGTGGTGGGTCTATGTCATCATCCCCACCCCCTATATCCTCATCTTGTGGTGTAAGTGAAAGAGGATATGTTTAAAGGACAATGGTTCAGGGATGGCCTCAAAGGTCCAAAGTGAAAACGGTGACGCGGGGCACTGTTTGAATAAAGTTAATTTTCAGAACGAAAATGGTGACCCAGCAAGGGGCACTACTGTTTACATGTATGAGATTTAAATTTAGTCAGGAGCAAAAAAAAGATTTACAAAGGGTCATGTGTGTCAGAAAATGAGACATTTTTCAGATATGCTTAGTATTCAGGTGCTCACACATTAAGTGAAAGAAAGCATGACGTGAGTAGTGATAGTGAGTTTTAAAAAAGACATCGCATTGACAACAATATAGTTGAACTCCACAAATAATTTATACACAGTGAGTGAAGTTCATGTTGTAGAGTGGTCGACGACGTTTCGAACCCAATTAGTGGGGTTCATCTTCAGGACATAGGTGAGCTAGCTGAAAATGAGAAGGGGTGGGAGGGGAAATTGGGAACACATTTAATGGTATGAAAATAAGACCCTTAAAGTATGCATACATTTTTATTAACAAGTGAAAGTGTTTATATTGCTCCCTAATTGACAAATCGGTGGTTACAAGATTTCCATATGAGTAGGTGAAAGAGGAGGCACTGGAGAGTGTGCTGGAGAGAGTTTTATGTTTGGAAGCTGTGGAGGTGGAGAGAAAGGCCTCATAGGTGAAGTGGCTGAGTCTTTTTTCTTTAAGGGTATCTCAGGTGTTTCTGAGGTGTCCAATTTCCTCTTTTTAGGTGGTATAGAGGTGACCTGACCGGTAATGGGGTCGAAATGGAGTGTTTTTTGCTTAGGATCCGGTGGACCTGGATGAAACAGTTCTTTTGATCCACTGTCTTTTTTCGGCGCCGAGGACTTAGGCTCCGAGTGGTGCTTTGGTTTGTCGTCTTTAGGAGGGGTTTTAGTCTCCTTCTGCTTAGGTGGAGTTTTCGACTCCGAAGCTTTGGAATGTTTTTTCGGATCCGAAGCCTTGGTCGGTGCCGAAGAGTTTGGTGTCGAGGGTACCTTGGGTTTGTGTTTCGGTGCCGAAGATGATTTCTCGGTACCATGGTGTGGCTGGCTCAATCCCGAGCTGCCTGAAGGCTTTGAGGACTTCGGAGCCGGGCCCGGAGTCAGGGCTTCTGAAGTAGTGTCACGGTGTCGACCCAGACCCGAAGGTGAGGGTAATACCAGAGCCTTGTGTTTTTTCAGGGCAGGGGCGTTGATCTCAGTACTCACGCTCCATTGACCTGGAGTAATCATGTGGTCTTCTGAGTCCGATTCCTCGGCTTCGGAGACGCTGGCTTGTTCATCTCCTGTCTCTGGTTCTGGATCGTCGGGGCCTGCATCGAAGATGTGTCTGGTGCCGAAACTGTTGATCTAAACATTTCGTGACGTCGAGCCCGGCGATCACGTATAGTTTTCTTGGACCTGAAAGAATCACAGGCCTGGCAGTGTCGACTCTCGTGTTCTGGAGAGAGACAAAGGTTGCAGACCTCGTGGAGATCTGTGTGTGTGGGAATTTAGCCCCACACTTGCATTTTTTGAATGGAGTCCTTTCCATATGCTGGTTGATGGCGTCGATCGGCCAAACGGCCCGCGTCGACTACCGGACTCGAAGATATTTTTTTGGGGGATACGTGTCGACGGATATCGCGATCGAAACAATACCGTCGAACAGTGAGAGCTTTGCGCGTCGAAGGGGAATCGAAAACTACACAGACCCTGAGCGCAGCAAATCACAACCGAACCCGTTGGCGGAAAAAAACAATCTGGAGATGGAGTCGATGCCCATGCGCTCTACTACCCAAAGGAGGAGTCACCTATCTCGTGACTACAAAGACTTCTACAATAACAAAGTGCAAACATCCGAGCCCAACACCACATGGCGATCTATGCAAAAGTATGCGATCTACAGCTCATATGCCTCGAACATCTTATTTCCCCAGCAATACCTCTGCACACCGGGAGGCGGCGCCGCCCGGCTCCGTCCTGACGTCGTCCAAGGACGTGACGTCAATGGAGCCATATAAGACCCTCCCGGCGTGCTGACGTCAGTTTTCTACAGTAAAACTTTTCCGCGCCATAACGCGGAGCCATGACAAAAACTGCGATAGCGTAGGAACAGTGTGTTAAAAAGGAGCAAAATTTGCGAAACAACAATGAGAAGAAACATGATGAGAGCCAAATCATTAGAATGAGAAACAATACCAAGTGGAAAAAGCCCCCGGTACCGGAAGGGAGCTCACAGAGCACTTGCTTCCAGCAAGGGCCCAGCAAATCGCCAAACCGTGCCCCACCTCGAGGAGGTAACGGCAGCAGAATGAAAGATATGACAAGCAAGGCACAGGATGGAGGAGAAAGAACCACAAGAGTGGAACAACATGTTGCAAGACAAGTGACTAGAAGTGAACGATCACAAGAATGTTCACCACACACACACACACACACACACACACACCCTCCAGTATTCGGAGGGCTGTAGTACCAAAGAGAACAGAACCCAACCGACTGCCATAGATAGAAGGAAGCACAGGCGTGGGCGGAGGGAGGAAAACAGAAGAACTCCACGCGTGAGGAACACAGGTGGAGCAACATTGGAAAGCATTGAAAAGCATAGACCTTAACCACCCAAAAAACAAGGACAGAATGGATGGCCAAAGGGCTTGAAAGCCGAATACCCCCTGCCCCAAGGGAAGGTACGAGAACACGCCATTATCCAAACGCTAGGACGGAGGGGAGGCCTAAGGGCCCCACGCCGAACAACACAGCCTGCCCCAGAGGGAGGTGCGAGAGCACACCTCCGGAAGACCAAGGCTACCGGAAAGGAGGTTAGGTGTAAAAACACCATCTGAAAAGGTCTTCGCAGAGCGGGGAGGATGGGCGGGCGTTAAGGAATCTGCGGCTAGACTGTCTCTACCAGATACATCGTTACCGAAGGTAAGTAACTCGTCCATCTGATAGACATCTAGCCGCAGATTCCTTAACTTAGAATAGATACCAAAGCCATACCCCATGGGAGGAGGTGCTGCGAGATAACCCACCAAGTTCCAGGAGAACATATTCGTCAAAGGCTGACGAAACACGGTGGGAACCGCAATACCAGGGCAACTGACATCAGACCCAGGAAACTCCGTAAGGGAACATGACCAAGGGGCAGCAAAGACACCACAACCCTGCAAGGGACGGTGTGAGACCTCTCACGTCCATATACAGACGAAAGGAAATACAGAACTAAAAAGGCCAGTGCCAAACGCAAGAAAATGCAGGAACTCCTTCAAAGAAGGAGCCCAGCACCGGTTCCCACGATCCGTGAGGAACGAAGCCCCAAGGGGCAAAACAATATGACAACAGCAGAGCATACTGTCTGAACATACACCACAGAGGATGGCAAAATGAAACAGGGGACAGTCCTAAGACTGTCCGGCCAGGAACAGGAGCCGCAACAGGAGGCTTGTGTGGTTAAAGAAAAAACACATTTAAAGTGTACCCCCTTAGAACATTCGACAACAGTGGCAGGGCCGAACTCAACGGCTAGTGCCATCAGAGACAGAAGACTCACAATCGAGCAAAAAGCTCAGTAGAGGGGCATGCAGCCAAACGTACCCAAGGGTACCACTGTGAGGGGATAACCGGCAAAACCAGAAACACAGAGGACTCGCTCCCGAAGGAGAGTGAGCCAGAAGTCCTGATACTAGGGCAAGAAGAACCTAGTATGCGAGCACTCCTGTGGCGTGTAGAAACCACGACACATACACAAAGAGACAGGAATGTAGACATATACCTGAAGTGACGTAACCCTAAAGAAGGGAAGTCGCTCAATCGATACCACGGCACCGGTGGGCGGCCATAACAGTTCAAGAACGCAAAAGCAACAATCCCCCCCCCCCCCCCGGGAAGAAACCTGGTCTCCCGCGAGGCAGGCGGCAATATAGACCACAACACTCCTGGGAGGGGGGGGGGGGGAGAGAGAGAGAGAGAGAGAGAGAGAGAGAGAGAGAGAGAGAGAGAGAGAGAGAGAGAGAGAGAGGACAGAAGCCTGTCGTAAAAGGCATACACCGACACAGTCTACCAACAAGGAGAATGTCGAGAAGAATACATGCACTGTAATGCCACATCAAAGAAGCAACTGTGCCAGAAATGGGAGTAAGAACTCACACCCAGAGAAACAGCTGGGGGAAGCACACCAGTGCCAGAAATGTGCGTAAGAGCCCACACCCTGGGAAACATCTGGGGTGGAGCAAAAAACCGGTGGAAGACAGTCAGACATGAGCCACGCCTTGAAGAGCTATGAAATACGCATAACCTGTGTGCACCAATACGGCGAGTATACACAGAATACAGAAGAGTCCGTTCCGGAGCGGAACAGAGCGCCCTGCTCCCTCAGGGGCGCATGTCCACCTTTAGACAGGTAAGACAGGCACAGCGAAGCTGCAAGAACAAGCTAAGAAAAATAGGCGTGAGAAAACCCCCAACGAAACGGCAGGGAAGGCGCCCCTTCTGAGACAGGAAGGAACTACGGACCGACCGTAGACACCAATGTGAACCCCCGGAGAGAAACCAATCTCATGGATCTCACCAGAGGAGACGTCCCACAACAGTCGGAAGAGTCAACGTGTGGCAAAACTTCCTGGGTAAGGAATAGTAGCTATATAACAGCCAACAAATACCCCACATAGGGTAAGGCACAACCCTACAAAAACAAGGGTCCCTCTTGAGACAAGCTCGTAGGCAGAGGCTCAAAAGAAAGGCAAAAACAGCTGAACCAGCTGTACCTTAGAATAAAGGAAAGAATGCAGCTGAACAGCCAAACAACCCCGAACGGCTGTAACCCAGGCGGCCAACAGAAAAAACAGTCACGAAACCAAAATTCCTCCACGAGGATCAAAACCTGGTAAGCCATTGAAACAGATAGGAGGCGCCGGACCGCCGAATCAGCATGGGCGTCAAAAAGAGTGACCCCATCAAATGGTAGATCTCTAAGCCGCTCCTGAACATGTTCTGGGAAAACGCCATTGGAGTCAGTAGTGTCCATGGCGGACCGAATCGAAAATTGCGCCATATCATGGCCATCAAGTATTAGCCGGTCCAGATCGGCACGAGAGCTCTCCGGCAACGAGGGGAGGAGCTGCTCGACAGTCCCAAAGGGCAAAAGTAGCCCTAGCAAACACGCACAACGTGTTCAGGGACCTGAGTCCCGAGCTGGTGGACGCATACACATTGCGGCCACATGACTCCAACAACCGAGACTCCCGAGTGGGAGGATGCAGCGGAACAGGAGTTGAAGAGAGCTGCCTGAAGCACAAGTCCATGAGCCCCAGGATAGAGGGTCAAACAGGAAGGGTCATCGGGAGCCGGGCGATGTGCCACAGCACGATCCACGGGGACCCCCGAAGAGGGCCTCGCCCACGTCCCGAGAAGGATGTCATATAATGACTCCGCAAATGTCCCCCGCGTCTTGGTGAAGATCCAGCAGCGGATCCGAAGGCCTAGAGACTGAGGACGGCTGCATTCGTAAAATATCCGCAGCCCTGACAAACGTCCCACTAGTCTCCGTGGCCCCGCGAGGCGGTGACAGCAAGTCATCTGTAGGTGACGGACGCAAGCTAATCCGGCCACCCAACAGGGGCTCAGCAAAAGGATGAGCCGGCCAATGCCCCACTCGCGCACGCTCCGGAGAGTGAGGAAATGACTCTGGGGGTGGGGCATGCACGGGGACCACATCCTCCAGCAATAAAGCCGGGGATGGTACCGGTGTCTAACGGCATCGAGGCGACGTCGCGTCGACGACCTCCGAAGAGGCCTCGACTGGCTGGCGTCGCACCGGCGTCGACCCAACATCACCCGAGGTGGAACCCTGCGGGGAGAGAGTGCGCCAACTTGGTGTTGTGCACCGCAGCCACCTCCAGCGACGACGCAGGGAGCCCCAGAAGGCTGTGCGACGGTGCAGAGGAAGGGCTAGACGTTCCGGGATGCCCCTCCGGGCCGTGTCCCAACGTCACGGCGACTCGGGAGGCGGAGTCAGGGCACTCTGTCGGTGCCGAGGGTAAATCCGCCGGCGGATTCCCGACCTGAGTCCCCCCCCCCCCCCCTGTGGGGCCCGCAGGTGCACCAGGGAGAGGGGGGGGTGGGGGGGCAAAGCCAGAAAGTGCTGCAGGGCCCTGCAGTAGTCCTCCATCTGTGCTAGAGTCACCCCAGCACCCGGAAATGGGGGAAATGCAGGGTCTGACTCCTGGGGGCCCAGAGTCCGGCAAGGACCGGGAGCAACAGGCCCCAACGTCATGTCGACGCGAAGCCGATGACTTCCGCAACTTCCTCCGGTGCTTACCTGAGGTCGAACGCCAGCCACGATCCCGGGACCTGCCCCGAACAGGAACGTCCTCCTGGGAAGACTGGCGCAGTGCGGACCTCTCCGCTGGAGAAGGAGACCGGCATCGCAAGGGGTCCGTGCGGGACATCCGGGCAGACAGCAACTTCATGCGGCGTTCCCGCAGGGATTTCGGCTGCAGCTGTCGGCAGGCGTCGCACTCCACGGAGTCGTGGTGCTCGCCCAAGCACCACATACATATTTCGTGAGGGTCTGTCGCGAGCAGGACCGGCACGATTTGAAGCCCAAAGGCATCGTGAAAAAACAGTGTTCCTGATGCAAAAAGGCGTCAAGAAGGCCTGAAAATAACAAAAACAGGCCAGAGGTATCACTTTCCCGGATCATCGTTAGGACGCGGAAAAGAAGAAAACTGACGTCAGCACGCCGGGAGGGTCTTATATGGCTCCATTGACGTCACTTCCGTGGACGACGTCAGGACTCCGCTTTCGTCGTTGGCGTCGTGATCACCGGAATGACGTTGCGGTATCTACTTAGACGCCACCCCCACGCACTGACGTCAGTTCTTTACAGGACATTCCACGCCAGAGGCGCAGAGCCATGCAAGACACTGACCACTGGTGCACAAAACTAGGGCCCTGAAAGGGAGTCCCTTACTCTAGAAGTCAGTTCGCAGAACGAGGAGGATGGGTGGGGCGGTAAGGAATCTATAACTAATATAGGTCTCTTACAGATATATCGTGACCGAAGGTAAGTAACTAGTTAATCTGAAAGACAATTAGTTATAGATTTCTTACCTTAGAATAGATACCCCAGCAATACCAACCCCGGAGGTGGGTCTGTGAACCAAGTTCACACCAGAAAGTCCTGGAGAACTGAACGGCCAAAGAAGCCGTCTCTCCAGACTTGAGTATCCAGACAGTAATGTTTAGTGAATGAGTGCAGTGATGCCCAAGTGGCTGCCTGGCAGAGGTCACTGAGGGGGACTCCACGTCCCAAAGCAGTAGTGGCTGCTGTCGCCCTGGTGGAATGGGCGCGCACTCCTACCGGAGGCTCCTTTTTCGCCAAGGAATAACATTTTAATGCAAAGGACGACCCATCGAGAGATGGTCTGTTTTTGCACGGCCCGACCTTTCTTGGCACCCACATAGCCAACAAAGAGTTGATCATTCACTCAGAATTGTTTTGTGCGATCCAAATAAAATAACGCACGTTTTGGATCCAGACAGTGGAGTCTCTCCTCCTCCTTGGAAGGATGCGGAAAGAAGGTGGGCAAAGTGATTGTCTGTCCTATGTGGAAAGAGGTAACCACTTTGGGAAGAAAAGGTCTTGTTCGGAGGACAACCTTGTCCGGATGGACAGCAAGGAAAGGAGGTTTAGAAGATAGAGCTTGAAGCTCACTCATCCTGCAATCAGAGGTGATGGCAACCAGAAAAGCAGTCTTCAAGGTCAAGAGTCTGAGAGTACAATTATGTAGTGGCTCGAAAGGAGCACACATAAGGTAAGTTCAGACCAGATTCAAGTCCCACTGGGGCATCACAAAAGGAATAGGAGGAAAGAGGTGAGTAATGCCCTTAAGAAACCCATTTACTATAGGGGACTTGAAAAGAGAAGGCTGATCAGAAAGGCGAAGAAAGGCCGAAATAGCGAAAGATAGCCTTTAAGGGTTCCCAGAGCCCTGCTGGGCCAAAAAAAGAATGAGGAGAACCTCTGAAAGAGGAGCAGAAAGGGGATCCACAGCCTTTCCTGTGCACCATGCCACAAATTTGTTCTTTTACAGGTGTATACCGTTTTAGAGGAGGGATGCCTGGCTGCCAAGATTACATTACAGACTTCGGGAGGAAGGTCAAAAGCTGTCAACTGTCGCCGCTCAATCTCCACGCAAGAAGGTGGAGGCTGGACAGGTTCGGGTGGAGGACCGTCCCCTGCAACAGAAGATCCTCCCGAAGAGGCAGTCTGATCGGAGGATCGATGGCCATGCTCAGGAGCTCTGGATACCAGACTCTTTGCCCAGTCCGGAGCCACAAGAATGACTTGGGCCCGGTCGCGCTTGATCTTCTTCAGCACTCTGGGCAGAAGTGGTATAGGCGGAAAGGCGTATAGAAGACCGCAATTCCACTTGCAACGAAAAGCGTTGCCGAGCAGGTGCCGCCTTGGAAATTCCAACGCGCAGAACTGTTGACATTATGCGTTCTCTTCGGTGGCGAATAGATCTAACCAAGTCTCTCCCCACTGCTGAAAGAGACCTTGCACCACCTCAGAGTGAAGACTCCATTCATGATCCAACATGCACTGGCGGCTGAGTTAGTTTGCCCTGGCGCTCAGAGAAACTGCCAGGTGTTGAACCACCAGGGACATGCCCCGATATTCCAGCCACGTTCTAAGGCGAAGAGCCTCTTGACATAGGGTCCACGACCCCGCCCTGTTTGTTGCAGTACCACATGGCGGTGGTGTTGTCCGTGAACACCTGCACTACCCTTCCCTTGACAGAAGGAAGGAATGCCTTCAATGCAAGACGAAATCGCCCGGAGCTCCAGAAGGTTGATGTGGAGCCCGGACTCCGCCAGAGACCAGAGGCCTCTGATCTCCGCCTCTCCCATGTGGCCGCCCCACCCCAGGAGTGACGCATCTGTCACCACTGTGACCTTTGGTTGGGGAAGGAAGAAGGATCTGCCGTTGACCTAATCCTGGTCCGTTAGCCACCTCTGCAATTGGTGTGCAGTGCCCTCAGATCTGGACGCAATCGGAAACATTCCCCTGATGCTGCGCCCACTGTAACTTCAGGTCCCACTGCAGAGCCCGCATATGCCACCTGGCATGATCCACCAGCAGGATGCAGGAGGTCATGAGGCCCAGCAGCCTCAGGGTTATTTTCACCGAAATTCGGGATAGAAGCTGAAACATCGGTCTCATGGCCCGAATATCCCGGACTAGCTGCTCGGGATAAGCCCGAAACTGCGCTGTATCCAGAACTGCTCTGATGAAAAGGAGCTTCTGAGAGGGTGTCAGGTGTGACTTCGGCACTTTGATAGTGAACCCCAGCGAGTGCAGGAGGTCCGCTGTAGTCTGGAGGTGGGAGACGACAGCCTGGGGCGAGCTCACCTTCAACAGCCAGTTGTTGAGATAGGGAAAGATTGAAACCCCTGCCCTGCGCAGATGAGCTGCGACCACAGGCATCACTTTCGTGAACACCCGAAGGGCACTGGTAAGACCAAAGGGGAGCACGGTAAACTGAAAATGCTCGTGGCCTACAGTGAACCGTAGGTAACGCCTGTGGGCCGGCAGGACGGAAATGTGAAAGTAAGCGTCCTGCAAGTCCAACACTACCATCTAGTCTCCAGGGTCGAGGGCAGACAGGACCTGAGCTTATGATTTACAAGGAGGCCTTAGACACAGTACTGCACTTATTATATTATTGGGATCTTATTATATGTGGTGCAGCGATCACGGGATAAAGGCCTCCTAATTCCCCAAATAGTGAATAAGGAGTAGTTTCTTACCTGTAACTCCAGTTCTCTTGTAGGGGTATTTCCGTTATATACATGTGAATAGTCCCGCCCATGTGCGTGGACCCCGGAGCACTTCATTATATATATATTCTTAAGTTGTCATCTTCTGCCTTTCTACAGGAAGGCCTGTATAGACTACTTAAGAAAGAAACAAACAATAATGCAGCCTAACCAACTAGGCAACACTGGCCATTACTTCCTCTTGAAATGAAAAGAGATAGCCAGTTTAACTTAAAATTTAGGAATTTGTTGAGTTTTACACATAGAAAACTCTCCTTCACAAAGCCCCTTCTTTCATGATAGTGAGGAAAAGGAATGGATAGAGAAGCCCCCATAGGCTGCCATTGTGTGTGTAAATGGGTACCGTGCCTTTAAGAGTCTCCAGAGACCCCCGGTATCCCATGAGGCACAGCCAGAGGCATTTACTTTCAGTTCTTTTTGAAGGCTTAAATAAGCAGAGCCTGCTGAATCTAGTGAATATCTATGTCTGCCACCGGGGAGGAGGGCGCGTTGTTTATGACTACAACGGAAATACCCCTACAAGAGAACTGGAGTTACAGGTAAGAAACTACTCCTCTTGTAGGGGATTTCCGTGTATAGTCATAACCATGTGAATAGACTAGCAAGCCCATCCCCAAAACATTACATCAGCGGTGGCAGGACAGATAATGACCATACTAGTGTGCAAATAGGTTTCTAAGCGAGGCTTGTCCAACCTGAGCATCTACCCTAGCATCCATGTCTAGGCAGTAGTGCTTGGTAAAAGTATGGACTGACTTCCAAGTGGCAGCCTTACAAATTTCTGAGATAGGGATGTTACGAAGTAAAGCTACAGTAGCCGCTTTACCTCTGGTAGAGTGAGCCCTAGGCTTACCAACCAAAGTCTTGTTAGCTTTCAGATAACACAGCTGAATACAAGAAACAAGCCATCTGGAAATAGATTGTTTTGAGGTATCTAGACCAGTACGGACCGAGCCATAGTTGATAAAAAGCTGGTCCGATCTACGAATCTGTTTAGTCTTGTCTAAATAGAATTTCAAGACTCTCCTAACATCAAGGGAATGAAGCGACCTCTCAGCAGGAGAAGAGGGATTCTGAAAGAATGTAGGCAGTGTAATAGTCTGATTTACATGAAAGTCCAAAATAACTTTAGGAAGAAACTTAGGGTGAGTTCTCAAAACCACCTTAGAGGCATGAAAAACTGTATAAGGTTCTTTACAACAAAGCCTGGAGTTCGCTAACCCTGCGAGCAGATGTTATGGCTACAAGGAAAGCCGCCTTCCAGGACAGATGCTGCAGAGGCCTTATGAATCGGTTCAAACTGTTCCTTCATCAGCCTTGAAAGGACTACATTCAGTTCCCAGGGAGGCGAAGGACGCCTAATGGGAGGAAACACTTTCTTCAATCCTTCAAGAAAGTCCTTAATGACTGGGATTTTAAAGAAGGAAGTTTGTGAAGGACACTTCCTATAGGCAGTTAAAGCTGCCAGATGGACTTTGATCGAATGGAATTGAAGGCCAGATTGAGCCAAGTGCAGTAAGTAAGGAAGGATGGCATCTTCCTGACAGGAGGTAGGATCCAAGTCCTTAGAAGCACACCAGATGCAAAATCTCTTCCATTTATACGCATAGGCCGTGCATGTAGATGGTCGCTTGGCCTCCTTTAATATCTCCATACAGTCCTGAGGGAGATTCAAATGTCCATGTTGTACTATCTCAGGAGCCATGCCGCCAAATTCAACGACGAGAGGTTGGGGTGCAACATCTGCCCACCGAACTTCGTCAGAAGGTCCGGCCTGCACGGAAGACTGAGATGTGGCAGGAGAGACCGGTGGAGTAGGTCTGTGAACCACCACTGACGGGGCCACTCCGGAGCAATGAGGATCATCTTGGCCCGTGATTGTGAGTGCTTGATCAGCACTGTTGGAATCAGTGGAATTTGTGGAAAAGCGTAGAGAAAGCCGCCTGACCAACTGATCCATAGGGCATTCCCCAGAGTCCCTGGTTGGTAAAACCTGGAGGCGAAGTCGCGGCATTTGCTGTTTTCTGTGGTAGCGAACAGATCGACCACCGGCGTACCCCATCTTTCGAAGATGTCTTGCACCACTTTGTCGTTTAAGACCCATTCGTGATTTTCCTGTATGAGTCTGCTGAGCGCGTCTGCCTGAGCATTCTGAACACCGGGAAGGTGAGTTGCAGTGATTGACAGGTCCCTGGCTAACAGCCAATGCCAGATGGCCTGGGCTTCCTGAGACAGTGCTCGAGACCTCGAGCCCCCCTGCTTGTTGAGATAAAACATTGTGGTGGTATTGTCCGTCTGGACAAGCAGGGAGTTGGTGTGAAACGACGGCTGGAAAGCTCTCAGCGCCAAGTGGACTGCTCGAAGTTCCAGGAAGTTGATATACCTGGCTTCCTTCGCGGACCATGTGCCCTGTATCTGTAGAGGGCCGGAATGCGCACCCCAACCGTGGAGAGAAGCATCCGTCACTATCGTTTGTGTGGGTATGTCCTTGTGGAAAGGAATACCCCGGAGGAGATTGCGTGGAGAACACCACCAGCGGATGGACTGGCGAGCCTGTTGCGACAGTTGAATCCTGTCCTCCCAATCCCCCAGTGTCTGGTCCCATTGATCTTCCAAACATTCCTGCAGGGGTCTCATCTGGAGGCGTGCATTTGGAGTGAGGAAGACGCAGGAAGCCATCGAGCCCAGGAGAGATGACACTTTCTTCACCGTTGGAGAAGGCGTGACCATGAGAGCTTGAGCCTTCCGAAGGATCGATAAGCGTCTCTCCTCCGAAGGACACATGCTTGCTGTGCGTGTATCGATAGTGGCTCCGAGGTACTGGAGACATTGTACAGGAGTCGAGACAGACTTCGTGAGATTGATATGGAGTCCCAGACGAAGTAGGAGACTGGAAGTCCGACTGAAATGCAGTTGCACTTCCTGAAATGTAGCTGCCTTGATTAACCAGTCGTCCAGATACAGGTAGACAAACACCTTGTTTCTCCTCAGATGCGCAGCTACTACAGCCATGCATTTTGAGAATGTCTGAGGAGCTGACTTCAGGCAGAAAGGTAGCACTGAGTACTGATAATGATGGTTGCCCACTGTGAAGCGCAGGAACTTGCTATGGGTACGTGGAAATATGCGTCCTGTAGATCTATGGCGCATAACCAGTCCCCCTGATGTAGTTGAGGGTAGATCTGATGCAGGGACAACATTCAACATTTTTCTTTTCGCACCCAACGGTTGGCTTGACGCAAGTCGAGAATGGGTATGAACTCGTTCTGGTCTTTCTTGCGAACGAGAAAGAATCGTGAATACAGTCCTGTTCCTTTTTGGTTCAGTGGAACCGGTTCTATCGCCCTCTTCTGCAAGAGGGTGTTGGCCTCCTTCTGCAACTCGCGAAGCATATATCTTGACCGAGTTGGAGGGATTGATGGAGGAGGGCTTATAAAACGTATTGTATATCCATTGCGAACAATATTCAGCACCCAATTATCCTGAGTTATTTTCTGCCACTCTGCCAGATGTTCTTGGATACTTCCCCCCACCGGAGTGAATAACAGACGAGGGGGAAGAAACCCTTCAGGGCTTAGGACCAGCAGGCGCCTTGTTCCCCTGACCAGACTGCTGGTTAGATCTCCCTCTCTGTTGGCGTCTCTGAAACTGCTGGAAAGGCCTTTGGAACTGCTGTTGCTGTTGGGTGGCCTGGCGGCCCTGAGATCGCTGAAAGCGCTGAGAAGAATACCGCCGTTGGAAAGGACGGAATGTCTTGCGTTGCTCCTTAGGCTTCTCCAAACCTACAGCCTTCAACGTTTCCATTTGTCTTCATGCGGGCCATCTCGTCGTCCGCATGGGAGCCAAAGAGAGTAGTGCCTGAAAACGGGAGATTGGAGATGCGTTGTTGCGCCTCAGGCTTCAAAGATGTTAGTCGAAGCCACGCATGCCGCCGTAGAGCAATACCATGGCAATACCCATGGGCTGCCAGGAGCGAGGTATCCGCTGCTGCGCTGATGACTTGATTTGATACCATCAGGCCCTCATTCACAATCTCCTGGAAGTCTTCTCTCTTGTCTCTGGGAAGAAGCTCCACAAACTGTTGAAGGGACTCCCAGAGGGACCTATCATAACGGCCCAGCAAGGCCGCAGAACTGGCCGCCTTCATGGAAGTCGCAGCAGTGTTGCACGTCTTCCGTCCCACGGAATCCAGCTTGCGGCTTTCCTAGTCCGGTGGTACCGTGGACGTTGGAGCCGTAGCGTGCTGCTTCCGCGCCACCACCACTATCACAGAGTCCGGCCGGAGAAAAGCAGGATCAGACTCCGGGGGGAGATACTTCTTCTGTAATCTGGATGGTGCCGATTTTTATAGAAGAAGGCGTCAAAAACAGCTCCATAGCCGGTTCCTCTAAACCCGGCACCAACGGAAGCAAAGGGCGTGATGTCTGCCTCTTCTGCAGAGTCTCGAATATCACTGATGTGGACTGCACAGGAGCGTACAGGGGTATATTGAGTTTTGATGCCTCTCTGATCAGAACCTCCTGGAAGGTTGAGATATCGTCCACCGGTGAAACCCTCTGCAGAGGAGAGTCCGTGAGCGTAGGGGAGTACCTTCCCGTACTCGTGGAGGTGTCCCTGGTATGCCGGGACCGAGTCCTTTCATAACGGTGCCGACAGGATCTTGTGGAAGATCGGTGGCGTCTATGTGAACGACGTCTCGAACGAGACCTTGTTCTTTTTCGTTGTGGTTCCATAGGGCGCGTAGGCAGTGGCGCCGCTGGCCCAGGTTGAGCCTGTGGAGGCGGTGGAGGTGGCGGAGGCGTAGCCGGAGGAGGTATCCCTGAAGGGACCGCCGGTGGCAGAGGAGCAGGAGGCGACCTAGATGGTGAGTAGGTACGCGAATACTCCGAACTTGGCGAAGACATCACCCTCCTGCGCATCCGAGCTGTCCGTGAGGAACGAGCCCTGTCAGAATGTCTCCTCGACGTCGATCCACTGCTCAACGTCGAGCTTCGACGTAGTCTGTAACCCGAAGTCCCTGTCGACGACGATAGGCTCACAATGGAGTGTGGTCCAGACCGGGACCTCGACGTCGACCTTCTCATCGATCCTCTTCTCGACGTCGACCGCCTTTTAGACGTCGATTTTTTCGACGCTGATCTTTGTGTCGACGGTGACAGGAGGCGACGCTTCGGCGGCGACTGCCGCTTCTGAGATTGGTGTCGACGTTCCCTCGACGGCGATCCTCTCGGCGTCGACTTCGAACGCGGGGAAACCCGCGACGGCGATCTCGCCGCTCTTCTCTTCGACGTCGCTTCTGCCCAGAGCCCTGGGTCGACGGAGAGCATATCGTGGTCATACCTGCTCTCGACGTAGTCGCAGTCCTCGACGTCGACCGGGACCAGCGTCGTTTTTCAGCCGTTTTCCTGCTGGGGAGCCCCCCAGAGGATGAAGCATGGGACTTGGTAGAGGACTTACCCTCACCTTTCCCAGAGGCTGAAGAAGCTGTCTTCTGTCTTTGCTCCAGGCCTTGGAGCCGAATCTTCTCCCTGTCACGCAGGGTGCGCCTGGAAAAAGTTTGACAGATAGAACGTGTCAGGTACATGAGACACAGGCAAACACAGGATGCAAACTCTGTGAGAGTCAGATTTGGCCTTCTTCCTGCTGCAGTCAGGACACTTGTCGAATAGGGATGGCATATTGACAAGAAAACTGCAGAAATTCTGCAAAAAAACTACAGCAGAAGGTGGACAAAGGCCAAAGACGTCGAATGAAACTGTTAAAGTTCAAAAATTATCACCAAAACTGGAGAAATACCAAAAAAAGGTAGAGCTCAATGCTCCAGGGTCCTGCTAGCAGGAGCCGGAAAAAACAACTGAAAGTAAATGCCTCTGGCTGTGCCTCATGGGATACTGGGGGTCTCTGGAGACTCTTGAAGGCACGGTACCCATTTACACACACATAATGGCAGCCTATGGGGGCTTCTCTATCCATTCCTTTTCCTCTCTATCATGAAAGGGGCTTTGTGAAGGAGAGTTTTCTGTGTGTAAAACTCAACAAATTCCTAAATTTTAAGTTAAACTGGCTATCTCTTCATTTCAAGAGGAAGTAATGGCCAGTGTAGCCTAGTTGGTTAGGCTGCATTATTGTTTGTTTCTTAAGTGTCTATACAGGCCTTCCTGAAGAAAGGCAGAAGATGACAACTTAAGAATATATATATATAATGAAGTGCTCCGGGGTCCACGCACATGGGCGGGACTATTCACATGGTTATGACTATACACGGAAATCCCCTACAAGAGAAATTCACATCCACGTGATACTTTCTTATAGTGGCGTATTGTCTCTGATGTTTAAGGACATAGAATTCTTATTCTGCTTAATTAGTAGTTGACTAACGAGTCCAGAACATCCAAGTAAAATGTTCTTATTTCAGGCCAATGTTGGCCATCGCATCAGTCATGCGCGGTCAAGGCGACCGTCCGCCCCCCTCAAATGGTCTCTGGAAATGGTATCAAAACCTCGGAGACAATAGGCCACTATAAGAAAGTATCACGTGACTGAGCCCTGAAGAAGTCCCGTGAAGGGACGAAACGCGTTGGCTACACCTTGAATAAAAAGAATAAATGATTATCAACAAATGTAATACATGTCTCCATGAAATTTCTTGTATTTGACTTAATGAGAAGGATTACAGTAAATTGATTCGTGTCTGGAAATAACGTGTGTGCTGATCATCTTGCTGCAATTGAGTACCTGAGCTTATGTAAAAATGTTGAACTTCTCCTTCCGGAGGAAGCGGTTGACGTCCCTGAGATCCAAGATAGGACGCAGGCATTTGTCCTTCTTGGGTACCAGAAAGTAGTGGGAGTAACAACCACGACCTACTTCTGGCACAGGAACTCGCTCGATCGCTCCCTTGGCCAAGAGAGCCGTAACTTCCTGATGGAGAAGGGCCAAGTGATCCTAAGACATGCGATGGATTGTTGTTTGCATGGAGGGAGAGGTAGTCTCGAAGGGGAGGGAGTAGCCCCTTCGGACTATCTGCAAAACCTACCTGTCCGACGTGATGTTGTGCCAGTGGGGAAGGTGATGGCGGATCCTGCCGCCCACTGGTGGCCCCGAAAGGTCGGACTAGGTAGGTTTGGAGGCTGCTGCAGAGAGGGCACTGGTGGACTGGCCCGCCCGCTGGCCCCACGGCACTGGGTCCCACGTCCCCACAGAGGCTGGGTAGCTTGCACTGGCCTGCGGCCCTGGGTGGAACGTGGTGAGGCACCCCTTCCGCAGCCACAAAAGGGGCAAAAGGCAGACTGAATGGGGCGAGAGGTGGCAGCGAGGCCCAAGGATCTGGCCGTAGCTCTAGAGTCCTTGAAGCGCTCAAGAGCATTGTCCGCCTTGTCGCCAAAGAGGCGACGGCCAGCAAAGGGCATGTCCAAGAGGGTTGATTGGACATCCCCGGAGAAGCCAGTGGACCTCAGCCAGGTACAGCGCCTCAAGGCTACTGACATACAAATCTGTCTACCCAGCGAGTCGGCGGTATCCAGCCCACATCGAATGGCGAACTTTGCTGCGTCCCTACCCTCTGCGACAGCACGGGAGAGTACGACCCGGGCCTCCTCCGGGCACTGTGGCAACACTTGCCCAACCGTGTCCCACACAGAGTGGTTGTAACGGCCCAAGAGACGTGCAGTGTTCACCGACCGCAGTCCTAAGTTGGCGGAAGAAAACATCTTCCCAAGATGGTCCAGCTTCTTGGATTCCCTATCTGGGGGATCACCTTTGGATGTTGATGCTTGGACCACCAAGCTCTCGGGGGTAGGGTGTTGGCATCGTCAATCATCCTATCCACAGGAGCCCCTGTGCTGGGCTTGGACCAAGTGCCCAAAAGGATGTCGGTGAGGGCCTCATTGGAGGGCAGCAGGTGCTTCGAAGAGGCCGCTGCCGGCTGAAGCACCTCAGTCAGGAGGTTAGTGCTGACTGCCACCGTAGGAAGCTCAAGGCCCAAGGCCTCAGCTGCCCTACGCAACACCACAGTGTAGGAGGCTCCCTCCTCCATAGCCACGATAGGGGAAGAAAGCATACCAAGGTCTGGGGAGGTATCCAGACCACTGGCATCACCCAACTCCTCTCTCCAGTCCGGCTCTTCAAGCTAGTCTGCCAGAGGGTCAACAGACTCCTCCCAGTCCTCCTCTGGCTGCCATTCATGGCGATAAGGAACACCAGGGAAGAACAGGGGTACAAAAGTACCGGTTGGCGTCGGTACCGGCATCGGCCAGCACCGGTACTGGCTTCGGTCGACGCCGGTCTGGCTCCGTGTCCAAGTCGAGGGGGAGGCCGGGGTCGACGCTGGCTGTGGACACAACTGGCGTCGGTGCCGTGAGGTCGGCCAGCACCGATCCGGATCCAGGCCTGGATCCCTGCGGCGCCGAGGTCGGAGATGCGGGCATCGAACGCCTAGAGCCCCCAGTAGAGTCCGCAGGGCCCGTCAGCAGAGTCGGGCTGCCCAAAGATGTAGTGGAGGGCTTCGTAAAATGCACGAAGCTTGGCAGGGGATGCTCAGGCTCCCGGGAAGGGAGGGAAACTCTGAGCCGTCCCAGCAGGCTCCGCGGGCGGAGCAGAAGGACGACAACCTTCGGCGTCCCGTCGGCCGACTGACAGGGAGAAGGCGAAGAGCAATGGTGCTTCTTTGCCTTCTTCTTGTGCTTCGACTTACCCGATGACCAATACTTCGAGGAGGAATGATGGTGGTGACTCCGCGACTGGTCCCTTGACCGGGACCTCGAGCGGCACGGGGCTGACTGCCGGGCCTCCAGAAACATTCGGGACCGCTCCCACCAAGACTTAGGGTTCATGACCTGACAGTCGGAGCACGACTTCAGGTCGTGGTCGCGCTCAAGGCATCAGAGACACACGTGGTGCGGGTCCGTGACCGACATCGTGTGACAGGAGTCACAAGGCTTGAAGCCGGTCCGACGATGGGACATCCCTACGTGCACCAGGAGTCGAACGCCTCGAAACAGATGTCGACAAAAGTCGAAAAAGTGTTAGTCAAAAAATGACTAAGGGTACTGCTCTCTGGATCTGGCTGGCGCAGAAAAAGAAAGAACTGACGTCAGCGCGCATAGGCGGCGTCCAAGTAGATACCGCGACGTCATTCCGGCGATCACGACACCAACGATGAACGCGGAGTCTACCGACACCACCTAGTGACGCGCAGGGGTACTGCTGAGAAAAAATTCTCCGGATCCAGTCTGATGCCTGGGGGTAATTCTAAGGTAAGCAATCTATAACCAATAGTCTCTTTCAGATATACCTTAATAGGCCCTGCATGTTGGCAACACGTCAGTGATAAGCGGCTTGAGCAGCTACCCTTTTACCAGATGCGTCAATTAATTTAGATTCTTTATCTGGGGGAGGTGCCGCTCCAGAGGTCTGTGAGTTCGCTCTTTTAAGAGCATTAGAAACTACGAGAGAATCTAAAGGGAGCTGTCCTTTAATAAAAACAGGATCAAAGGGTGATGGTTTGTATGTCGTATCGACCCTGAGTGTTAAAATACGAGCACAGAGTCCTTAAAAACTTCACCTGCATGTCTCATCATGCCTTTTAACATAGGGAGACTGACTATTTCTGTGTGAAGACCCTAGTGTCTCAAATAAAAAGTAATCTAAAGCCTCTTCGTGCAGTGTAACTCCATGATATGCTGCTGCTCTGGAAACACTCTCTAGATAAGATACATTATCGTCTGGAGGTGAAGGTTTTGCAGGGTATAGGTCTGGATCATATATGGGTGGATCAATATTGTAATCATCCCATGGATCTGTTGGCAAAGGAACGTGATCATCATCTTCTAAATCAGGCTGTGTATGAGGAGACCCCTGTGGTGTTATGTGTAGTGGATCTGAGCCTGGCAGTTGTGGTAAAGGTGAAGATGGTGGAGAGGATGGCAAAGTAGGGTAGATAGGACTTGTAGCAATGTCCTTCTTAAGAGGAATCTTATATCCAGTGTCCTCTTAAGTTACCTTTTGGAAGGAGTTTTAGCTAAAATGTGTCCAGTATCTGGATTGATGCATAGCTTTTTCTGTTTTGGATTAATCAGTCCTTCATAACATCTAGGATCGGTTCCGGGGATCTGGAAGATCTTTTGATTTCAGCACCGAAGGTTTAAGTGCCGAACCTTACTTGTTCTTTTTGTCCTTCGAAGCTGAAGGTTTCGGCTCCGAACCGGACTTGTCTTTCGGAGTGGAATATTTCAGATCCGAAGACGATTTGTCTTGGCACGATACTGAGCCGGAAGACTTGACTATTTGTTTTGGTGCCGAGCCGGATGGCAGGGCTTCGGAAACATCGTTTGTGTCAACCAAGGCCCAAAGGCAGAGGTGGTGCCGAAGCCTTATTTGGTGAAAGATAGTTTATGGGGTATTGGATTTTAGTACTCACGACACCCTGTCCCGCTGGAATGTCTTCGGACTCCAATTCGATCTCTAGGTCGGAATCCGATTCTGGGACTGAGAAGGCCTCTTCTTCCGCAGCGGTCGCTTCGTGTTCAGATTCTTCTCCGAAGATAACTGGAGTATGCAGAGTATCTTGGCGCTGCATTTCTTTGTCGAGCCCGGCGATCGAAGAGTCTTTTTCAATCTTAACGACCGACAGGACTCGCAGTCTTTTTCCTTGTGCTCCGGTGATAAGCACAAGTTGCAGACTTGGTGTAGATCGGTGCGAGGGTACTTGGAGTGGCACGAGGACAGAATTGAAACTGAGTCCGTTCCATCGGCCGGCAGAGGGGTGGATCGACGCAGCTAGGCCTGAAGGCAGCCCACAATGTTTTTGACCGAAGGAGACTTTCCCGATCGAATGGATACGCGGAGAGAGGGAAACTCATACGATAACAATACCGTCAAGGGTAGAGTGGATTGCGCACGGAGGGCTGTTTCGGACCGGAGCGCAATAATACACTTCCGAACCCGATGGCGGAAAGAAAAAAATCTAACAATGGAGTCGATGCCCATGCGCACTATCACCGAAAGGAGGAGTCACCCTACCTTGTGACTAGGAAAGACTTCTTTGAAGAAAAACAACTTGCAAACATCCAGACCCAACACTAGATGGCAGGAGTACGCAAAGCATGTGTATCTACAGCACACATGCCTCGAACATATTTATTTCTGTTGTATGAAAGTATCAGCCACGTATGTACTTAATACTGGAGCCAAGACACTGTCAGTGTGTTGTTCAGCAACAAGTCTCTTCCCCCGGCGATCCGAAGGTTGGCCAGATTATGTTCCCGCTCCTCCATACCACCATGCAATGGGAAGTATCTTAGATCCCAGCATTCTATTACTCCCTACTGTTCCATGTTCCAGATCCGCACCAGCACCATCTGTCTCACGCCATTTAGTTAGCATTAATACCAATACAGCCAAATCATCCACCAATCGTTCATCCCTTTGTAAGTGCTTCATTCTGACCTCTTCCGCAGTTGCCTACTCGGACACTTCTCAGAGCCAACTGGCGTAGGTGGAGAGCCGTGCACACATCCATCTGATGGTGATGCACCGCTTTGCGAACAGCAAGCCCAGCATAAGGAATCTACGACTAAGCTTTTTTGCTGGTTCCGGGAGTAGCCCCAACAACACCTACATGGGGCCAGTGGCACCTCCCAACATGTAGCCTTATTCACACGGTCTAGTACTTCTTTCCAGTAGGGCACTATCACTGCACAATGCCACACCACATGCATAAAGTCTGCATCCATGTCACCATATTGAGTGCACCTGGCCGACCGAGGTGTGTATATACCGTACAAGGCCCTGGGCAAGAGAAATGCTCAATAAATGTAGTTGCACTGTATTAATTTAAACAAGCGTTATAGCTCACAGTGCGCACCCCCGCATGGACTTTCTACCATTCCCAGGTAGACAGGGTCTCGCCCAGTGCTTCCTCCCACTTGCCATGTGATTTGGGTATGAACCTGGGCATATCCTCCCATAGGGCACGATACAGATGTGAAATCAATTTGCGGGTGTCAGAGTTCCAACAGTGCCGTCAGTTTGTGAGTGCACTGGTTCCACAGGAAAGCAAAGCATATCTCCCTTTTCGTCACCGACACCTTCGCATATGTCAGATACTGCCCTGTGCCTAGCGTGAAAGATTCCATCATATCTTCACAACGTTATAAAGAGGTCACCCGAATATAAATCACCCAGGAGTTCACAGCCACCGTCCAACCATCTCTGCACCGACATCACCTCCGCTATCCGTGCAAAAGGTTTCAGTACCCATAGTGGCATATTCCATACACAAGGGGCGCGACGCAGCACCCTTACAACGGCTCCTTCCCACTCTCAACAGACCTGGTGAATCAGAAAGGGAGTCTCTGGCGGTACCTTCAGCACTCTATGCATGGTGTATTTCATTAACTTAGTCACATTCATTAAAGCACAAGTTACTAACTTGTGTAACGATATATCTGTAAGAGACAGTAGTTAGTGACAGATTCCTTACCTTAGAATATACCCAGGCGTCAGGCTGGATCCGGAAAGTTTTGCGTAGCAGTACCCCTGCGCGTCGGTAGGCGGCGTCGTGCGGCTCCGCGTCCGTCGTCGGCGTCGTGATCGCCGGGATGACGTCGCGGCCAGTACTTAGACGCCGCCCATGCGCGCTGGCGTCAGTTCTGTACACTACTTTCCGTGCCAGAAACGCAGAGCCATGCAAGAAACTGACACTGGTGTCTGAAAACTAGGGCCCTGAAAGGGATGACCTTAACCCTAGAAATCAGTTCGCAGAACGGGGAGGATGGGTGGGGCGGTAAGGAATCTGTCACTAACTACTGTCTCTTACAGATATATCGTTACACAAGTTAGTAACTTGTGCATCTGAAAGAGACACGTTAGTGACAGATTCCTTACCTTAGAATAGATCAACCAGCAATACCAACCCCGGTGGTGGGTCTGCGAACAAAGATCAGACGAGGAAGTCTCGGAGAACAGAACGGCCAAAGAAGCCGTCTCTCCGGACTTGGCTGTCAAGGCAGTAATGCTTGGTAAACGTGTGCAGCGAGGCCCACGTAGCTGCCTGACAAATGTCCTGCAATGGGACACCACGTCCCAAAGCCGTGGTGGCGGCTGTCGCCCTGGTGGAATGGGCACGCAGCCCAACAGGGGGCTCCTTCTTAGTCAAAGAATAGCAGGCTTTGATACACAAGACAACGCAGCGGGAGATGGTGCGCTTGTGTACCGCCCGACCTTTTTTGGCACCCACGTAGCCAACAAAGAGCTGGTCGTCCACCCGGAACTGTTGTGTGCAGTTCAGATAGAAAGAAATCGCACGTTTTGGGTCCAGACGGTGGAGCCTCTCTTCCTATCTGGAAGGATGCGGAGGCGGAAAGAAGGTGGGCAAAGTGATGTTCTGCCCAATGTGGAAGGCAGTAACCACCTTTGGCAAGAAGGACGGACGCGTCCTAAGAACAACCTTGTCTGGATGAACAGACAAAGGGGGGCTTGCAAGAAAGAGCCTGGAGCGCACTCACCCGCCGAGCAGAGGTGATAGCCACCAGAAAGGCTGTCTTCAGAGTGAGAAGACGAAGAGGACAGTTATGGAGAGGCTCAAAGGGAGCGCACATTAAAAAGGTAAGAACCAAGTTCAAGTCCCACTGAAGCATCACAAACGGAACAGGAGGGAAAAGGTGTGTAATGCCTTTAAGAAACCTGTTAACAGGGGACTTGAAAAGGGAGGGCTGATCAGGAAGCCTGAGAAAGGCCGAGATTGCACAAAGGTAGCCCTTGATGGTACCCAGGGCAGAACCCTGTTGGGCCAGAGAAAGAAGGAACAGAAGAACCTCAGAAAGAAGGGCAGAAAGGGGATTCACAGCCTTTGCTGTGCACCATGCCACAAACTTGTTCCACCTGCAGGCGTATACCACCTTAGTGGAGGGACGCCTGGCTGCCAGAATCGCATCACAAACTTCGGGAGGCAAGTCGAAAGGAATCAACTGCCGCCGCTCAATCTCCATGCAAGGAGGTGGAGACTGGACAGGTTCGGGTGGAGGACCGTCCCCTGCTGCTGCGACAGAAGATCCTCCCGAAGAGGCAGACGGATCGGGGGATCGATGCTCATACTGAGTAGCTCGGGATACCAAACTCTTCGAGCCCAGTCCAGAGCCACAAGAATGACTTGGGCCCGGTCGCGCCGAATCTTCTTCAACACTCTGGGTAGAAGTGGTATAGGCGGAAAGGCGTACAACAGACCGCAACTCCACTCGCGACGAAAAGCGTCGACGAGCGAGTGCCGCCTTGGAAATTCCAACGCGCAGAACTGATGACATTGCGCGTTCTCTTCGGTGGCGAATAGATCTAACCAAGGCTCTCCCCACTGTAGAAAGAGTCCTTGCGCCACCTCCGAGTGAAGACGCCATTCGTGATCCAACATGCACCTGCGGCTGAGTTTGCCCGCCCTGGCGTTCAGGGAACCTGCCAGGTGTTGAACCATCAGGAAAATGCCCTGATGTTCCAGCCATGTCCAGAGACGCAGAGCCTCCTGACATAGGGTCCACGACCACACCCCGCCTTGTTTGTTGCAGTACCACATGGCGGTGGTGTTGTCTGTGAACACCTGCACTAACTTCCCCTTGACAAAGGGAAGGAATGCCTTTAGTGCAAGTCGGATCGCCCGGCGCTCCAGAAGGTTGATATGGAGCCGGGACTCCGCCGGAGACCAGAGGCCTCTGATCTCCGCCTCTCCCATGTGACCGCCCCATCCCAGAAGGGACGCGTCCGTGACAACTGTGCGCTCTGGCTGGGGAAGTGAGAGGGATCTGCCCGTGACCCATTGCCGGTTCGAAAGCCACCACTGCAACTGTCGTGCAGTCCCCTCCGAGATCTGGACGTAATCGGACAGGTTCCACTGATGCTGCGCCCACTGGAACTTCAGATCCCACTGCAGAGCCCGCATATGCCACCTGGCATGATCGACCAGCAGGATGCAGGAGGCCATGAGGCCCAGCAGCCTCAGGGTCATCCGTACCGAAACCCAGGATAGAGGCTGAAAGATCGGAATAATAGCCTGAATATCCTGGACTCGCCGTTCGGGAGGATAGGCCCGAAACTGCGTTGTGTCCAGAACTGCTCCGATGAAAAGGAGCTGTGGAGAAGGAATCAGGTGCGACTTCGGCACGTTGATGGAGAACCCCAGCGAGTGCAGGAGTCCGGCCGTAGACTGGAGGTGGGAGACGACTGCCTGGGACGAGCCCGCCTTCAGCAGCCAGTCGTTGAGGTAGGAGAAGACTGGAACCCCTGCCCGGCGCAGATGAGCTGCGACCACCGCCATCACTTTCGTGAACACCCGAGGGGCGCTGGTAAGGCCAAAGGGATGTGATGGTGCGCCAGTGGGGAAGGTGATGGCGGACCCTGCCCCCCACTGGCGTGCTGTGGACTGGAAAGGAAGGACTAGGAGGGCTTGGAGGCCGCGGACGGGGCGGAGGTAGTGGCCTGACCCGCACGCTGGTTACCCGACCCGCCTCGGCGGGAGCCACGTCCTCGGCCACGCGTAGGCGCCTGCTGCGCGGGCCAGTGGCTGGGCAGTGGACGTGACTGGGCGCCCCTTCCGTGGCCACGAAAGGGGCGAAAAGCAGACTGCTGCGGAGGGCGCGGGCGGAGAGGCCCAAGGACTTGGCCGTAGCCCGCGAGTCCTGAAAGTGCTCCAGCGCGCTGACTGCCTTATTGCCGAAAAGGCGGATACCATCAAAGGGCATGTCCATAAGGGTGTTTTGGACATCGCCCGAAAAACCAGTGGTCCTCAGCCAGACGTGACGGCGCAGCGCCACTGTCGTAGCAAGCGATCTGCCCAGCGAGTCAGCGGTATCTAGGCCACATCGGATAGTGAACTTCGCTGCGTCTCTCCCGTCCGCAATAGCACAGAAGAGAAGTGCCTGGACCTCCTCAGGACACTTGGGCAGCACCTGCGCCACCGAATCCCACAGAGAGTGGGAGTAACGGCCCAAAAGGAAAGCGGTGTTCACGGACCGCAAGCCAGCACTGGAGGAAGAAAAAATCTTTCCAAATTGTTCCAGTTTTTTGGATTCCCTATCCGGCGGAGCCGTAGGGAAGGCGGTTTGAGAGTTAGAGGCTTGTACAACCAAGCTCTCTGGGGTGGGGTGTTGGGAGAGGAACAGAGGGTCGCCCGGGGCCGGGCGATGGCGTCGGGCTACGTTCCTGTCCACAGGAGCCCCTTTGGTGGGCCTGGACCAGGTGCCCAAAAGAACGTCAGAAAGTGCGTCGTTGAACGGCAGCAGTGGCTCCGAAGAGGTAGCCGCCGGCTGAAGCACTTCCGTCATGAGGTTAGTCCTGACAGCCACTGTAGGGAGCTCGAGGCGCAAGGCCACGGCCGCCCTACGCAACACCGTTGCATAACTTGCTCCCTCCTCCGTAGCCACGGAAGGAGGAGACAGCCTGCCAAGGTCAGAAGAGGTGTCCAGACCACTGGCATCACCCAGTTCCTCAGCCCAGTCCTGATAAGGCTCACATTGAGCTGTGAGAGGGTCTTCCGACCCCTCCCAGTCCTCCTCGTCCTCCAAAACGAGTGAAAAGTATGGAGGAGGGACATGAGGGAAGAAAGGTCCCATCGGCGTCCGAATCGGCGTCAAGTATTGTCGATCCGGTTCCGTGTCCGGTTCCGGGGAGAACCTGGGGACGGCGCCGCCCGGTGCCTCGGACGGCACCGTGAACGGTACCGGTGAGGTCGGCGCCGGTGGAGGTGTGGTTAGGTCAACCGGTGTCGACCGGGATCCAGGCCTGGATCCGAGGGGGTCCTGCGGCGCCGGAGACACCGGGGCCGGAGCCGCCGGTGGTGCCGAAGGAGGACTCCCACTGGGGCCCGAAGGCGCACCGGGGTAACCCTTAGGCTCAAAGATGCGAGCCATGGCCGACAGGAAGTCCTGTATCTCGGCCCGAGTCGACGTCGGACCCGGGACAGGCGGGTAGGCCGGCGTCGGCTGTTCGGGTACCCCCGGAGCCGGTACTATCTGGACCCTCGGCCGGGTCATGAGACCGGCGAGGGGAGGTCTTAGAGCGACGCTTCTTAGACCTCTTGTGCTTCGCCTTACCTGAAGACGAAGACTACGACCCCGACGAATGACGGCCCCTCGACCTCTCCCGGGACCTCGAGCGGCACGGAGCAGAGTGCCGGGCCTTGAGAAGCTTTCGAGACCACTCTCGCAAAGCCTTCGGGGCGAGGGACCGACACTCGGGGCACGACTTGGGGTCGTGGCCGCGCCCCAGGCAGAAGAGACACTCTCGGTGCAGATCCGTAATCGACATCATGAGATTACAGATCTCGCATGGCTTGAAGCCGGGCATCCCTACTGACACCTTGGAGTCGAACCGACTCGAAAACTAGGACAAAAAAGTCTCAAAAAATACTCAGTCAAAAATGACTGGGGGCACTGCTCAATCCGGATCTGCGCTTACTGGCGCGGAAAAAGAAAGAACTGACGCCAGCGCGCATGGGCGGCGTCTAAGTACTGGCCGCGACGTCATCCCGGCGATCACGACGCCGACAACGGACGCGGAGCCGCACGACGCCGCCTACCGACGCGCAGGGGTACTGCTACGCAAAACTTTCCGGATCCAGCCTGACGCCTGGGGATATTCTAAGGTAAGGAATCTGTCACTAACGTGTCTCTTTCAGATACATGATCCAATTATTTTGCAGTAGCCAGCACGTTTTGTTCACAAGAACTTCAAGGCTACAAGAAATCATGACAAACATTCATATAGACCGCATAAAGTGATCAGAAGACTGCACAAGTATCTTAAACCTAAGTATTTTTTATAAGCCTTTGAATTCTCAAACCGTTTACTATATACACCAAATTTCTGCATTAATTTCATGTCCAAAGGCTTTTTCACTTATAAAGTTCATCCTATCACAGAGCTTAAGAAGAAAACAGTACTTAATTGGCTAAGGAATGTTCACAAATCGTATTATTTTCATACCCAAGATGGTACCTCATATATTCAGTGCAATTTAGTTTTAGCTGGAAACATGCATCACCGCCAATCGTCCACATCTGGGTTGACAGTCATATGTACACTTTAAAATGTGCAAAGTGTAGCGTAAAAGCCTTTGGACATGAAACGGATGCACAAATTGTGTGTAAATAGTAAAAACTTTGAGAAGTTAGAAGCTTATAAAATATTGCTTAGGTGTAAGATACTTGTGCTGTCTTCTGATCACTATTTGTACATAGTAAGCATTCTCTTGGCTACAGGCCTGTATGATTGTTTTTTTAATGCTTTGTAAATATCTATGTATATGTGTTTGTGATTTCTTGTAACCGTTAAGATGTTCTTATGAAAGAAATGCGTTGGCTACTGCAAAAAAAGGTGATCATGTTCTAATGAATGAAGAAATTCATGAAATAAAGACTTTTTTTATACTTCATACTGAATCATTGTGTGAATACAAAAGGACTTCTAAGTTTGCCTACATGTTCTTATGCTGGTCTCACTTTTAATTTGGACTTTATTGATATACCATTTATGGTGTGCTACACCATATTCCCAATAGCAGCTTTGTGATGGTCTCAGAGGATGTATATCTGGAGCTGATGGCGAACCCGCTGGCTGTATTCCAGAAGGAGAACTGCTTAGCTCCTTCGGGCCCGAAGGCGCACCAAAGGGAGCTGGCAAGGATGCAAAGAGTCAGAGTGTGGCCACGGAGTAATCTTCGACCTGTTTCAGAGTGGCCGATGGCCCTGGAAACTTGGGGTTGTGCCAGAACAAGTTGCAGGATAGCCTCCGGTATCGGTCGACTTCAGGAATATGATCAAGATTGGTGATTTGTTGGAAAGGCTGGATCTGAAACGGGACATGGTCTGAACTTTGGACTTTGACTGGTTTCGTCCTGGAATCTTCCAGTAAATGGTGATGTAACATTTCACTTTGAAGTCTCGTATGGCCTTTGGGTTCATACAAGCGCAATCACTGAAGGCCTTAAAGTTGTGACTCAACCTCAGGCAGATCTGAAGATGATCAATCAGAGACATTTGTTTGCAACAGACTTTACAGGGTTTAATAACTTATTTTGAGCGGTGACATTCCCCTTACACACTGAAAATTTTATAAGTAGTAAGGGTCTCAAAGAGATGGAAGGTACCCCTGGAACAACGTCTGGTGGTGCGGAAAACAAGGAACTGATGCCAACTAGTGGTAATTACGTCTATATGGGCTCCGCATAACCTTTGAGGCCAAACGGCACCAGTGCAGGGTAGCACAGCACAATCTACCAGAGTGCAGAGGTACTGCTGAAAAGTTTCCGGATCCAGTCGGACACCTTGGGAATATTCAAAAGGTGAGTAATCTGCAGCTAGAAGTCTATATCAGGAGCTATTTGCAGTATCACTCAGCAAACCTTGCATTGTCATTTCCCTTTCTTTTTAAGGCTGCTAAGAGACATTCAGGTGCAAGAATGTGTTCAGTGAATAAAGACACTAGGGATAATTTTTAGCATATTTATTGACAGAAAAGAATTCTTGCTGTACATATTAAAAAAAAATAAATGATTTTTTCTCTCTCATTTTTTAAGAAATATCAAGTTACATACTTGTTAGTATGAAAACCCTTCTCGAAGAAGAAAAAAAATCATTTTTAGGACTCCCCAAATAGGTGTTGGAATCTCAATTGCCTCCCCCGCACACATTTCAATTGTCCCTAAAACCATCACAAGGTGTGTCTACAATGCCATCCAGGGAAAATCTGCAGCCATTGGATGCCTCTCACAGTAAAGAAATAAAAATTGCACACAAACAAATCAGCCCTCAACTCACAAACATCCAGAGAACCCAGAAAGGAAAAGAAATAATTCAAAAGAAAACAATACTGGTTTCACATCTAAGTAAATCTGTCATGGCATCTTTCATTCTCTTTTTTTTTTTTAAGTGAAGGTGTTTCTATGACCCGATCAAAAGCTTATATTACTTTTCCATAGCATGCCTTAGACAAGTGGGTAGCAGGGATTTTGATCCAAATTAACATTCATGCTTGTCTTTATTGTAGACGTCTGACTAAGTGATGCTACACTGTCTTGACTAACATTAACACGGTCTTAGTGTCAAATTACGATCGAGGTAAGCACTGACTACTCTTTCCTCACATCACATAGCTATGTCTGTATGGTCTAAATTTGTCCGGATAGCTAAAACTCAATGACGCTTATCAGTCTAACTGTTTAAGTCCCAGCATTAGTTTTATTTCTTACAGCTGAAGTTTTGTTGGCTGATACAACACCCTCAGTCTTCATGGACTAATGAAAAGCTGCTTGTAAGGCAATTTCTAAACCTAAAAGTAGAGCCTAACATGTTTCCCAACAGGTAGGCAAAATGGCATTGTCCGAGGGACAATAAATCATATCTTAAAGCAGTAAGAAAGAAAACAAGCAGGAAAATAAACTAGACCTGTCAAGCTATTCTTAGAGTGATAGTCTACACAAACATAGCTGGAACTGGTAGGTTTGTGTTATGGAAGTTAAATTCCTAAAGCACAAGTGATACATGAACATGTCCATAGTAGATGCAATCAGGAAAAGATGAGCCTACTCAAGGAGGACATAACTCACAGTCAGCAGCCACATCACACCTTCAGTAAAATCATGTAGCAAAATGCCATTTCACAGTTTCTCACAGGATGTATTACAGTTAAATATAACAAGACAGTTGTATCCTTGCAGGTCATTGCAAACAGACAGGTTAAAGTGCAAATCTTTCAAATAATTTCATCTCATTAAATTCAAAGAAGAGAGTGGCATGGTAGTATGGTCTTTAGAGAAGGTGTATCAGTCCTAGAGCTTCAATACTGGGTGTGAAGTCAAAGAAAAGAGTCCAAAAGGAATATTTTCTAGGTGCGTTCCTTAGCAACAAGGGAGAAAGGAAATGGGAGTCAACTTCTGGACGGTATCTCAAATCAGTTATTTTTACAGCTTGATATAAGTTTGTCTCAAATGGTATAACAATCACAAAAAAATATACAGTAAAACATGCCCATAAGATTTTACTGGATCGGTTGGCCCAGTTGTGAGCTTCTATGTACACTAACTCCATGGTGTTCGATTGGACTGGCAACAGCTTTGAGTGGCGTTCTGGGGGTTTTAAAAGGTATTTAACAGAGAGGGAAAGAAAGTGTCACTTTTCCTTGTAAGCGTGGGCTCCCCTCTTGAAAGCCCACAAGATGGCCCCCAAGGTTGAGCAACCAGATAGAAGTGTGGACTTGGGTGAGATTTTACAAGTGCTGCAAGAAACTGAAAGTTGGGTTGATTCAACATAAAGTCCTCCAATGTTGAAACAGGTGAAGTGTTGGGTTGGACCTTCAATAGTTTTGATGCTTCTCTTTTGATTAGGGCCACAATGTAGGTCAACTGTTCTGAATGCTGGTATTGCGAAGGCACAGGCACCACTAGACATTTACATCATTGAACCTACAAAAACAGGCCTACTTGCAAAGCTTACTGTAGAAATCAGAGATTGATATGAAATAATGAAAGAACTGCACCAAGTCCATAGATGTTATGAAAGGACATTCTCTTTTGATAGTCCCGATCTCATAGAATGAGAATGTATGTGCTGCAAAAGCCTGGAATAAATCCTTCTGTTGCTCAGTCTGGAGAGTAACTCTTTGCAGGACTATTCCAAAAAAGTGTTTTTTCACTGGGAGCTTTGAAGCCATTGGCGATGAAACGGGGACGGAATATAGGTGCTAGTTCTCCTTCCTGCCAATGCACACTACACTTTCTGCCCATAGCACATTCTGAACATCCACTTAACAGCTGTACTGCCACACATTTCTTTCCATTTTAAATTTTCAGAAGCAAGCAGTTACTAAAAGTCAGTACACAAAAACTGATATATACAGAGACAAAAATGCTTGCTTCGGTCTGCAGCCTTCACCACCGACTGAATATGTCCTGTGTACCAAAAATCTGAATGAAATAACTTAACACCCTACTGCTCCCCCACACCTTGCAATCCGTTACCTGTCATGGTCTGCATTTCTGTCTAAAGCAACAGCTTAAAAGAGACAAAGATCAGAAAAGTACATAGAGAAAGCAAGACAACACCTTAGAAATATATCCCAAACCCTACTTTCGTTTGACTGGCAACAGCAACTTTAGTAGGCCTGCTGCTCTAGAGACAAATGGGCGACAACATAGCCTTAAACTAAAATAAAACATAACCCCCTCCAACCCAAAATCCCCATTTATGCACAATCTTCAGAGTTCATTATTCACATTGAAGTCCTCCCATTGGTAGATGAGAAGGGAGGAGGCATAAAACAGTCTCATCGTAATCCAGATTGGTCAGAGGCTTTTATTCAGATGGAAAAGTCGAGGTTTTAGAGAGGGGAGTGGGACAGAGATTGTTAAACCTCTTTCCACTGCTCAGTCTTTCATTATATTACACAACAGCGGCAAAGAGGAGAACGGAGGAGGGCGAACACGTTCTATGTGAAACAGAGCTTGACATTTCCCCACTGGCTTTTAAGGTGACCTAGGAAGAGGAGAGAGCGAAAGTTACTTGAAGAAAGTGGAACGATCAAATTAAGGACAAAGCATAAAAGTATAAAGTGAAGAAAGCTATACCAAGAGTCACAAGTTATTCATTTAAAGAAGATCTGTTCCGTTTAATTACACCTTCTAGATGCATCGATTGTCTACCAATGAAAAATCCCAAGTGGATATATGGCACAGTTCTGGCGACTGGCTCCACCTCTTTAGAGCATTTCTGGCAACTCTCCTTCATTTTAAGTGTATACTTTGTTTTTGGTTAATTAAGATCTCCATAAAAAAACTTCAAATCATAAAACATGAAAAAACTTGAATTTCATTACAAGTAATTTAACAGTTTGTTAACCATCATGTTTACAAAATGGAAAAGTTACTTACCTGCAGCTATTGTTCTCCAGTAGTGTAATCTTTCATAGATTCACAACTGAATCATTCCCAGTCACTGAGCTGAAAGTCCCACGCTAGTCAACGTTATTAGTGTATATACACACTTCAATAACATTGAAACAGCGACAGACTATGTATACCATCAACTTTACTATGTGAACTGAAGTAAAAGTTACTTACCTTCGGTAATGATGTATCTGTAAGAGACATAGGTTATAGATTCCTTACCTTAGAATTACCCCCAGGCGTCAGGCTGGATTTATTTAAAGAGTTTTATATAGCGCTGGCTAGACCCGAAGGTATCAGAGCGCTTTACATAAGGTTCCACATAGTTGCAAACTTACATCAGTTACAAGTTACCAATGATACCAGTAAAAACATTTAAGGAGCATAGAAGAAAAGGAAAGTGGAGTGAGAAGGGTAAGGGGAAAAAGGGGTAGGGTATAGATATGACGGAGAGACGAAGCGAAAGTCTGCCCAAGGTCCGGCTGGGTAGGTGACGGCCAAGGGGGAATCCGCAGCCCATCTCCTCTTCAGCTATCAGGTAGCTCCACCGGGCATCGGTCAAATAGCTGGGTCTCAACAGAAAAACATTAAAGGGATAGAAGGCAAGAAGAAGGGAGCGTAGAGGGGGAAGGGGGTAGGGTGAAGGGGTAGGAGGGAGATATGACAGACGAAGGAACGTCTGCCCAAAGTCCGGCTGGGTAGGTGACGGCCGAGTGGGGATCCACAGCCCATCTCCTCTTCAGCTAACATGTAGCTCCACCGGGCATTGGCCAGAGTGCAAGGTCTCAACGGTCGATGGCAAGTTCACAGATTCAATGGTAGGGGTAGAGACGAGGATAACTATGTCCAAAGTCCGGCTGGGTAGGTGACGGTCAAGGGGTGACCCAGAGCCGATCTCCTCTATAGCTGACTAGGCAGCTCCACCGGAAATCGGCCACGATGATCGGTCTCTTTGTGCTTAGGAGTTCATGTAAAAGTCAGGCGTTGTCCTGGCCCGTCATTACAGAGGACACCCCGGGCTCGAAAAGCCCCCAGAATAGGGTGCCTTCGCAATGGGGGATCAGTTGGAATGTCCCTACAGTTCAGTTTGGGAGTGCCCCGGAGCCTCAGGAGCCCCCCGCGGCGGTAATCAAGACTGGTCCCAGCCTCCATCTTAAGGTCAGGCATTGCCCTGAGAAGGCTCCACAATGAATATTTCGGCCTCTACAATGTCCAGATCGTTATGTCAGGGGGAATTCCCAATAATGCCCCCGCTTGTCCTTACAGAGGAGCTGTCAGCACATCGCCTGTGAGAGACAGTCAGTGCCCCCCCGCGCCCCCCCAGCTTCAAACTATGTCGTGCACTCACCGGTATAGCCTGGTGACAAGCAAATAACAGTCCAGCAGTGTTGCAGTCCAGGCGCAGGTCTCCCACACTCCCAAGGTGGAATGACTGAGCGCCCGATCACCCCTCCAGAGGCCCCGACTGCAGCCAGGCTGCACACCGCACCGCAGCTTCCGGCTCCGGCTGGATCCAGAGAATTTTTTCTTAGCAGTACCCCTGCACGTTGGTAGGTGGCTTTGTCGACTTCGCATCCGTCGTCGTGATGACGTCGCCCTGCCTACTTAGACGCCGTCCCTGCGCGCGGACATCAGTTCTGATATGACTTTCCACGCCAGAAGCACGGAATCATGAAAGACAATGACCACTGGTGCGCCACAACTAGGGCCCTGTAAGGGAGTCCCTATCCCTAGAACTCAGTTCGCAGAGCGGGGAGGATGGGTGGGGCGGTAAGGAATCTATAACTAACCTATGTCCCTTACAGATGCATTGTTCCCGAAGGTAAGTAACTTTTACATCTGAAAGAGACAGTTATAGATTCCTTACCTTAGAATAGACATCCCAGCAATACCAACCCTGGAGGAGGGTCTGCGAGCCAAGTTCACACCAGAAAGTCCTGGAGGACAGAACAGGCAGCAATGTCTGGTGAACGTGCGCATAGATGCCCACGTTGCCGCCTGGCAGATGTCAATGAGTGGGACTCCGCATGACAATACAGTAGCTGCTGCCGTAGCCCCACTGGAGGCTCATTTTTCGCTAAGGCGTAACAGATTTTTATACAAAGGACAACCCATCATGAGATGGTACGCTTTTGGACAGCCCAGGATTTCCTGGCACCCACATAGCCAACGAAGTGTTGATTGTACACCCGGAAATCTTTAGTGCGGTCGAGATAGGACAGTGCACGCTTTGGGTCAAGACGGTGGAGTCTCTCCTCCTCCTTCGAAGAGTACGGAGGTGGGAAAAAGGTGGGCAGAGTAATAGTTTGTCCTATGTGAAAAGGTGTAACTACTTTAGGAAGGAACGAGGGCCTCGTCCTAAAAACCACTTTGTTCGAATGCACAGAGAAGAAAGGGGGCTTAGAGAAAGAGCTTGAAGCTCATTCACTCTGCGAGCAGAGGTGATGGCAACAAGAAAAGCAGTCTTGAGAGCCTAGTTGTGAAGGGGCTCGAAAGGAGCACACGTAAGGTAAGTTAAGACAAGATTCAAGTCCCACTGGGGCATTATGAAAGGAGAGGGAGGAAAAAGCCCTTAAAGAATCTATTTACAATAGGAGACTTGAATAAAGACGGCTGATCTGGTAGCCGAAAGAAAGCAGACATGGCTGCTAGATAGCCTTTGAGAGTGCCCAGAGCAGAGCCCTGCTGGGCCAAAGAAAGAATGAACAAGAGAACCACAGAAAGAGGGGCACAGAGGGAATCCACAGCCTTTGCTGTGCACCATGCCACCAACTTGTTCCATCTAAAGGCGTATACCGTCTTAGTGGAGGGACGCCTGGCTGCCAAGATGACGTTACAGACTTCGGTCAGAAGGTCTAAAGCTGTCAACTGTCGCCGCTCAATCTCCAAGCAAAGAGGTGGAAGCTGGACAGACTCGGGTGAAGAACTGTCCCCTCCTGCTGCGACAGAAGATCCTACCGAAGGGGCAATCTGATCGGAGGATCGAGCAAGACCACTGACTTATTGTCAGTGAAACTGCTGTCCCACCCTCGCAGCTCCACCATCAAGTGAGGCCCTCCTGAGCCCCTGCACTCTCGGTGTTGGTGTTTCGAGGCCCTCCTCCACCCGCAGGCTATACCTGTGCCTCATCCCTGGTGGTCCAGTGGACCTCTCACTCTCTCTTGCTTCGTTTTTCTGCTTACTTTTCTTCTTTTCCTTCACCTTCGTTTTTTTCACCCTTTTACTGTCACTATCACTTTCCATCCTCCTTTCACTTCTTTCTGCGCACTTCTCTCCGGTTTCTTTTCCCGCCGCCGCTGCCCCCGCAGCCCCTCCCCCCCAGCGCGACCAGCCCAAGCCAGTTTCCGCTCCCAGCTGTCCAGCCCTCCCCGACCCCTACTTAATGGCAGCCGCTGCGCGGTCGTCCAGCTGGCGCACCAAAGGCAAGCCCGTCTGCGCCCGTCCGTGACCCGACCAGCACCAGGAACTCCGAACCGCCAACGCTACAAACCAGCGGCACTCTACGCACTCAATCCAGGTCGCAACAACAACTGCAAGCTAGCTTCACCAGCAGACACCCACGGACCTTTCAGCTGTCACCGCTGCCGCTACTCCTGCAGCACCGTCAAGACCACGGATCCAGCACAACCCGCCCGCAACAACGCAACAGCACCAAAGACCCTGCAATGCATCCTCCTCAACGTCCGATCCCTCCACAAACGCCACCGAAAACTGGGACCTCCTCGACAGCACCACCCCGGACGTCGCGTTCCTCACTGAAACCTAGACCATCACCACCTCGGGACCCGACATCGCCATTTCCCAAGGATACAAGATCTCCCGGAAGGACCGCCCCACCCGCCCTGGGGGGGAGGGGGGAAGTCGCCATCGTCCACAAATCCACCCTCCGACTGAGCACACTTTCCGACCAGCCCACAGACCTGATGGAACACCTACACTTCAAGATACAGGCCAGCCCTACCACCACCCTCTGGGGAACCCTCATCTACCGACCCCCCGCACCCTTCACCAACTCCATCCCGGACAGCATCATCCCGCAGGCCATTGCGCCCACCAATTACACCTTGCTGGGAGACCTCAACTTCCACCTCGACAACCAACAAGACCCCAACACCACATCCCTCCTGGACAACATAGGACTCCGCCAGATCGTGACTGAACCCACGCACTCAGCAGGACACACCCTCGACCCCATCTTCACAACAGGAAACTCCATCACTTTCAGCCACACCACCGAACTCCCGTGGACAGACCATCGCTGCATCCATTTCACCTTCAGAACACCCACTATCCACAGAACCCAGCACCTGCTCCCACGAAGAAATTGGACCAAAATCACTGACGACCAGCTCACCACCTCACTCGGCAACCCCACCCCAACCATCACGGACAACGACGACAACACCACAGCCAGAACCCTGCACAGATGGATCTCCGACTGCGCCAACACCATAGCCCCCCCTCAAGAAGAACAACAAACACGCCACGAAAGCCAGCTGGTTCACCACCGAACTTCGAGAGTCCAGACGCACATGCCGCCGCCTCGAAAAGGCCCGGATAAACTCCAAATGTACAGAAGCCCACAACAACTTCAGAGCTGCCACCAACGCCCACCACCAACTCATCAGGAATACAAGAAAGAAAGCGATCGAAGACAGAATCTCCACGCACGCACAACAGCAAATAACTATTCAGCATCATCCAGGAATTTGCCTAACCCATCAGCAAGTCTACAGACATCCCTCCCTCACAAGACCTCTGCGACAAACTCAGCACCTTCTTCCATCACAAAATCAAGAACATTTACGACAATTTCGACAAAGACAGCCAACACACAGAACCCACAACAACCACACCGACACCTTGAAGCCAACGATTGACAGCTGGACAGCCCTCACCACCGAAGACACACTGAAGACGATGAAGTCAATCCACTCCGGGGCCCCCACGGACCCCTGCCCCCACCACATCTTCAACAGAGCCGTCGACACCATCGCCCCCATGCTTCGCCACACCATCAACCGCTCCCTCGCGAACGCCTCCTTCCCCTACGACTGGAAGCCCGCTGTTTTCAACTCCCTCCTAAAGAAACCCTCGGCGGACCCCACCGACTTCAAAAACTACAGACCCACCTCCATGCTCCCGTTCCCAGCAAAAGTCATCGAGAAAGCCATCAACAGCCAACTCGCCACCTTCATCGAAGAGCACAACATCCTTGACTCCTCCCAATCCGGCTTCAGAAAGAACCACAGCACGGAAACCGCCCTCCTCGCCGCAACAGACATCCGCTCCCTCCTGGACAGAGGAGAGACACTAGCCCTCATCCTCCTCTACCTTCCAGCGGCCTTCGACACAGTCTCTCACCGCATCCTAACACGCAGACTTCACGACGCAGGGATCTGGGACAAGGCCCTCGACTGGACCCGCTCAATACTCTCCGGCAGAACGCAGCGGGTCAGACTCCCTCCCTTCCTCTCGGACCCCACACCGACCACCTGCGGAGTCCCCCAAGGATCCTCCCTCAGCCCCACGTTGTTCAACATCTACATGGCTCCGCTCACCCCCATCGTCAGGACCCACGGACTCAACATTGTGTCATACGCAGACGACACCAAACTCATCCTCTACCTATCCAACAAACCCAACGCAGCCAAACACAACTTTTAAGAAGGCATGGAAGCAGTCGCCAAATGGATGAAGAGCAGCTGTCTACAACTCAACACAGACAAAACAGTAGTACTCATCATGGGCCCACACCCCAGCGCCTGGAACGACACCTGGCGGCCCCCCGCCCTCGGAAGCCCACCCACCCCCAAGGACCACGCACGCAACCTCGGAATCATCCTGGACTCCGAACTCAAAGAACAAGTTACTTACCTTCGGTAAAGATATATCTGTAAGAAACATTAGTAGTGATAGATTCCTTACCTTAGAATATCCCCAGGCGTCAGACTGGATCCGGAAAGTTTGTCAGCAGTACCCCTGCGCGTCGGTAGGGGCGTCGTGCGGCTCCGCGTCTGTCGTGGTCGCCGAGATGACGTCGCGGGCGCTACTTGGACGCCGCCCACGCGCGCTGACATCAGTTCTGTACACTACTTTCCGCGCCAGGAACGCAGAGCCATGCAAGATACTGACCACTGGTGCATTGAAACTAGGGCCCTGAAAGGGATGACCTTAACCCTAGAAATCAGTTCGCAGAACGGGGAGGATGGGTGGGGCGGTAAGGAATCTGTCACTAACTACTGTCTCTTACAGATATATCGTTACCGAAGGTAAGTAACTTGTTCATCTGAAAGAAACAGTGATAGATTCCTTACCTTAGAATAGATACCCCAGCAATACCAACCCCGGTGGTGGGTCTGCGAACTAAGATCACGGAGAACAGAATGGCCAAAGAAGCCGTCTCTCGGGACTTGGCTGTCGAGGCAGTAGTGCTTGGTAAACGTGTGCAGCGAGGCCCACGTGGCTGCCCGACATATGTCTTGCAGGGGAACACCGCGTCCCAGTGCAGTAGTGGCTGCAGTAGCTCTGGTGGAATGAGCACGCAGCCCCACCGGAGGTTCTTTTTTAGCCAAAGAGTAACAGGCTTTGCTACATAAGACAACCCAGCGGGAGATGGTTCTCTTATGGACCGCCCGACCTTTCTTGGTGCCAACGTAGCCAACAAAAAGCTGGTCATCCACCCGGAACTGCTGTGTGCGGTTGAGATAAAAAGAAAGCGCACATTTTGGGTCCAGACGGTGGAGCCGCTCTTCCTCTCTGGAAGGATGCGGAGAAAAGGTGGGCAAGTTAATAGTCTGCCCAATGTGAAAGGCCGTAACCACTTTTGGCAAAAAGGAAGGACGGGGCCTGAGCACAACCTTGTCCGGATGGACTGAAAGGAAAGGAGGCTTACAGGAAAGAGCCTGGAGCTCACTCACGCGCCTGGCAGAAGTGATGGCTACCAGGAAAGCAGTTTTTAACGTCAAAAGACGAAGAGGACAGTTGTGAAGTGGCTCAAAGGGAGCGCACATCAAGTACGTCAGAACCAGATTCAAGTTCCACTGAGGCATCACGAAAGGAATAGGAGGAAAAAGGTGAGTGATGCCTTTAAGAAACCTATTTACAACAGGGGACTTGAAAAGAGAGGGCTGATCAGGGAGCCTGAGAAAGGCCGAAATAGCAGAAAGATGGCCCTTGACAGTGCCCAGAGCAGAGCCCTGCTGGGCCAAAGAAAGAAGGAACAGTAGTACCTCAGAAAGAGGGGCAGAAAGGGGATCCACAGCCTTTGCTGTGCACCAAGCCACAAACTTGTTCCACCTGCAGGCGTATACCACTTTAGTAGAGGGACGCCTGGCTGCCAGAATAACGTCACAAACTTCAGGAGGCAAGTCGAAAGGAATCAACTGCCGCCGCTCAATGTCCACGCAAAGAGGTGGAGGCTGGACAGGTTCGGGTGGAGGACCGTCCCCTGCTGCTGCGACAGAAGATCCTCCCGAAGAGGCAGTCGGATCGGGGGATCGATGCTCATACTGAGAAGCTCGGGATACCATACTCTTCGAGCCCAGTCCGGAGCCACAAGAATGACTTGGGCCCGGTCGCGCCTGATCTTCTTCAGCGCACTGGGCAGAAGTGGTATAGGCGGAAAGGCATACAACAGACTGCAACTCCACTCGCGACAAAAAGTCGCCGAGCGAGTGCCGCCTTGGAAATTCCAACGCGCAGAACTGATGACATTGCGCGTTCTCTTCGGTGGCGAATAGATCTAACCAAGGCTCTCCCCACTGATGAAAGAGACCTTGCACCACTTCCGAGTGAAGATGCCATTCGTGATGGAGCATGCACCGGCGGCTGAGTTCGTCAGCCCTGGCGTTCAGAGAACCTGCCAGGTGTTGAACCACCAGGGACATGCCCTGATGTTCCAGCCATGTCCAGAGACGCAGAGCCTCCTGACAGAGGGTCCACGACCCCACCCCGCCTTGTTTGTTGCAGTACCACATGGCGGTGGTGTTGTCTGTGAGCACCTGCACTACTCTCCCCCTGACAGAGGGAAGGAATGCTTTCAGTGCAAGCATGATCGCCTGCAGCTCCAGAAGGTTGATATGGAGCCGGGACTCTGCCGGAGACCAGAGGCCTCTGATCACCGCCTCTCCCATGTGGCCGCCCCATCCCAGGAGGGACGCATCCGTCACCAGTGTGTGCTCCGGTTGGGGAAGGGAGAGGGATCTGCCGTCGACCCAATGCCGGTTCGTGAGCCACCACTGTAACTGTCGTGCAGTGCCCTCTGAGATCTGGACGTGATCGGACAGGTTCCCCATATGCTGCGCCCACTGGAACTTCAGGTCCCACTGCAGAGCCCGCATATGCCATCTGGCATGATTGACCAGCAGGATGCAGGAGGCCATGAGGCCCAGCAGCCTCAGAGTCACCCTGACCGAAACCCGGGACAAGGGCTGAAAGATGGGAATCAGAGCCCGAATATCCCGGACTCGCTGTTCGGGAGGATAGACCCGAAACTGCGCCGTGTCCAGAACCGCTCCGATGAATAGGAGCTTCTGAGAAGGAATCAGGTGCGACTTCGGCACATTGATGGAGAACCCCAGCAAGTGCAGAAGGTCGGCCGTAGTCTTGAGGTGGGAGACGACTGTCTGGGACGAGCCCGCCTTCAACAACCAGTCGTCGAGATAGGGGAAGACTGAGACCCCTGATCTGCGCAGATGAGCTGCGACCACTGCCATCACTTTGGTGAACACCCAAGGGGCGCTGGTAAGGCCAAAGGGGAGCACGGTGAACTGAAAGTGCTCGTGGCCTACCATGAACCGTAGGTAACGCCTGTGGGCTGGCAGGACGGAGATGTGGAAATAGGCGTCCTGCAAGTCCAGCGCCACCATCCAGTCTTGTGGGTCGAGAGCAGACAAGACCTGAGCAAGAGTGAGCATCTTGAACTTCTCTTTGCGGAGGAAGCGATTGACGTTCCGGAGGTCTAAGATAGGACGCAGGCCTTTGTCCTTCTTGGGCACCACGAAGTAGTGGGAATAACAACCACGACCTACTTCGGGCATCGAAACGCGCTTGATGGCCCCCTTGGCCAAGAGGGCCGTAACTTCCTGCTGAAGAAGCACCAAGTGATCCCCCGACATGCGGTGGTATTGAGGTGGCATGGCTGGGGGGGTAGTCTCGAAGGGGTGGGAGTAGCCCCTCCGGACTATCTCTAAAACCCACCTGTCCGAAGTGAGGTGCGCCAGTGGGGGAGGTGATGGCAGAGCCTGCCGCCCACTGGCGTTTGATGGGCCTGAAAGTTCGGACTAGGAAGGTTTGGAGGCAGAGGTGGCGGTGGTGGTCTGACCCGCCCGCTGGCCCCTTTGTCCGCCACGGCGGAAACCGCATCCGCGGCCGCGCTGGGATGACTGTTGCGCCGGCCTGTGGCTCTGATTGCGAACGCTGCGGGGCGCCCCTTCCTGTGCCACGAAAGGAGCGAAAAGCGGAAGGCGGAGGAGGGCGGACTGCCGAGAGTCCCAAGGACTTGGCCGTAGCCAGTGAGTCCTTAAACCGCTCCAACACGCAGTCCGCCTTGTCGCCGAAGAGGCGACGGCCATCAAAGGGCATGTCCATAAGGGTGTTTTGGACATCCCCTGAAAATCTAGTGGTTCTCAACCAGGCGTGGCGGCGAACCGCCACCGTCGTTGCAATGGATCTGCCCAGTGAGTCGGCGGTGTCTAGACCACAACGGATCATGAACTTGGCTGCGTCTCTCCCCTCTGCAACAGCCTGGGCGAGAGCAGGCCGGGCCTCCTCCGGACACAGTATCCCACAGGCAGTGGGAATAACGGTCCAAGAGGCATGCGGTGTTCACGGACCGCAGCGCAGAGCTGGTGGAAGAGAAAATCTTCTTCCCAAACTGATCCAGCTTCTTGGATTCCCTATCTGGTGGTGCGGAAGGGAAGGCGGTTGGGGAAGCAGAGGCTTGGACAACCAAGCTCTCGGGAGTGGGGTGTTGGGAGAGGAAAATGGGGTCACCCGGAGCTGGGCGATGGCATCGGGCCACGTTCCTATCCACAGGAGCCCCTGTGGTGGGCCTGGACCAAAGAACGTCCGAAAGGGCTTCATTAAAGGGCAGCAGCAGCTCCGCAGAAGTAGCTGCTGGCTGAAGCACCTCCGTGAGGAGGTTAGTCCTGACGGCCACAGTAGGGAGCTGGATGTGTAGGGCCTCCGCTGCCCTACCCAACACCACTGCATAACTGTCTCCCTCCTCCGTAGCCACGGTAGAAGGAGACAGCATGCCAAGGTCTGGTGAAGTATCCAGACCACTGGCGTCCCCCAAGTCCTCAGCCCAGTCCTGTTCAGACTCGCAGGCTGCAGCGAGAGGGTCCTCAGACCCCTCCCCTTGCTCCTCAGGCTGTTCAACAGGCCTAAAAGTATAAGGAGCAGGGACATGGGGATAGAAATCCCCAAACTGCGTCGAGAACGGCATCAACCGACGCCGCGCCCACCTCGGGTCTGAAGCGGAGGTCGACATCGTCCCAAGCGGCGTCCGGATCGGTGCCGGTGGAGTAGACGTCGGTGGAGGCGTAACAAGGTCAACCGGTGTCGACCGGGATCCAGGCCTGGATCCGAGGGTGTCCTGCGGCGCCGGCGAGGAAATGCGAGGACACCCATGCGGGACCGCGGGGCCCGAAGGCGCACCGGCGGGACCAGACGGCCCAAAGAGGCGAGCCATGGCCGGCAGCAAGTCCTGTATCTGGGCCGGAGTCACCGACGACCCCGGGAAGGGCGGGTAGTCGGGCGGCTACTCCATGGACTCTGCCGGGGTGGCACCACCTGTACCCTCAGCCGTGTCGCGCGACCGGCGAGGGGAAGTCGAAGAACGATGACGTTTCTTCGACTTCTTGTGCTTCGTCTTACCTGACCCAGAGTGCGAAGACTTGGATCCCGACGATCGTCGATGATGATGACTCCGCGCAGGGTCCCTCGACCTCCCTCTGGACCAGGACCTCACGGCGCGGAGCAGACTGCCGGGCTTCTAGCAGCTTTCGGGACCGCTCCCGCGAAGACTTCGGCGCCATGGACCGGCAGTCGGGGCACGACTTGGGGTCGTGGTCGCGCCCCAGGCAGAAGAGAGACGCGGTGCGGGTCAGTCACCGACATCATGCGGTGACGGTCCTCGCAGGATTTAAACCCGGGCATCCCTAACTGCACCAGGAGTCGAATCGACTCGAAAAAGGGTGAGAAAAAGATCTAAAAAAAACTTAGTCAAATAAGACTAGGGGTACCGCTCTCTCCGGATCTGCGCTTGCTGGCGCGGAAAAAGAAAGAACTGACGTCAGCGCGCGTGGGCGGCGTTCAAGTAGCGACCGCGACGTCATCTCGGCGACCACGACGCCAACGACAGACGCGGAGCCGCACAACGCCCCTACCGACGCGCAGGGGTACTGCTGATGAAAACTTTCCGGATCCAGTCTGACGCCTGGGGATATTCTAAGGTAAGGAATCTATCACTGTATTTCTTTCAGATATGGACCGCCACATCAACTCAGTGGCATCCTCCTGCTTCCACACCCTCCGCCTCATACGCAAGACCTTCAAATGGATCCCCCTCGAACACAAAGAGAGTCATACGCGCCCTCGTCACCAGCAGACTTTACTACGGCAACGCACTCTACGCTGGAATCAACAAAAACCTCACCCGCAAACTTCAAAACATCCAGAACGCCGCCGCCAGACTAGTCCTCAACCTGCCACGACACTGTCACATCACCCAGCACCTGCGCACACACCACTGGCTCCCCATCGAGGCAAGAATCACCTTTAAGATTCTCACCCACGCACACAAAGCCCTCCACAACACCGGACCAGCATACCTGAATAGCCGACTCACATTCCACGCACCCCAAAGGACCCTATGATCAGCCCAGCTCTCCTACGCCGTGGTCCCTCGCACCAGGAAGTCCAGATCGGGAGACCGCGCTTTCTCCTTCCTCGCGACCAGAGCCTGGAACGTCATCCCGCTCCACCTCAGACAGTCATCACTCCCCAACTTCACGAGGGACCTCAAAACAAGACTCTTCGATAGACCTCCTCCTTGATGGACAGGACCCTGCGCCTCCTCCCCCAGCACCTCGAGACCCTTACGGGTGAGTAGTCGCGCTTAACAAACCCATGATTGATTGATGGCCATGCTCAGGAGCTTGGGATACCAGACTCTTCGTGCTCAGTCCAGACCACAAGAATGACTTGGGCCTGGTCACGCTTGATCTTCAGCACTGAGGGCAGAAGTGGTACAGGTGGAAAGGCATAAAGGAGGCCGCAGTTCCACTCACGATGAAAAGTGTCGCTGAGTGCCGCATTGGAAATTCCAACGCACAGAACTGCTGACATTGTGCGTTCTCTTCAGCGGCGAGCAGATCTAACCAAGGCTCTCCCCACAGCTGAAAGAGACCTTGCACCACCTCTGAGTGAAGACATCATTTGTGATCCACCAGGCACCGACGGCTGAGTTCATCCACCCTGGCGTTCAGAGAGCCTGTCAGGTGTTGAACCACCAGGGAAATGCCCTGCTGTTCCAGCCACATCCAGAGACGCACGGCCTCTCGACAAAGGGTTCACGACCAAACCCAGCGCTGTTTGTTGCAGTACCACATGGCGGTGGTGTTGCCAGTGCACATTTGAACCAGCTTTCCCTTGATTGAAGGAAAAAAGGCTTTCAATGCCAAGCGAATCCCTCAGAGTTCCGACAAGTTGATGTGGAGTCCAGATTCCGCCGGAGACCAGAGTCCTCAGATCTCCACCTCTTCCTGATGGCGCCCCAACCCGGGAGTGACGCATCTGTCAGTACTATGTGGTCTGGTTGGGGAAGGGAGAAGGGTCTGCCCTCTGACCCAATCACCGTCTTTTAGCCACTATTGCAAGTCCTGTGCCGTTCTCTCAGAGATCTGGACCATGTCGGAGAGATTCCCCTGATGTGCCCACTGGAACTTCAAGTCCCACTGCAGAGCCCGCATATGCAATCTGGCATGTGTTCACTAGCAGGATGCAAGAGGCCATGAGGCCCAGCAGCCTGAGAGTCCTTCTCACCGAAATCCAGGAAAGAGGGAGAAACATCGGTGTCTGCCTGAATATCCTTGACTCGCCGTTCGGGAGGATAGCCCCGAAACTGCACCATATCCAGAACAGCTCCAATGAAAAGGAGCGTCTGAGAGGGAGTCAGGTGTGACTTTGGCATGTTGATAGAGAACCCCAGTGGGTGCAGAAGGTTTACCGTAGTCTGGAGGTGGGAGACGATAGCCTGGGGCAAACTCACCTTTAACAGCTAGTTGTCGAGATAGGGTTAAGGCTGGCACCCCCTATCTACGCAGATGAGCTGAGACCACGGCCATCACCTTGGTGAACACCCGAGGGGAGCTGGTAGGGCGAAAGGGGAGCACGGTGAACGAAAAGTGGTCACGGCCTACGGTAAACCGCAGGTAAAGCCGATGGGCAGGCAGTGTGGGAATTTGAAAATCTCTGGTTGCCCAACCCACAAGGATGGAACAAGCCGTGCCCACAGCTGCACAGAGGTTGCTGAACTTGCGTGGCCTTGTGGCTGGGGTATGGCTGGCATGGCTGAAAGCACCTTCCTTAGCCACGAATGTGACGAAAGCAGATGGGGGACGTGTGGCCACTGAGAGGACCAAGGACTTGGCCATAGCCTGTGAGTCCTTGAAGCGCTCCAGGTTCATGTCTGCCTTGTCTCCGAAGAGACGGGTGCCATCAAACGCCATGTCCATGAGGGAAACCTTGACACCCCCCCGAAAAGCCAGAAGTTCTCAGCCAGGCATGGCGAACAGCCACGGTCCATGACATTGCTCTGCCCAGTGAGTCGGTCGGGTCAAGTCCACAACAATGGCGAAATCTGCTGCACCTCTCCCATATGATACGGCTTGGGAGAGGATGGCCCAGGCCTCCTCCGGGACCTGTGGCAGCACTGGCACCACTGTTTCTCACAGGGAGTGGGAATAATCGCCCAAGAGGCAAGCAGTGCTCACCGACCGCAATGCAAGGCTGGTGGAAGAAAAGATTTTCTTTCCCCAACTATCCAGACTCTTGGATTCCCTATCAGGGGGTGCAGAAAGGAACGTGCTTTGTGAGATGGTGGCTTGGACCACCAAGCACCCGAGGGTAGAGTGGTCGGTGAGGAAATTTCAGTTGGCCGGTGCAGGGGGAATGCGGTGGGCGATTGTTCTACTCACAGGAGCCCCTGTGTTTGGCTTGGACCAGGTTCTCAAAAGGACATCAGTCAAGGCCTCGTTGAATGGCTGGAGAGGATCAGAGGAGGAGACACCTGGCTGCAAGACCTCCATCAAGATGTTTGGATCCGTCACCGACACGGCACAGTGGGAGCCACCACACTGTTTGAATCCAGAAGTCTTCTTTGACATGTTGTAAAAAACCTACACATCAAAAATGTTTGACAAAACGTCGAAAAAAGCCTGTCAAAAAGTGATAGACAGTAGCTCTCTTCACGGATCTGTGCTGGCTGGCACAGAAAGAAAATAACTGACGTCAGCTTGTTGAGGTCGCGCCTATGTAGGTGACGCAGACATCACAATGGGGGAGACTACACCAACGATGTCTTGCGGAGCCGACCAACGCCACCTACGGGAGTGCAAGGGTTATTGCTAGATGAAAAATCTTCCAGATCCAGTCTGACGCCTGGGAAATTCTAAGGTAAAAAATCTGCTGCTAGATCTATTTGGCAATACCTTACTTCAAAAGGAGAAAAACTAGATTGAAACTGCCAAATGAAATCAATACTTGGTGTAAATTTTGAAATTCTTCTCTCGCTGATGCTTAAATTTAAGCACAGTTTCATGCCAAAAGAATGCAGGGCGCTCTCTACCAGCAAACAGGGTTGAATAAAGCAAGCTGGAAAGTAAATTTTCTTCTAAATGTGAAACTAAGATTGGTGGATAGAATTACTTTGTCTTTTTTAAACTTGATACAAGGAAGTTGAATGAAAAGAATCTTGGTATCACCAATGCGTCTAGCTGAGACTATTGCAGATATATCAGTCTTCCGAGCAAGCATCTGTAGAAATGTTTTTTGAAAGGATTTTTCAAGAAGGCACCTTTAGAAAGGGGTTTTCAAGAGGGCACCGAACACACTGGTGAGCTCCCATGCTGCTGAGAGTTTAGACAAATATATACAAAAAAGTCATAACATTAATTCTATCACCATCCTTCTGGAAAATAAAGGTGGTAAAATAGAGGTTTTTTTTTAGTTAACTGAAAACAGCAGGCAACTGAACTCAAATTGAGAAATACTGGTATTGGACTGTGTTTCAACAATTGGGAGGAGGGGTTGCCCAAGAGCTTTAGTGTAGATTCTGGCATAATACAGATTGTTGATATTGTTGGCAGCAAATGTAGAGAGGTAAAAAACTGTACTTCAAACTAACGGTCATCAACTGGGTGGACAGCATGGACCAGGCAGACAACTTCAAGGCAATCTTCACAGTGAACAAATGAACCTTCAAAAATGTTGTCAACAGGGACCTGGAAGTTGTGGTTTTGGCAGCTGTTGATGGGCCATGCTTGTATTACTGCTGTCAACAAATCTGAAGATGAAAAAACTTAAGGAGCAACCATCATAGAACACTACCACAGAACTGGGAATACTGGACTTTCCAGGTATTTTCAACCAGAATCTGCAACGTAGAGGCACACCCAAGTTGTTTTGAGGTCGTTTGGGGGGGGGGGGGGGCACGCGAGAAGGAAGCTTCACAGGAGTCTCAGAGGCTGCGGCTCTGACCAATTCCAACTTATACTTTTTTGCTTTGTAAGATGACAGCAGAGTCGCACACTTCCTATAAAGAGTGCCTGGATAATAATGTGTCAGGGCTCAATGAAGAAAATAGTTAGCTGTACTTCAGTGTTTGCATCTGCCAGATTCACATGCTTGAATCATTCCCATCGTTGAGGTGGGACTCAACAGAAGATCAATGCAGGATTCAATACTAAAGATAAAAAGTTACTTACCTGTAACTACAGTTCACCCCTCTTGGTATAATTTATTAAGGGAGTTAATACATTTCTTGTGAAGAAACTCCAGATGTGAGACATGACTGGTACAGAAATCCTGAAGATAGGTTAACCAACTGCACTTCAGGGCTCAGCCTTTCAGTCACACAAAGTGGCAGAAACTGCTCACCCCTGCAGATGATGAATATCACTGGAAAAAAATTGATCACCAGGCTATCGCAAAATAAGATTCCAGCTGATAGAGCTGAGCACCGAAGGTTCCTTGTAGTCAGCTTGAGGTCCAGTAGAAACACTAACAGCTGGTCCCTTGAGTAGTTGTGTTATGTTCCATATAGGTACCCCAATATCGGCTCAGGTAGTGAATACACCTTTCACCTACATTCCCCTGATATTACACTACATAATGGTTCTTGGTACTGACCTTTTACCTAGTTACGGTAATGTCCAAAGATGACATGGGGTTTTCTCCGAAAAGCTTAAGCCTCATTCATTATGTATGAGGATTCTTGGAATCACAGCAGGCCTACAATCTCCTGCATAATAACTATGTAGAAGGGTCATTGCTTCCATCATCCTAGTCCGACATGACACAGCAAGGTATATCCCCAGGGGGTACCACTTTGGGTATATATACACCATATCTTGCTGACGTAGTCAGAGGAGAAAAGGACTTCCATGCTGACCCACTGACGCGAGACGCTGAGGCTCCTGCATGCAGACACTCCAGCTCGCAGTGGTCTGACATCCCTTGCGGGGTGTCCATCTCGAGACCAAGATTGGGTCCCACAGTATCTCACTTCAGGTAATGGGGTTGACTTTATCCTAGAGGGATTCTTGGCTTTTACACCCGCATGCATGCTAGGTACACTTAGGTACATCTAGTTAGGGTTGCATCGTAGGAGTACACATTCTACTGTCATGTATTTTATATACTTGCCTGTATTCATTGTTTTAGCACAATGGTAGAAATCGACCATCCTTTTACTATGATTGTGCTTATAATCATTTATATCTGTTACTGTCTAGTGGTTGTTTCAGCACACCTATTTTACACTACAATGATGCTGGTCCAATAAATGCTCATTGAAAAACATCCCCACCGTTTATTCTGTGTATCTCTCTGAGAAGAAGTGAGCACGAGTGACTGAGCGAAAAGTAGTACACTGTTTCCACGATCTTGAGGGATCAGGGTTGTCATGTTCCATAGTTGCTAAGAACTATTCTCTCCTTGGTAAAAGGGGTTTCTAGTGGCACTGCGAGCTAGCTGGTATACAGGCTAACATACCCGGTAGGGATGTCTAGAATCAGTCTGTCACCAATCCTACAGTGTATGTTGTCTAAACACGAAGATCCTATATAGGTTTATAGGAACTACACGACAGTTGAAGGTCTGAGTCTCCACTCCATTGGCCAAGGTTTAGGTCACATAATGAAAAGGACAGACTGCATATAGAGTAAGGCTGTTTCAATGTTCAAGTGTATGTAAACACTTGCGTTACAATTGACTACCCAGGTTTCCAGCCAGATGACAGCAAATATTCAAATATATGGCCAAATGTGGACACCTTTTAAAAAGCAGTATGCTGAACAATGAAAATGTTTAAACTTATGGAAATAGACCCAAATGTTAGCCAATGAGGGGAGATTAGAACCATGACTTCTCTTCCACAAAGGGTACCATACATCAGATTTCTTAGCCAGAAGAGGATGTTCAACCTCAAGTATTGGAGATCATGGTAAACTAACCCTCATTTCATGGAACATCGCCGGGCTAAGCAACATCCTGAAGGACAAGGCTACGCAAGACTATCTCGCAAAGGGGGACATTTTGTGCTTCCAGGAGACCTGGGCCAAGTCAACTAACCCAATAAGCGGCTTCTATGAATATCACATACCAGCTACCAAAAAGAACATCTTTGGACGTCCGTCCAGAGGCCTTCCCATTTTTTAAAATTATGCCTGCAAATTGAGATCCACAGTCATAAAAGTAGAAACACCAGACCTTCAAGTTATTACAATTGAGGGGCTGAGAAAGGGACCACAGCCCCAGCTTCTACTATTAATTAATTGCTATATCAATCGAACAAAACTTCACACGCAACAGGCAATGGAATCCTTCATTAAAATCTTGGAAAATATACTTATAAGATTTGAGCAACGCATTGTGATAATTGCGGGAGATTTCAACACGAGGGGTCTAGAGCAAGTCCCAGTGACATCCAGCCGTGGGAAGAAGGCGGGCCTGCTGCTCTCCTTTCTCAAAAACTTCAAGCTTCAATCCACCAATGGAATAAAAAACAAGCATTGGCATAGCCAATAGGTCTCGCCTTTGGGACCTTATGTGTTTAGCCAGAACTTTTGGCTATGTTGTAGAGCATTGTGGCTGCTGTGCATTATGTTGAAAAGTTATAATAAAAAGTGTTAAGCATTTTTGTTACCTTTATACAAACGAAGACGACATTATATACAACTGAAAAACCTGATGAAAAAAGACCCACCCTGTGAAATCAGGAAGATCAGAGTTAAATGGGAGACCACTGAGGGAGTACTGGTCAGGAATGTGCAACACACTCACATTGAGACAAGGAACAGACTTAACTCCGTGCAGGGAGAACTAGATAAGCACACCAGAATGGGGAGACTGGTAACAGGAGCACAGGGAGAGAGACACGTTAAGGCACGGAATACACTAATACATACAAACACACAAGGCACTATGACAGGAAGACTGATTGAGCCCACCTCCCCACAGAGGCTTTACTAGTCCATTAAGCAGGACCAACATACAACAATCTGCATGACAAAACACCTAGTAACTAGATGCGGCCAAGGAAATGGTGAAAGCTGCCCTGTACAAAAACCGCATAACAGTACAAAAACAAAAAAAGTTTAGAAAATGAATGCTGACAAATCAGGCCTTGGTGTGGTCACACCACACACACGTATTTTTCCAATTTACATACATTTACTGTACAAGAAGGTACCTAAAACCACTGAATTACTCGTTAAAGTATAACGGTGCCACTCTTTCAATATACTGTGTTCATTTCAGTTATTGCTTTGGTGCAAAGCATTCGTTTGCGTCCCTTTTGTGATGTTTGTGTCCTTCATCAGCACAAGAAAACAGCCAAAATTGATTACTACATTCTGAAGGTGAATGGGCAACGAAGTGGATATGAACAAAAAAAAAGTTCTGTGATGGAGGAGGGGTAAGGCTGAAGTGAGGCTTATGATCAGGAAACAGTTTCCATCAAGCGAGATTGGGGAGCGGGGAAGGCTGAGCCGAGGGAGCGCAGTGCAGGGTTAGGGCAGAAGGCGAGGTGGTCCAACACAGTTTTTTTGTTGGTTTGGGTCTCAAAGTTGGCCACATTTGTGCAGACATGAGTTGGTAGAGGCTCATTCTGAGATGTTGTCATCAATGGTTGGTCATCAGTAGTTGTAATACAATGATGCCACACCCATGACGCTAGGGATGAAAAAGATATTCTTTCATGGCTTACGGCTATGTATCAGTGAAACTTGCTCCTCTCTTGTGACGTCAAGCAGACAGTGCAATACTCTGCTGTTCATCCGCTTCTTCATCAAATGCGTTCGAGATATTTCAAAATATAGTGCTGTCAACAGGCTGTCGTTAGTGTGTGTTAATTACACCAGTAGTTGTTGCTCCGGAGGCTGTTTTGAAACGCCCTGATTCTTAATGAAGCAGAAAAGGGCAGGGAAACTTGACACCCCTCTCTCTTGTGGGCGACGCCAGAACTTGAATAACCTGTCCAGTGACAGGACAAGTAACCTGAGACTGGAATGCAGCCTTCCCTCCATCTGGCACACTGCGCGCCGCCAATGATAATTAAAAACAGATGGCACACGGCCGCGCTGCTGCTCGCTCCCGAGCACCCTAGGCCAGGGGAGAGAGAAGGCGGGACATGCACCCGCCTTCTTCTGTTGTGGCAAGATTGGTTTGTCTTGATTTTGAATTAAAAAAATGCTAAAGAAATACTTTAAACAGCTTTAGATGGGTCGATAGATTACTACCCCAGCTGCAAAGGACATTGTGCACACTACATATTCCAATACGATCTTTATTACCACAACCAACCAACAAGTCAGTATTAAAGTTTGTGTAACGGAAAGCAGCGCACAAATACTAATTTTGCTTACTGTCCTTTCCGGGAAGTTTTCTTTCCAGCGGGCACAACTCGGCCGTTTATCCTTCGGAGATCGATCCGGTGAATGGCGTTAAGATAGACAAGACAAGGACGATAAAGGGCGTCAGCATTTCGAGACGTGCCACCACTTGACTTAGATAGCGTACACCACTAAAGGTCACACGTAACTTCTACTAATGTCATTCACCACAAAGACACCGGAGTAAAGGCATGGAATGCGCTTCAACGTCTCGTCAGGGGTTGTAAGCGCTACATAGATGCAATTGTAATTACTGCACTGTAGTATTACACTCGTCCCTTCACGACGCAATGCTTGTTGCTATTATCATTGCAACTTGTTTCTTTCTGACACCCCTTCTAGAACCCATAAGATTGGTTAGAATAATCCATGTAAACAAAAGCATACAAAAGACAACGTAGTAAGAAAAAAAACAGGATTCCGTGTCTAAGGCAGTTAAGATTCGCCTTTCAGAACGTGGTGCATCCTTAAAATACATGCACTTCCGCACCGTGCACCAAACGTTTTCACGTTTAAGTAACAAAGGGGCTAAAGGGGGCACAGGAAGGAATGGATTCGACCTTCATTTCTTTCACTAAGCAGGTGGCGGGATTAGGTCCTTTGTTAACCACCAGAAGAGCCGATGTGCTTCCAATGAAGACAGAACAAAGAGGCCCGGCCTGAAAAGGACCAAAGCTGCAGGAGAAATAGCAGGGAACCCTTAAACAAGGCCCGGGCACGAATCACGCATGCGTGGTTTGTTCCAAAGGAAGGCATGGACGGCCCGGAAGTCAACTGGAAGCCATGAGTCTCGTAAAGAACAAGCCCGGGAGTAGTGCGCGCTAAAAGGAATTTAAAACAAAGCCCGCGAGTGGTGCGCGCACGCGCACTACAAAGAATTTATGGAATGCAGAAGGCACAGTGCGGGGCCGCTGCTCGCTCCAGAGCACCCTAGGCCAGGGAAGAGAGAAGGCGGGACATGCACCCGCCTTGGGCCAATTGCGTGCTGTCTTTCTTAGAAAGACAGCATGCAAAGGCCAATAGCGGGTGATGAAAAAAACAAAGCACGAGCGTGTTCAGAGTTTAAAGCCCTTACTAAAAGCCTCGCAGAGCAGTGCATGCGCGCTGGCTCAGGCGAGACCTAAAACAGTTGTCCCGTATGGATTCCACAGCCGACCTTCAGGAATGTATCCACTATAGAATACATTTTAATCAAAGAAGAGGAGGCACACAAACTAAGCGACTTTGCAGTGGATGACAGAAACGAAAGCGACCATAGGTCACTTTGTGCCATCTTCAATCTGGCCCAGGAACCAGCGGATGTCCAGGAATCAATTGGCGCATCCCTAGGCGAAGAACGATACCTAGCACTTAAAAGATTAAAATGGACCGCTAACCTAAGCATCAGCCTCCTGTAGTACGTAGTCGGAAGGGAGGAGGCACTCCAGATTCAGCACACAAAGAACATCAAAACTCTGGGAAGCGCTGATAGCGGATTTACAGTGTTATCTGGGAAATGCCAACGGACTAAACAGAAGTCCCAATCCTAACCAACCTTCGCCGAAATATAGAGCACCGAAATGCCTGAAACAACGCAAACGTGCGCTCAAAAAGGCTATTAAGGCAAAAAGGAATGGAGCCCCTTCGTCACAGACGACCTCAATCGCGGCCCTGCGAACCGCATATAAAAAAAAAAAGTGTGGGAGCTGAAAAGATTGCGGACGTAAAGGAACTGGCTCAAAGTGTTCTCATTTATCAAAGAAAAAGACAACGGCAAGTTATGGAGCTATATTAACAGCATGAGCTCCCGAAGCCCGCCCAAAGAAAATAGTATTGCTGGTAACGTGTGGGAACAGTCCGTGAAGGGTTTGTACACAGACGAACCACACAAGGTGGGCCCTCCCATCACAGAGTGGTCTCAGGCCGCAGCTAAAGTCAACAAACCACAAAAGGCGCAGGGAGAACCCACAGTGCCCAGTCAGTCCGATGTTTACACAGTGGAGGAGACCGCCAGGTACATCAAGGCAATAAGAACCAACGGGGCCCCAGGACCAAACGGTATTCCCGCTCAAGTTTTTAAGTCTGTTTCAGCTTTTTTTGCATTTGCCCTTACTCCATTATACAATTATTCACACTTCACAGTAACAGTATCTCAATCTTGGAAAGCCTCTATTCTGTTTCCAATACATAAGGGATATCACTCGAATCCTGCCAATTATAGGCTAATAGCCCTGCTTGATATTGAAGCAACGGTCTACGCCCGCCTATTATTAAGGGACTTAGAAGACTGGACGGACAAGAACAGCATCCTCTCACCTTATCAAACTGGTTTCAGGGCAAACAGCTCCACTATGGACAACGTCCTAGCGCTGTCCTACCTCTCGAAGCAAGCGGCAACGAGCAACAAGCTGCCTCTGTTTTGCTGCTTTATAGACTACTCCACAGCCTTCGATGGAGTTAATCGCGGACGACTATGGGCTAAGCTTGATGCCTGGGGGATCTGGACAGCCCTCTTAAAAGCGATAAAAGCACTCTATGAGGGGACAAGGGTCCGGGTCAAATTATGTCCAACAACGGTAACCCCAAGAATCGATACTAACACCGGGCTAAAGCAGGGTTGTGATCTGGCCCCTCTATTATTCAATCTGTAAACGGCAGACCTGGGGCATGCCCTGAAAGACGCCAGCCTAGTAACGCAGAGATAGGGCCAGACGACCTTGGGAACCCTCCAGTTTGCAGACGACAGTGATCATGGATCACACCTGGGTGGGGCTCTAAAGAGCATTAAAAAGTCTAGCAGCATACAATCAGGAAAACAGCCTGCAAATCAATGAAAATAAGACAAAGATAATTATCTTTGGCAAATACCCCCACAAAAAGCAAGCAACCTGGTCCCTAGGCGAGCATCGAATTAGTACAGCTACATCCTATAATTACTTGGGGGTATGGGTAACAGAGGGCTTCAGCATCCAAACACATAAGGGAGCGAAGGCCGAGAATGAACAAAATAATTCTGGCACTTAGACGCCTAAGCTATCGCCTAGCAAGTCCATCTATAGAGCCCATGTTGACTGTACTCCGGGCAAAATTAATGCCTACAATGACTTACGGTCACTTTGCCTTTCCAAGCGCACTAACGAAAGTCATCAACGCAGCTCAGATAAAAGCTTACAAAACTGTGCTACAGGCGCCCAGACAAGCTAGAAACACCAGGCTAAGGCTGGAAATGGGTCTAAACAGACCAGACTTGGCACTTCACGGGGACCGAATAAAATATTACATCAGGGTACTGAAAGCCCCCGAAAATAATCTTAAACACTCTTTAAAGCCGATTTTTAGGACAGAGGGTTCCCCATGGCACGCCAAGCTGGATTAGATTGCTTGAAAATAGAGGCAGGGAGCATGCCCCTTCCTGAAATTCCTTACTCTGCCTGGGCTAAAGCCGTGAAGCGCCAGGTCCAGACCATCTCGTTTGAACTGGATCGATCCTCACTTCGGTACAATTCTCTCACATTGTTACTAGACAATTCATACACTCCCGGGAAAAGCTCAACCTTACATGCGTGACCCACTCTCAGCTCAAGCGAGAAAGAAAATCCTGTTTTTTCGCCTCACTGCCCTCAAGATCTTGGACTTCAACCCTAAATGGGCATGAAAAGACAACATCGTCGCCTGCCGACTATGCAACTACCACAGGGAATCCTGGCTACATCTCTTATGCTGCTGCCCAAAACTAGACGCGGACCGCCATCGTTTGCTGCGCCCAGCCCTAAAGGACAAGGGCTTGAGAACTTGCAGGGAGGCCTAGAATGGTGCTTTTCAGAAACAACTACCTTCTTACTTGCTAAAGTCGGCAAGTTCACTCATCAAATAAGAATAGCACTAGACCCCCAGCAACAGGTCGCACACCTCAGGGCCTCAACGCCTCAGTAATTAAATCAGCTGGCGCCCCTACCCTGACGGAAGCTACTCAACTTAGGGGCCCGCAGCGTGGTCAACTAGACTACAAGAGAGTGTGGGGCCAAGAAGGGGGCACAACTAGAACTTTTAACAATGACTGATGGATTTTACATAATTAGGGATTCTCATAGGATTAAGTAAAAATTGGCGTGAACTGGAGTGTTCTCACATTTTAACTTACTTTAACGCAGTCTCTCAAAGGGACATATTGCTATAAACTGCGCCCATGCAGGCATGGTGCATTTTTTACTTCGAACTTTGGGAAGTTCCTTGGGGGTGGGCTTTATTTATTCATCGTTTTACTGTAAAGATTTTAAGTAATCGTACGGTTAATAAAGAATACTTACATCAGATTTCTTAGCACAGACGGATCTTTGTGAAAAGACTAATGGATATGTAAGCTTTAATCAGGCAGGAGGGTGGGTCGTATGTGAATCTAGTAATGATACCTATGATGGAGAATTGCGAGTAACATGTTTCTTTGCAAGCATGGATATTTCATATATTCACATACTTTAATATAGATTGCAAGCAGTTCATCACCCTTGTAAAGAAGCTCTTTCTGGTACAGACTATCCAACCCCAGATTCCTCAGTTTTCGATTTTTCCCCAATGCAAAAATATGAAGGCAGACTGTGCCCAATGCAAAGCCTTGCCAGGCAAGGAGGAGAAACACCAAAACATCAGACTACTTGACCTGGGTGGGGTCCAACTGACCTGTCACCTCAGACCACAAATATGGCCGAATGGCAGGCGTATACAGTTGTGGCGGGACGCCCGGTTGCTAAGATGACACCAACCACGCAGGAAGATCAAAGATATCCGGCTGCTCAATCGCTAAGCATGAAGGTGAAAATAAATTGCAGAGGGCCAGGTGTAAGACCCTGCCCTGTTGCTACAACATCAGCCTGATCGGAGGACAGATGCTCATGCATGGCCAATCCAGGGCCACTAGAATGACAGTGCAGGACAGATATCAGCAGAAAGGCATACAGGATTACCGAGTCCCAACATAAGTGAGAGCATCTCAGGGAGAGATCGATAGAGACGCCCTGGAAACTAAGGTGCAGAGCTGCTTTCATTGCGTGTTCAGTGGTGGCGACGATATTGAACCAAGATTCTCCCCATGCATGGAAGAGACCTTGCACCCCCCCTCTGGGTGTAACTACCACTTGTAATCCGCTATGCGTCAACAGCTGACTTTGTCCACTCTGGTGTTTCAAAATACCACCAGGTGGTTCACCAACTGTAAAATTCCTTGATGGTCCAGCCAGCTCCAGAGGCACAGAGCCTCTCAGCACAGTGTCCACGACAACACCCGCACGGTTTTTTTCAATACCCCATGGTGGTGGTGTTTTAAATGAGCACCTGCATCAGCCTTCTTTTGAAGGAGAGCAAAAAGGTATCAACGCCAAGCAGATAGCCCTCAGCTCCAGAAGGTTGATGTGGGGCTGGGCTTCCACTGGTTATTTGCAGTCTCCTCTTCGATCTTGACATGATTAGAGACACCCCACTGCAGAGCCAGCATATGCCACCTGGTGTACCTAACAAACAGGATGCAGGAAGCCATCAGTCTCAGCAGTCTTAGAGTCGGCCTCACTGAAATCCAGGACAGACGCTGAAAGATCGGGATCATAGCGTGAATGAAAATAAGTTACTTACCTCTAACTGTAGTTCTGCAGTATTGGAATCTTTCATAGATTCACTTGCTTGAATCATTCCCCGTCATCGAGATGGGAATCCCCGGTATCTTTAAAAGCAATGTCCTAGTAGATATAGAACATAAAGCCCTAAGGCCTCATTTAGTAACATATCCCTGTCCTTATTTAAAAAAGGACCAAACTTAGAAAACAGACAGATGACACCACCCTGTAGAACCTTCCTGAGAAGCTCCAGTCCCTCAGATTTTCCAAGCACTAGTGCGTACAAATAGAAATAAGTGAGAGAACCATAGGTGAGCTTTTCCAGGGGAGGTGGGTTGATCGCATGTGAATCTATGAAAGATTCCAAAACTGGAGAACTACAGTTACAGGTAAGTAACTTATTTTCTTACTCCAGTATTGGAACTTTCATAGATTCACATGCTTGATCAGAGTAGAGAGCAGTAAATAGCACATTTTCATTAACTAAGACATTAGAGTAACGTGAAATACTACTCCGTGCACATATAAAATACCAAAATATATATTGCACATACATAAGTATATAAATATAAATCTATACAGAATTATCATTGAAAACGTGTGCTATGAAATGGATGGTGGGAAGAAAGAAATGGCTCTGCTTTATTGAAAAAGATGTCTTGGAACCGCTTGTCCTAATGCCGCATCTCCTATGACCTCAGAGTACAAGCAGTAGTGCTTAGTGAATGTGTGCAGCGTTTTCCAGGTTGCTGCTCTGCAGATATCTGGCAGGGACACACCTGAAGACAGTACTATAGACGTGAACATGGTTCTGGTGGAATGAGCACGGATATTCGACGCCAAAAGCTGGCCCGCTTGTTGCCGACAGAAAAGAATTGCACTTGATATCCATCTCGAGATGCTTTGCTTTGTGAGAGGGAAACCATTTCTAGGACCTGTAGGCTACAAACAGCTGGTTGGATTTACAAAAAAAATGGCTTTAGGCACCTTTTGGCATCCAAGGAGTGCAAAAGTATTTGGAAAAAACGATTTTAGAGCAATCAGTTAGTTTAGGTGAAAGTCTAAAGGAACCTTATTAGGGATAAACCTAGGGTTCGTGCATTCCTTAACTGTGCAGACGGACGATCATGCTCAGGGAGACAGCATCATCAATCTTATAAGATTTGAATGTTTTTGTGATCAATGTATTAACATTCGTTCAGTCAGGCTTACATCCGGCAGCGGAATATGGGAAACCAAATCACTTTAGATTTGTTTATTTTAACGTTGATGAATAAAGTTCCTTTTGAATACACATCACGCACGTTACGCGGCGTCATCACGCATTAAATTAACCAAGGCATCAAATAATAGTACAATACATATTTACAGTGCTTTGAGCACTGTAAATATGTATTGTACTATTATTTGATTGAGCGATTAGGTTGCCAACACTTAATGCTTTGACTAAAATTGCATTCAATGTCCAGAATTCATGAATAAAATGGATATATACATTTAAAGACAAATAAGAGTGGTGAATGCTATATTATATATTTTTGTTGTGTTATAAGAGTTGCTACCGCAACCATTTATTTGATTGTACTGCAATACTTACCCAGGTCGGGTAGTTTTTTGTGGGTTACCCCGTTGATACTCAACACAAACTACAAGGTAAGCTGGTTGTTCACCAGGTCTTTTTAAATTGGGCACGAGATTTCACAACGAATGTTTATTATATTTTGATTTGTTTATTTGTTTATCTTAACGTTGATGAATAAAGTTCCTTTCGAATACACGTCATCACGCACGTTACGCGGCATCTTCACGCAATAAACTAACCAAGGCATTTGGCTCCTTACGTTCGCGCACTATGCACGGAAGAGGTAGAAACTCCCGCTTAAACTACTAGGTAAGCCGGTTGTTCACCAGGTCTTTTTAAATTGGGCACGAGATTTCACAACTAATGTTTCGTTGTATATTTTGGTAGAGAGAGTACACGTCATTACAGTCATTCTGGGTGTGAGGGAAAGGTGATCATTTTAAGCACCAACTCTTCGAAGGCATGTTCTTTCACGAGTCGAGTGAGTTGTTTAGCATACACGTTGGTTTGTTCAAAAGTTTTGCATGGATTTCCGTTCATAATTGATTACTGATGTTAACGGCAATTTCAAGCACGGTTTCGCTCATAATAGTGCATGTGTATATACACAATCTTTGAACTACATATATGTCATACACGGAATGCCGCATTTATCGTCACTTTTATCTTGATCTATAATTCACTGTATTTGATTGTCACAATTGTCCGAGGACTGGAATGATTAGTTTTCTGTTTCGAATTAAGTTGTAGAGATTGGAATTGGAAGACCCCTGACGAAGGGTCCATTTCGATCCGAAATGCATTGGGTAGCATTTGTGAGCTTTTACTCAACCAATTGTGTGAAGCAACACATTACTTTTGAAATGGATAATAAAGGATCATCGCATTCGATGAAACATGATGATCAATAATGGATAAAGCTTGATTCATTGAAAAAGTTTAAACAGGGGAGAGAAAAAGTATGGAAGAAGATTAAAAATAAAAAAAACATCGGTTTTGATGTTAAGTGCGATCAGCGGCCAGGGAGTGGTTGTTCCACACCAATGCTGGCAGGGCCACGCCGGAGCTATTAGTATGATCTTGCAGGGCTCTGCCTTTATCTTCTTTAGTACCCTTGGTAGGAGAGGAATGAAAGGAAAGGCGTAAGCAAATATGCCAGACCATGCTATTTAAAAGGCAGTCCCCCGTGATCTCTGATGGGGATGCCAACTTGCGAAGTACCGGCATTTGGAGTAGTTGGGTGTTGTAAAAAGGTCTTTGCTTGGTTAGCCCAACAGGGAGAAGATGTTGCTGAGCGCACTGATTTAACTCCCACTTGTGGCAGGTTGTTTTGAGTCTGCTTAACGTGTCCGCTATGGTGTTTTGTCTTCCTGGTACATACTCCACTGCTAGTGACACCTTGTGCTCAATCGCCCAGCTCTAGATAAGCTGAGCTTCCTGAGATAGGAGAGATTGTGTTCCCCTTTGCTCGTTTAAGGTAGGGCATTGCCGTAATATTGTCTGTTCTGAAAAGCACCAAAGCATTTCGGATTCTGGGCAGGAAAGCTTGTAGCGCCAGGAACACTGCTCTTAGCTCGAGGAGATTGATGTGAAAGTCCCGATGAGATGGCCATTTTTCACTGACCTGGAGCTCTTGCAGGAATGCTCCCCAGCCGTCCAAGGTGGCATCTGTTATCACCAGAGGGTCGGCTTGGGGCAGAAACAGTAAGCCTTGCGACAGCTGATGAGGTTGTGTCCTTTAGATTAGTGATGAAATAATGGGTAGAGTTACCCGAAGTAAGTCGTCAAATGTTCCCTTGACCTGCACCCACTGCATGTTCAAAACTTCCTGGAGAGGACGCATGTATAGGCGACAGTAAGGGATGAGATTTGTAAAGGCGTACGGAAAGAAACCTTTTTTGTACGTGTTTTGCCAAGGTTACTAATCTTTGTCTTTCAAGCGTGGGGTACGCCTTGTTTAGAGTGGTATCCAGTATCGCACCTAGGAAAGTTAGTCGCCGGGAGGGTTGAAGGACTGACTTTTCCGGATTCAGAGTTAGACCCAATTGTTTGAAGAGCTGCAGACAGGCTTTGGTGGATGCTCTTGTGGCCCTGTAGGTAGGGGCCTTGATTAGCCAGTTGTCAAGGTAGGGAAAAATTTGATGATGCTGTTGCCTGAGGTATGCTACAACTGGTGCTAGGCACTTCATAAAGATGCGAGGGACCGATTTGAGCCCAAAAGGCAATACTTGGAACTGACAGTCTGCCGGCCACCGTGAACCTGAGGAACTTTGTGTTTCTGGTGTATGGGTATATGAAAATATGGTTCCTGGAGATCCAGGGACGACATGTAATTGTTTCCGTTGAGGAGATGTAACATCCTGGATGGTGATCATGCGGAATAACTTTCTTGAGGAATTTGTTCAGACTTCTCAAGTCCAAAATCGGTGGATTTCTTGCGAACCAAGGAGAAACCGGAGTAGAAACCTCTTCCTCTTTGACCAAAAGGGACACTTTCTATAGCTCCCTTCTGCAACATGGTGGCAACCTCTATCTTTAAAAGGTGCAGGTGTTTCTGAATAAAAGGTAGCGGAGGGGTCGGAGGTGGGGGTTTTACGAATTCCAGAGAATGACCAAATTGAATTAGGTCTAAGACCCATTGATCTATGGTGGTTTTCTTCCACTGTTGAAAATAATGGGAAATCTTCCCATTCACCAATGGGAAATCTTCCCATTCACTCTGGATGGAATGGGAGTGGTGGCAGCCGGGGAAAGTCATTGGCAACGATTGGTGTCTTTGCCCTGTCGTCCTGTTTTTCCTCTGAAAGAGGACTTGTAGGCAGTCTTAGGTGGTTGGCGTTGAGTGTATTGTGGTCTATCTTGTTGGGTGGAGGAAGCGTAAGTGGGGTATCGAAACTGTTGGTATCCTCCTCTGTAAGATGGATAGCCTTTGCCTCAAGCGCCAGAAAAAGGCATTTTCTTATACTGCACAGTCCCCAGGGTCTTAGCCGTCTCTGTAACTTTCTTATTTGTTTGTAAAGCCTCATCGTAAGGCAGGCCTAATATCTTTGTCTGGACATCAGGCCTAAATGATGTTGCCGTTAGCCACCCTTGACATCTCAAAACTGCAGCTCCAGCCAGTCGACGAAAACCAGTGGAAGCAATGTCCATTGCAGTTTAGTTCTGAGGCTGAGCGCTCGCCTTCTAGCAATCTTTCTTGCTTCCTCTTTTGACGTCTGATGGAAGACTATCCACATATGCAGGAATATCTGACCACATCTGTCTATTGTAACGGCCCAATAATGCCAGGGAATTTGAAGCTCCGTTAGTGCTGACATTGAGAAGAGTTTGCCTATGTTATCTAGCCTTCTGCCTTCCTTATCAGGGGGCGCTAAGACATTTTTAGATCTTCACTGCACTGCTTGCGAAATAACAGTCTGGTCTTGTGTGACCATGTGGCAAGCAGGCGTGTCATCAGGGGCTTTATATTTTTTATCCAGTCTTGGTAACAACTGGTGGCACTGTAGCTGGATTTTGCATAATCTTGAAACCCTGGTCCCAAATGTAATTAATGATAGGCATGGATCTTACTGACTTCCTGTAAGGCTCCTTAAATTCATAAAGGAAGCAGCATTGCTGGTGTGCAGGCATTGGCAATTCGAAGCATCTGGTCACTCTTTGTAAGAGGTTATGGAAAGCCCCTATACCTTCTGGAGGCGAGTCCGTTTGGGGCAGAGATGGCAATGCTGGTGGGGGAATTATGTAGGCGTCCCACTCATCGTGTTCCTGCTGAATCTCACCTTCTCTTTTTTCAGAAGAGGACAGTTGCTGTAAAGGCACTTTCTGAGAAGAGGGACGAATAATCGGAGATCTGTGGTGAGGTTGAGCCTGCACTTTAGGAGGCAGAGGAGGAGTTTGTTGAAGAGAAGGCGATGCTGGCAGAAACCTCTTTGTAATGCGCTAGCATTGATTGCAGGTCCGTTACGAGAGTGGAAGGAAGACGTACCACATCCTGTTGATACTGTTGCTGGTGGGAATAATAATATTGTTGGTCATAGTAGTCTTAATCATCTGAGTTCTCATGATATTTAACGTTAAGTTCTGATGGGCTTTGAGCTGCCCCAAAGAGGCTATCATCCTCAGAGTCATCATCATCCAAAAGGTGTGAAGGTAATAATGATTGCACTCGATTGAGTTACAGTCTTGTGCTTTATCTTTTGGTGGAAAGTGAATTTTTCTTTGTCGTTGACGAGGGTTTCTTTACAATCAGATCTGGATGTTCCGTAGATGGGAGAGCCATTGTCAACGATGAGCCGTCGGTGAAGAGAAGCTTCGTCGGTGTAGAGAAACTTCGTCAACGATGACAATGTGGCTGCCATCGACGATAAAGTCGTGGATGCGGTGTCTGCCGTTGATGAGATATTCGCCCTCGACGGGACAGTCTACAAGGTGGTAGACGAGGTCGTTGTCGAGAGGCCGGATGTCGGCAAAGGGATGGTCTTCGACAGGTGGGTCGTCGTAGTCGAGAGGTGGTTTTTCGACGACTTAGAAGACAGAGTAATCTGCACCGTTGACGATAAAGGAGCCTGACTTGTCGAAGTCGACGAAAAGTAGATTGCCGCCGACGATAGTGATGGTGGTTACTGTGGACGCCATTGAAACAGTACTTGAAGAGGATTCCCTCGTCATCAGGGATGTTGTCCACAAGCTCTGCCGGCAGAGCTGAGGTAGGTTTCTTAAATGTGTGTTTAACCTTTGGAGGAGGAGTAGAAGGTTCTGAAGCTGGTTTTTGAAGTGATTTTTTGGCAGATACTGGCTTTTTGTCCTGCTGCAGTTGGGAAGGCAGCTTAGAAGGAGCACTATGTTAATGGGAGCTCGCTGATTTTTTAGGTGCCTTTTTTGGTGGTTGCTGAAAAGAAAGACCTGCAGGAGTGCAACCTTGCAGGAGACTTATTGGAACTCTTCCGAGTGTATTGGCACAAAAGGACGTCTTATCAGGTGATAAAGTGCGTTAATAAGGTGCCATGCAACTAGGGAATACCCACACAAGAGGCCTTTCAATCTGCTAGGACACAGAGATGGTCTGTGGAAGGTAATACTAAAGCTGTAAATAGCAGAAACATGCACTTTGGTAGATACGTGGGTCAGTCCAGTCTATGGCACGTTTAGTAAATACATCAGGATTTGGTGAGGCAGGGCAGACAATGGATGAAGACCTCGACCAGAACACCATGTACAGAAACTTTCAATTGGACCATAAGTCTTTGTTGGTGCTGCCCTGGTTTTAGATAGTTATTTCTATGGAAGCCTTAGGAATGCCTAAATGGAAGAATGTGTGTACCAGAGCCATGCTGATAAACTCATGGATGCTTGGCTGTGTTGAAGAACCTGGCCACTGCAACAAAATAGAAGAATTTGGATTGCAGGTTGATGTGGTATATTAGAGAGGCGAAGAACGTCCGTGTACTAGTAGTGACTCGGCCACGGTGGGTTTATGACTATGAGATGGCAGTTCTCTCCTCATCTTAGTTCACGGATCTTGTGGAGGGGTGGTAAAGGAGGAAAGGCTAAAGATCCCGGACCTTACAATGGAAAACACATTACCCTACGACCATGGTTGAGCAATCCTGCTGGTGTAGAACACATTTCTCGATGTTCTGGGCGAACAGGTCTAGGTTCGGCTTGCCTCACTGATGGAAGAGCTTGCAGAGTTGTTTGCATCAGTTTCCATTCTTGTGTATCTGCAAAGTTGTACACTATCAGCAAACCTCAATGTTGTGGGCCCAGTCTTACAGCATCTAGCCTTCTGATGATAGGACACATGATATTGTCCATCCCCTTACATAAAACATGGAGGTTGTGTTGTTGCTCCCAATGAATCCCAGGATCCAAGGGAAGGAGCCCTGTCTGATAGATCTTAGTCTCAGTACATTTATATGGAGTATGAACTACTTCTACCTACCTCCTATTTGTGATTACCTCTTGCAGATGTGTCCCCCCCGCCCTTTCATGGATGCCTTTCATAGTCATAACAAAGACCTGACTCATGCTGGTGATGTGCACCCACTGCTAGCTTTTCCCATCGAGTCTACCAGGATAAGGCTGCTTTTAATTAAGGAATGACTGACATGATCCTTTAAATAGTCATTACTTTGGATCTACTGCTTGTCGATTCAGTCTTGAAGTCATCCCATTCATAGGCAGCAGAACAGAATGAGTGGGATGAAGACTGATATAATTCCTAGCAAAGATCTGAAAGCATACCAATACTATTTTATCTTCAGTCCGCAGGCTGTGTCATAAAAATATGATTTGCCCTTTCAAGGGTAGGGCTTTTAATCTGTCGGTAGCCTGAATGGCTCTGAGAAATTACAAGCTTGAGCGATTAAACACTTTGTTTGTTTTGAGAAAGACCACATTTATGGAAAAGTTGACACTTGTGGATGGGTTGGCATATCACAATAAGGCATCTTTAATCAGACAATCATACAGGAAGGGAAATACTGTTTTTACATGACTTATGAGGTAAGCTGCCACTGGGGCCATAAACATGGAAAAGACTCTTGGAAAAGGCCTGAAGCCAAAGGCAAGTACCATTAATGCCAACAGGCCACTTCTCTTCCCCAAATTCATAATTTTGCATTGTACATTTTGTCAGTAACGCCTCCTAACCGAATGCATCCCAAAGCTTTAAGATTTTCCCATAAGATCCTGATCTTAGCGCATACCTCTTTTCAGATTCCCTGATTCTCCATAGTTTGGACCACCAGTGTTGAAATTTCTTCAGACCGCCACTTTTGAAGGATTAATGATCTGGCTATTAAAATAATCATGTATAATCGCTTTTTATTTTTTTTTTTATTAAGAGGCCAATGTTTAGATAAGATGAATACCCCAAGACCAGTCTGAACAGCTAATGAGTGCTCCAAATGTACAAGCACAGTACTGCTAAATCTCAAGCCAGAATTGTCTTAATCTTGAGCAGTCCCATATAATATGGGTCCAATACCACCCCCCTTTATAGAACACCTAAAACAATTTGCAGAAATGTGAGGGTTAATTTTATGGGGAAAGGCTGGAGTCATATAAAGAAGCCACTTGGTATAAAATTGCATTTGCCGCAAATGCTCCCCTTTTAATAGAGTAAAGTTAAAACCGTTTATTTTATCCCAAGTTGTAATAGAAATCTGCAGATTTACTTTAGACTGCCACTTACCACACGCCTTCTCGTAGAGCTTAGCGTCCTTGTATTTGCGTAGAGAGGAAACCCACCAGCTAATTGATCTGCAACTCTAGATTCTATCAGGGCCTCGGCTAGTTCTATAGTTGCCAAAATATCTCTGGGATTTATATCCCATAGAAAGTGTCTAATCTTAATAAAGGACCATTGCGTTGCTGCTTTAAAATACTTAATGCTAGGCTCCATTTCTCTCCAGCTATTCCAGTTTTCTGCATCAAATAAATCCCATATCGTACGATACCCATTACTCTCCCACCTGAAAGCAACATTGTTCTCTACAAGGAGTTGATACCCAATATATATTTCTGTCAAATAAGTCACTCCATTAATAAAAGTGATAGTAGTGCCTAAACATTTGCTGCTTACGTTTAATGGTCCACTGTAGAATCTTATATATCTTACTTTTTTGGGATCTTTCGTAAGTAGTATATATAAAAAAAAAAAACAAAAAAAAAAACAACAATTTCATATTCCTGAGAAAAAACAATTCTAGAAAAAAATGATCCAACATGCTCACGTTTGGGGATTTAAAAACCTATATGTAGCATGTGCAAAATTCGCAAAGTAATATTTTTTCAAGTCGGGGAGGGCCAAACCTCATCCTTTAACTGGCCAGTGTAATGCATCCATTGCCAATCTAGGCGTTTTGTAAGCTCATAAAAAAGCCGAAATACCCTGCATCTCTTTAAAAAATGTAATCTGCACGGCATTAGGAATAGCAGCCAACGAAAAATTGCACAAAGGTAAAATAGAAATTAGAATAAGAGCAGCATGGCCCATTATTGAAAAGGTAGATTGGTCCATTTTGCGAGCAGTTCCTTAATCTTACTTAAGGGAATACAATTAAAAAAATATAAATCATTAACCTTTTCTGAAACATATATCCCTAGATACCGCTTAGGCCTTGAATGAAATGAAGAATGAAATTTGGTTTATACAGTGTCTAGTGCGCTATTGCATAATAAAATCTGTTATTTTAATTTATCTTATAGCCTCCCAATAATTGATATTCTTGAAAAATTTCAAACGCCCTTTTTTTCATTCTCTAAATCTGGTTTAAGAAACAAGGCTATATCATCAGCATAGAGTTTAATATTGGTCATCCCTTTCAGAGGTGGTGCTATATTGACATTAGGGGGGGGGGAATTCAACGAAGTAAGAGTAATTCCCAGTGAAAAGGTTCCGATAGGGGAGCCCGGACCTAACCCATTACATGAGAAACCACGGCATATTGATGGAACCAGCTGGCCTTGGAGAGGGGGGGGCAGGGAGACAAGGTGGTAATTGGGAATTGCCTAAAAAGATTAGCAATAGAATGTTCATGTTGAATGTACCCGAAGTGTCAAATGACTCCGAAGAATCGAGGGAAGCCTTGAGCAACAAAGTTACACACTGGATAAGGCAGGCGAAGCAATGTCGCTCAATTATAAGATCTGACATCATAAATGCTAAACGCTGTTCCATGGACAAGGAATTGGATTACAATATATTGGACCTGGTTGACAGGGACCGGGTGGAAGGATTACTCAACCTGGACCTGCGCACACTTCCTCCCAATAGTTCCATGATCCAGTTCAAGCTTTCTTTACCAGGTAAAGTCTTGTCTACTAATCCAAAGCATGGGGGAGAGCCAGATAAACTAAAACCACTCCTCAGGCCCAAGTCCAAATAGATTGTCAACAGGCCGACTGGACATGCTCAGGGACTGTTTCCTCATAGTGTCACAACTACAACTTGGGAAGACTATCCCCCTCATACTACGCATGAGATAATACATCCAGTGGGGAGTAACACTATGAGTGATACGGAGGGACAGTCATTCAAATGGCCACATCACTCGCCCCACCCATTCATCATTCCATCCCAGAGGGGAGGGAACTACAATTAAACACCGAGTGTCTTGGAATTTAGCAGGGCAGGCCTCAGGTCCAAGGTTGTTTGAGAAGAGTGGGGGACGCTAATAGACAGTCACAATATCTGTATTTTCCAGGAGACATGGGCCGTTGACAAAATGTATAGAGTGGGTTTTACAAATGGTATAGAAGCTGTACCGTTAAAAAGGGTCGCCCTGCAGGATGTCTCATCATCTGGTCCAAAATTAATATGGGGATTCATATTAAACAATACGATACAAACTCCACCAATTTAATGGTCCCGAATATCAAAAACACTACCAAAAACAGATCAGTGGTACTGGTGAACATTTATAATAGATTTCCTTCTCAACACCATGATTCTCCAACAGTAGCTCTAGATGGGTTTCTGGAAAGGGAAGGGACACTTCATGACAGTCATTGCGGGGGACCTCAACATAACATTTGAGCCCCTGGAAGTAACCAAAAATGTAACTGATAGAGGATGCCGAACTCGGCATCCCGTCTTGAGCCATGGAAAGTTCGCTAAGAATGTGAAGGTTCTGCCGTATTCACGCCAGCCGGCTAGCCTCTTCACCCGAACCCTGAGATTTATTCTTTGCACCCTTAATTGCTCGCTCCGGACTTAACCAATGGACGCGACCAGATGCACGAATTTCTGCATCCACAGAACTCATGGATTCCTTCCATGCGCCGTCCAGTCACCGCTCTTGATTGACTCCATTGTACGCGACCTGACGTTCGCGCTTCATTGCCGCCTCAACCCACTGGCTTTTCCCCCCGGACCCACTTTTTTTAAGGGGCCCTCATCGGCTGTACACACTGTGGATCTCCGCGGTCTCCCACTCGAGACCACTTCCTCCTCCCCGCCGCACTTCATTCGCTCGCACACTGCTTCCTAAACTACTTGTAACCTGGTCCTGATGATGGCCTAACATTGCATACAGGCCGAAACGCCGTCGACTTTTGCAGCAAAAGTACGGCGCCTTTCTTGAGATTGCTCATTTAAATTATTTTTGTATTATCTGCATTCACTGTTTGAGCAATTCTACGTATACACTTTGTATATATAATTTGTTTTGCTTGCGCCCCCTGTCCGCTGTATATACTCCCTCACATGTCACTTGCGCCGTTCACCATTTCACGAGCACTTGTGTACAGTATTACACAGGTTACATGTCATTCAATGTAACAGTGCTTTCCTTTTTGTCTAAATATATGATGAAATATATACAAATGTTTTTCCGTGTTTCTGCGAATCATTGTCTCCCTGTTCTCTGTGCTCACGGCAATTAAATGTGCCTCTTTAAAAATTGTCTTCCAAATAATACCCCGTGAGACACTGTTGTATGTTACATACCTTACCCTGGTCTCGACTGGGTTTATGGGCTACCTCCTGTAGTTTGTTACTGTTTAAGATTGTGAAGGTAGCACTTCAAGTTGCTTCTCTTACCTTCAAATACGGGCTAAGGGCTGTCAACGGACGCTCTGATCAAAGGTTAAATTATACATATACAAGAGGCAATTGCAAAACCAGAATCTATTATTTCTTGCTTGATGTGCAATTATGGCCAAACTTGGCAGGCAAGCGGGTAGTGGAGAGACATGATAGTGACCATAATGCCCTAACCTTCGAACTAATAGATGCATTTGGTTTCCCTCAAACTTCCTTAGAGCCTAATTTACACAATCCGGTCACTCATAGTAATAACAAAAGGAGGATCAAATGGTCCTCAATTGAGAGCAGTCCTGACGCCCTGGCACAAATCTACACTATAGTTGCCCACTCACTGGTTAATATGGACACGAGAAGACTAGAGAAGCAACCCCAGGTGGACATATTTACCAATCTTTTAAATAACATTAATACATTTTTTTTTTTACAAACCGGACTGGGAAGAAAATGGTTAGGAACAAGCAAAATTAGTGGTTCGACGCGACCTGCAAACAAGCTCGGCAATCCTTAATGGGAGCTGTAAAAGCTGGCTCAAGAACAATGGTAGCTATAAAAAGGAACGCCTAAAGGAAGGCACAGAATGTGGCTAAAAGAAATTGGAATATAGAGTTTTGTCACGACCTATTAGCTGCGGCCCAAACTAAAAATAGCAAGGAATTTTGGCACCCGATATCTAAAAGGTCAAAAAGCTCAGTCACGGAGGAAATGTTTCATATTCCTCCCAGACTTGGGAAACCCACTTCTCCGAATTATATGTAGGACCACAGGGCAGTGGTGGAGAAATCTCCAGCATCTTACCCCAGAAACAGACTTGGATTCCTTTATTTATACTGTAGAAGAAACCATGGAAGCAATTGCAACCTTGCAATGGGGGAAAGCTCCAGGGTTAGACAAAATCCCTGGGGACCTCTACCTCTCTGAACCGAACATATGGAGTGTGATTTTAAATTACGCTTTTAATGCCATATTAAAAGGGGCAGAAATCCCGGTTTCCTGGGTAGGCGCGGAGGTAGTGCCTATTTTCAAAAAGGGGGATAAAAGTAACCCTGTGAATTATAGGCCCATCAGCCTCATTGATATTGCCCAGAAAATATTCTGCCGTCATTTGCTAGAGAGATTCCATGATTGGACGAGGGAAGGAAACTTATCATTGCAGGCAGGATTTAGAGGCAAAACAAGTATATTAGACCAGCTGTTCCGGTTTTTACTAATTCTTTGGAAATACGCAATTAAAAAAGTTGCACTATATGAAGTGTTCATAGATCTTCGTGCTACATTTGACTTAGTTCCTCGTGAAAAACTTTGGGCAGCCCTTACTAAAATGGGGATCCCAAAAAACCACCTGCAAATCATCAGACCCCACAAGAACAATTATGCCCGAATTAGATGGGGGAGTGAGGGGGGCTGACCGACAGGGTCTGGGTGAACAGAGGTGTACGGCAAGGTTGTGTCCTTGCTCCAACTCTCTTCACCCTTTATATTAACGGCCTGATCGAATTATTAACAGATTGTAGGGGCGACACCCCAAAGCATGCAGGGCAAGCGGTGCCCGCACTCCTTTTTGCAAACACCCTGCTAATCTCTAGAACCCTGATGGGGCTCCAAAATGTAGTAAACCAATTTAAGAAGGGATGCGATGAATCTGGACTAGAAATTAACACCTCAAAAACTAAATTCATGGTTTTTACTTGCCACAAGCATTTTAATTGTTGTATCAAGTTGGGTTCTACTTCACTAGAAGAGGTGAAAAATTTGATTACTTAGGGGTAAGGCTGACTAGCACACAATCGTAGACCCCTCAAATAGTAAAATGTCAGCTATTACTACAACATGTGGGGACCGCCCTAGTTAAAAAGCTAAAGACCAGTGACTCTGGAGATCCAAGTATATCACACCCAGGGCATAGGAGCCACACTTCATGGGGCAGAGCTACGGGGTCATACAAATGTTGGTCCTATCGAAGAAACTGAAAATATATTTATGAGATCAATTTTGGAACGCCCCCGAAAAGCACCACTGATACCAATGCGTTAGGACTTGGGTCTAAAGAGCGGCGCTCATGCGATTGCTCTCAGGCCCCTTACATTCTGGATCCGCATCTGGTCTAATGACTCACCCCCTGCCCATGAAAGAATTACTTTCAGATGTATCATCATCAGACATTAGAGGGTGTGTCCAGTGGTTCAATTATATTAAGGGTTGGCTGGTTAAATTGAGTATGTACGATCTCTGGTTCAATCCCGATAGTATTCAAAAAAGTTCCTTAAACCTTCTTAAAAAGAGATACTGGAGTTATGTGAATGACACTTGGTCAAGTAGGAGAACTGCAGGGTAGCGGACAGTCCGGTTTTTAAGTTTCAAAGACCAAATGTAGCAGGAAACATTCTTGAATAGCATCGAACCCCCGCTTGCTAAATCTTTATATTAAAAATTTAGATACAGTATCCTTCCAGTTAACAGTTTTTGCAGCAACTGGAATGATGCCAACACTTCGTACAGCTACCCGGCCTGCAAGGCCATACCTGAAACTGAAGCACACTTATTCTTTTGTCCAATGTACAAACAGATCAGAAGAATCTGGTTATTGCCAATATGTTGGATCTTGGCTGCCAATCGACTAACCGAGTTAAGGATTTTATAAAGTGATTGCACAGAATATCTAATTTTTGGACTGTCTAGATTCTTGTTACATGCTTGGGGATTAAGAAATAGGACATTGGAACTATCAAACACCAAATGATTCAATTATGAAGTACTATACACACTGCTACATCTATATTGCTTTAGAAAAGGTTAAATAATTTGTAAGAACAAGGATCTTATGAAATTTTAATTGACAGTAGATACTTATTATCTAGGGAATCTTTCCCTAAGAAATAGTTGTTGAACTCATGAGAGGCACTCCAGTGATACTAAGACACGCATACATAAATAGGTTATAGTGCACTGAGTGTCGCTTACTGAGATGAATGAATTTTATTCTGATCCAACTGGTAGTATCTATGTTCTTAGAGGTTTTTTTAAAATTCTTCCCCCAACAGGCAATTCTTCATTTTCGGTGGAATTGTAATACTTTTAGCGGTATACCATACTGTAAATATTTTAGGAAGCTGTGCACTTGACACTTTACTAAATATTAAAACATATTTGGATCCTCAACATAGTTATGTTACGAATCACGAATGCACTTGAAACCCCGAACAGCCACCAAAAAGGAAATGTAAATCATGTTTAATTACACGTCTTATGGAACATGTGTTTTTATAGCATTATTTTATTCTGAGGATATGGACTTGGGAAATTGTTTTAAATTTACTTGTACTGTATGCTGTTCTGCTTTCATGATTTTCATGGAAAATCGGAGAGAGATACTACTACTACTAGAGTTTAATATTGGTCATCCCTTTCAAAGGTGGTGCTATATTGACATAAGTTCGGACAGCTATAGCCAATGGCTCCATGAAAAGAGCAAAGAGTATAAGTGACCAAGGACAGCCCCGTCTTGTACCTCTGTTAACCTTACAAGTACCAATATTACTAGAGATGATGATTATATGCGAAGAAGCCCCTTCATAAAAAGAGGATATTATTTTAATATACATAGAGGGGAACCCAAACTCGCTGAGAATAGTAAAAAGGTTTTCCCAACACACTAAATCTAAAGCCTTTTCAGCGTCTAATACCAAACTGAGCCTGGAAATTTAATTTTGAGAAAAATAATCTAAAGCTTTAATCAGAAAATTTGTATAACAAAATAATTGTCTCTCGGGCACAAAACTACACTGATTCGGGTGTGTAAGAGCCTAAACTCATGGTCATTCTATTTGTTAAAAGTATGGTTACAACTTTGTAACTGACGCTTAAAAGGCTTATAGGTCGATATGAATTGACATCTTCCTTATTCTTCAAAATGCTAACCACAACTTCCGTACGATAAGAACCCGGGATTACACCCCCTTTTAAAATATGGTTGATTAATTTTACAAGCTCAGGATTTAATACCGATGCAAACATTTTATATAGTTCAGCAGTCAGGCCATCTTCTCTGCAAGCATTTCCATTGGCCAATGATTGCACAACGTCCTCAATTTCTTTGAGAGAGATGTTGGCTACCAAGGATTGCACTTAACCTGCCTGTAATTTAGGAATAGAGAGCTTGCTAAGAAAAGCCTTAAAACATCCACATCCTGTAGTGCACTATATATTATTTCAAAATGTTTAAAAAAATCTACCATGGAATTGCACCGAATCGGTTATATGAGTTTTCGTTTACTTCTCTATGAGGAAAGTAATCCTATTTTGTGCTTGACGTTCCTTTACTTGTCATGCTAAACATTTTGCTGCAAATTCACTCATTTACTTTTTGGAGATATGCCGAGTTAGCAGAATACCCTCTAGCATAGTAAAAGTCTTGCATACACATCCTTGCTTGTTTAAGTGCCAATTTGTTAGTAATAGTTTTATTACGTAAATATTGCGCATTTGGCCGATTCTCATCAAATTCTAACTTTGCCCTCTGCTCCTTTAGGTATTTCCTTTGTGCTATATCTTTGGAAGTTATGTATCCATGCATAGTTGCTTTAAATGCCTCCCAAACAGTCTCTTACCTTGCAGTGTTATTAGTCTGAAAAAACATATTTCACTATACAGTTCATTGAACCAATTTTCATCCTCCAGATAACCTTATTGAAAAACCACCTCCTAGATGTTTTGGCACTCCAATTCCAGATACTTCAATCTTTACCAAAGCATGGTCAAAAAAGTCATTCAGGATGTGCGTACAACTAATTAATTTCAAATTGCGAGAGGAAAGAAAATAATCTAACATGGCAGCGGATTTATATTTTGGCGAAAAGCAAGAATATTCTTGCATATTTGGATGTTTTGCACGCCATACATCTATCAGATCCAACCCTCGCATACATTCGGTCAATGCACTTGCCGTTCGTGGCTTATTCTGCTTGCGTCTGTCAGAGGATGAATCTAATTTCGGATTTTGGAAGAGAAAGTCACCCCCCATAACAATGCCTGGTATAGTTCCAATACTGAATTATCTAAGATCGGTGCATAAATTGTGGCTACAGTGAGTCATATCATTGAGCAAGCCACTTATTAAACCCCCATCTGCCTTCTGTGTCAGACAGAAAAAGTAATTTGAAAAGGGAAAAGTTTACTAACAAAAATTGCTACCCCTCTATGGGCGGCATTTGCTGATGACGTGTCGATAGCCTGCTCACTGTCTGAACATTTTGTATGCAGGTTCCCTTTTATCTGTATAATGCATCTCATGAACAAGCACAATATTCAGGGAGTGACTTTTCACCCATTCATCTATAGCCAGAGGTTTGCTTTTGGTTTTACTAGCGCCTTGAGACCACCGCGGGAGAGTAGTTGTGCTTTACCAACACTGATTGATTGTTATTAAGGCCATTAGCATTTAAGGTGACAATTTGTATGGAGTCCGTATGCCGCTGCATTTAACATCGCAGCAACAACGGCTTAAAGTATAAGACAGATAGCAGTCGGGCGCATATTGTCTCTTCGACAGATAAGAGTCTGTTCCATATTACCAGCGAGTATGTATAGTAATAACCTTGACTCTTATTGCAGCTTCTTTCATAGTCAAAATAAAATTGTCTTCCCAGAATTTTCTGCAATTTAAAGTGTGGCATGCATGATAAAGAGCCTAATCCTTCCAGGAATAAAGTGCATCGATACATCTTAAGTGTAAAAACAAAGGGTTGAGTACTGTATTGTGGGCATAAGAAACCACCTAGGATAACACCTTGTCTAACAAACCTAGGGACATCATGCAGCCCATAGCAATTTTTCTATTTGAAATTTTCCTTTGCCATTACTCTAGATTGATAATAAATAAGAATATTCCCAACATTTACTACATCCTTAAAGTGCCACATGCATAGGACAGTGCCTGATCAATAGAATCAGAAAGTGCATTAGTACACATAAGAAAGTGTCTGGGTGCATTGATTGGGACAAAAAAGCCCCATAGGATACCACCTAATCAGACAACCAGAAGTGCATCATATAGCACATCACGTGTTTTCATCTTGATTTCTTCCTTGGCCATTCGGCTTAATTGTTTGTAAAACAGAAAACATTCCATAGACCTGTAGTCTTCCCTAATACTTCTCAACCAGTCGTTTTCCTGCAATTGCATCATTTCGAGCTTCTTTCCAGCATATCCCACCAGTAAAGGCTTGTAATGAACACCCCTGCTATAACCCTGTGTGTAGGAAGCTGGCTCTGTATATACTATACCAAAATGAGGTATAGTGTGCACAGAGTCCATTGGAACCCCAAAGGTAGGCAGAGGTAAAGTTAGATAGCACCTCACTCTCTATTTGTGGTAGTGTGGTCGAGCAGTAAGGCAGTATCAGAAGACGGTGTTAAGCATTTGTTGTACACACCCATTCAGCAAATGATGTCACACAGTCAAAGACTGAACTCAGACCAATTTGATTTGAATAAAAACATTATTTAGTTATATTTATTTTCTAGAACCAAGCAAGACTGGTGCAGGTAAATGTAAATGGTACTTTTCAAGGCAGGTTGAACACTACAAGCAAGCTGAATGAAAATGATTTGTTACAGGTTTGTAAATGCTTTCAATACAGTGGAAATTACTGTTCGATTACTTTTCAGATTACTTTTTCTACTCAGTGTGATATGCCTAGATAGCCCACTGGGACATTTCCTAAAGAAAAGGTATGTAAAGCAGTTTTTAGTTATTTGCATTTTTTCAAGTTCTCATACAAAACCAACTCCACACACAACAATTTAAGGAAAAACAGTTAATGTATTCCTATGGAGAAAAAAGAAGTTAGCGGTTTGCAGGTAAGTACTGGGTTGTGGGAGTTGGTATTCTGGGGTTAGAACCAGGGTTAAGGATGCACTCTTGAAACACCGTCAGCGGCACTAGGGCGGCCGGGTGCAGAGTGCTGAGGCCCAATGTTATCACGAGCAGGCCACAAGGTTGTGGGAGCAAAGCTCCTGGTGTTCGGCTCAGGGTAAAAGGGGATCAGAGTTAGCACCCAAAGTACCCCCACAGGGGCAGCTGGGTGCAGGGTGCAGTTTTGGCGTTGGGCGCCCTGTTGATTTCAATGGGGATTCTCCGGTTGCAACAAAGACTGCAGGCTCGGGGACGAACATCTTCTGGAGGTGACCACCGGTTGGAGAGGTAAGTTGGGATGCCTGGGGATGCTGGGAGACCGTTGGTTGGGCCACCCAAGGGCGTGGGGTGTCAGGTGCAGGGGTGTCTTTAGGCGTCGAGTTTTCCTTACTAGCTCCGGTCGGGGGGGATCCTCCAGAAAAAGGCTGCGGCTTCGCTTGGAGATTCGAGGCATGTCAAATATCACCAGATCTCAGGTCAGGATCGCCCGGGAGACCTCCTCGTGGTGTTGTACCACTCGAACTCTGGCGAAGGCGTCGGGTGCAGACTCGTGGATTTGGCCGGAGCCAGAGTCTGTGGGTGAGCAAATCCGGTGCTCATGGGAGAAAAAGCCTTTGCTTGGGAAGGAAAGGCAGGTCCTTCGGGTTCTTGAGGCTGCTGGCTGCAGGACACACCAGGATTTTGCAAGAACAGGTTCGAGGTGGGGACAGGCCGGTAGGGCTGGGGCCAAGTCAGTGGGCGTCATCCTCCTCTTAGTTTCAGCACGGCTCTTCGGTCCTTCTCTTCTACTTGGTCGGTTCTTGTCTGAGGAGGCAAAGTTCAGGGTTGCCTCTAAATACTAGATTTAGGGGCGTTACAAGTAGGTAAAGGTTGGGACCAATGGGTCCTTTCCTTGGGGTGGGTACAACCCCTATTATGCCACCCTCCAGTGGGAGGGGGGCATATGCCTAACTCTGGTTGGCTAGGTCCCCCCCATCTGCAAGATGGCGGGGACTGAGTTGTGCTTCACCTCGCCTCCCCCACCTGAGGGGTGGGTATGGCAAAGGTGGGCACACCTCCCTTCCGCTCTTGGTTTTCCCGCAGATTCTCTCGCCCAAAGTGGGGGTCAGAACAGGCGAGGGACAGTTGCTGGAAGCAGCAAAAGGCCTGGCACAAAGGCGGCAAGCCTTTGAAGCTTCCCCTTCGTGGACCCTGCCCATCCTGGGGGAGGAGGCTTGCACCTCGTCCCAGGATGTGCATTGTTTCAGACCACTGAGAGCAGCAGGCTCTAGACCCAGGGGTCCAGAAACATGTCTGGTCGTGGCTGCTGGCGAGCAGCCACTCAGCCTGGACACTGTTAGTTCGTTTTTCAGGCGGCATCTCTAAGATGCTGTTTGAGTACATTTTTCATTAAATCCCACACTGGCATCAGTGTGGGTTTAGTGTGCTGAGAAGTTTGATACCAAACTTCCTAGTTTTCAGTAAAGCCATTATGGTGCTGTGGAGTTCGTAATGACAAACTCCCAGCACCATATACTCTTAATGGCATTACTGCACTTACAATGTCTAAGAATTGGCTTAGACACTGTAGGGGTACAGGGCTCATGCACCTGTACCATAACCACTGGTATAGTGCAACCAGCTAGTGGGGTGGCTGACCTATGCCAGGGCAGTGGGTTGTAGGCATGGCACTCGGGATGTGTGCCATGTCGACTCTTCCACTTGTTCTGCACCAAAACACGCAGCCTACAATGGCAGTGTGTGTGTGTAAAGGTACAGGGCCTCTAAGAGTGGCACAATAAGTGCTGCAGCCCTTAGAGGCCTTCCCTGGCCACAGTGCCCTTGGCACCTGTGGTACCATTTACAAGGGACTGACCTGTGGTCAAAGAGTGCCAATTGGGTTTTGTTTTTAATGCAGGTTAGGGAAAGAACATAGGCCCTGGGTACCTGTTTGGTAGGAGCCCAGGGCACACCCAAAGTACATCAACAGTTTTAGCAAAAAGTGGGGGCAACCATGCAAAAAGAGGGCACTTTTACACTGTGTCCCCGCTCATCTACTACAAAACTATCCCCCAGTGTGTCCTGAGAGAGGATAGCCTGCCCTTCCTGGCAGCAGATGCTTCCAACACGCGCTGCCGTTAATGCGCTCACCCGAACACAATCTGAAAGTGAAGGCACAAGGCTGAGAAGCTGGGGAATGGCAAATCTATTCTGAGAGTGCTGTGGACTGCGGGCTCTGATGCTGAGGCCAATCCGTGGAGCAGCCGCTCCTGAGCAGGAGGAGACAAGGAGCCCTGCGACGTGAAGAGGAGCACGATAGAAGCAGCATCAGCAGTGCGGCGTGGTGCACGGAGCTTCCCGGTGGAGAGGTGAGAGCGTACCGCCACAGGGAGCCGGGACGGGTAGGAACTCACCTGGAGCAGGTGCATATGTAACCAGGTGTATGGCACAATCTTTTTGCACAAAGCCATCATCCCTAACAGTTTCATCAGAGTTCAGACACTGATGGATGGTGTCTGAAAAAGAGGCAGCAGCTGTTGGAATGCCATCAACTTCTGCTTGATTGGGTATGCTTTCCCTATTATCACTTTTAGAATAGAGACCATGGGCCTCATTATGATGCCATTCAGACCAATTGTCCAACCGTCGTCCTTGTGAACCCTTTCAGACCGCTGAGACAGGAAGGTTCCCCCCACCGTATTAAGATGCGGCGCTGCTACCACAGCAGTCACAGCCAAGGCGGAGCACATATCCCTGAATATGTCGCTGCAAATGTGTACAAATGTCACTGTAAACATGTGAATTGTACACACATGCAGGACATGTGGGGATATGCCTTTAAATCCACATACTCCATTGTGAGTGTGGCGGAATGTGCATAGTCCAGTCAATGGGGATACATACCACGGAATGACTTACCTGGATTCCGGCGCCCACAGGTTCGTATTAATCGGGGGTCAGATGCCCACCTGGAGGAAAGGATCCATGGCGGAGACTGCTGGAGAGAAGCAGATTGGGGTGAGTATGCACCCCAAAACCTTAGTTTCAGACAACTCGAGGCAGCCGGTCAGACCGCCACGGTCGGGAAGCAGCATCATACTCCGGATGGGGGTCGAATATCCCAGTACTGTCCTAGGGACGCCTGCACCGTAATCCGGTGGTGGGACCAACCGCTTATGAGACCGCAGTGGTTCGACCGCCTCTGAAAGGACCACGGAAGCTGGTACGACCCGCATCGTAATGAGGCCCCAAGAAGGGCTGCGCCTGCTGCAGTTTAAGATACAACTGTTCAGCACTGATGGTGAAACCCAGCCTGTAAAGTAAGGACACCGCTGTTTGAGCAGACAGACGTTTGCTGCAGCTCTTGTACATCTAATCGTCTAAATATGGAAAGACATTTTCTTTCTGCTCAGGCGAGTTGCTACTCCAGCTAGGCATTTTGTGAACACCCCAGAAGCCATAGAGGCTCCGAAGGGTAACACCTTGAAGGTACTAGTGATGTGCTGGGTGGATCGAGATGTGTAAGTATGCATCTTCCAGATCCAGTGCTGGCATGTCACCTTTGCAGAGCAGTGGTATGGCTTCTAGGAGGATGACCATGTGGATGTGTTTGGAAAAGGTAAACTTGTTCAATGGCCAAAGGTTTAGGATTGGTCGGAGGGTGCATTCTGTTTTAGAAGTGAGGAAGTTGAGAAAGTACACCTTTTTCCCACTTTGTTGTGCAGGTGCTGGTTTGATGAAGCCCTTTTCAAGGAGCACTTGAACCTCTTCCGCTACAAGGTGAAGGTGGTCTGAACGTAGGAACTGATGGGGAGTGGAATGCTGTGCGAGAGGTTATGGAATTTGAGGCACAATGGAGAGGACTGTTGAAAAATTATATCACACTAACATGAGGCCCGGAGCTCCAAAGGGCTTCCTATCTGACCTTGCCTGGATAAGCTTCAACAGCTACTCTGAACCACCTTAGAGGTCACTTTGCTTGTCTTGACTTCATGATAGTTTCCTTATCTGGTTGTGCAATTTGCTTACACAGTGCCAAGCTAGCCTTTCAAGGTCTGCCCATATCTAGCTGTTTAGAATTGGCATGGTGCAGATCATGCACATCCCGGTTAGCCATATTTGGCTTGGTGCCATATTCTAGTTCCGCTGACATGGCATTACTAAATATAGCCACCACTTTTTTCATTATGTGTTTATTAATTATTGGATGTGTTCTCCTTCTGCTTTAGATTATATTGTCATACGAGTACGTGATTTTTTTTATGTGAATTGTGTCCAGTCATAAGTATGTTGTCCATTGTCAATGAATTGTTTGAGCTGTTTTTTTAAAAGTTTTTAACGCAAGTAAAATAAAATTTATACATGTTTTAATATAGTTTGTGTTCACACTGAATTCTTCATACTATGGTCCTTTTTGAAATGAGTTGCTAATTTGTCTCAACCGATTAATTGCCTAGGGATTTGTTCTCAAATGTATTGTTGCCCTGCCCTAGGAATTCTAATGAATTAGCAGGGGGTCCTAGATATTTGCATTGATACATATACAAACATGCAGCCTATTATACTTCAAATAGGCTAATATGCCAAAATTACATGGGTTTCTCATTTAGGAAAATATATTTGCATATAAATACTGTAATGCAGAACATACACTCCAATAATGTTCCAAGATCGCCCTTTATTTTCAGAGAAAACAAAAAGTAATAGCAGGCAATTAGCCCATAGGCTGCATATATGAAAAAAACATCACAGTACAGAAAATTTGGCACCTTGCCTTTAAGACTTCCCAGTACCTGGACACCGTGCCTTCAAGACCTCCAGGAGCCCCCTGCTCCCATCATGCACCACAGATGACAGTTAGGTCAGTTCTTTTTTACGGTGTGCTAACCTGTAGGAAGCAGGACATAAAGGTGCAAAACACTACTATGCTGTCAATACTCGTCCGGGGAGGAGGGAGGGTTACTTATGACTTTGATGAGTATACCCCTGGAAGAGAACTAGGATTACAGGTAACTAACTTATCCTTCTCTTCCAGGGGATACTCATCAATAGTCATAAGCACTGAATAGAATAGCAAGCCCATACCCACTTTCCCGCGGACTAGCAACAGCATAAATACAGCAAATATAGCACCTTCAGGATGAATTATCCAAACAAATTTCTTAGAGGCTTGTCCAAACTGAGCATCTGCCTGTGTGTCAGAGTCCAAACAGTAATGGCGAGTGAAAGTGTGTACTGATTGCCAAGTGGCTGCTTTCAAATCTCTGAGATAGGTACATTCCTAAGGAGAGCTGTGGTCTAGGCTTTTCCCCTGGTAGAATGAGCCTGTGGTTTGCTCGGGAGGGCTTTGTTGGCTAGTTGGTAAGACAGAGATACAAGACACTATCCACCTAGAGATGGACCGTTTGGAAGCTGCACAACCAGTATTTAAGGAACCATAGTTTACAAACAGGTAGTCTGATTTCCTCAAAGCCTTGGTTTTGTCCAAGTAAAATTTCAGGACCCTCTTGAGGTCTAGTGAATGAAGGGACCTCTCCGGAGGGTTTGAAGGGTTAGGAAAGAACGTGGGCAGAGTGATGGCCTGATTGATATGGAAATCCGAGACCACTTTAGGTAGGAAACTCAGATGGGTTCTAATAACCACTCTGTTTGCATGAAACACGATATAAGGCTCTTTACAGCATAAAGCCTGAATCTCACTCACTCTACGAGCAGATGTGATGGCCACTAAAAAGCGGTCTTCCATGACAAGTGCTGTAGAGAGGCTCTGTGAATAGGTTCAAACGGAGCACCCATCAATTTAGCAAGAACTATGTTGAGCTCCCAAGGTGGAGAAGGAGTTCTGATCGGTGGGTAGACCTTTTTTAACCCCTCAAGAAAATCTTTAACCACAGGAATTTGAAAAAAGGATACCTGTATAGGGGACTTCCTGTATGCTGTGATAGCTGCTAGATGGACCTTTATAGAGGAAAATTGAAGGCCAGATTTGGCCAGGTACAGCAAATACGGTAGGATCACCTGCTCTTGAACCCGAATGAGATCATGACCATTGTCCAAGCACCATAAGTAAAATCGCTTCCATTTGAAAGCGTACGATTTTTTGGTAGAGGGTCTTTTAGCTTCTCTAAGTATGTTCATGCAGTCAGAAGACAAGTTTAAGTGTCCGTATTGAAGGACTTCAGGAGCCATGCCATCAATCGTAGGGATGAGAGGCTGGGGTGGAACACCTTCCCCTCGTTCTTTGACAGCAAGTCTGGTCGGCATGGTAACCTCCTGTGTGGAACTTCTGATAACTGAAGAAGGTCCGGGTACCACCACTGACGAGACCATTCTTGTGCTATCAGTATCATTCTGGTTTTGGCCCTGTAAAACTTGTTGATCAGCGTGGGTATCAATGGGATTGGTGGAAAAGCGTAAAGTAATGTCAGACCATTTTATCAAAAGCGCATTCCCCCGTGACCCTGGTTGGTGAAACCTGGATGTGAAGACGGGGCATTTTGCGTTTGCCGCGTCTGCAAACAGGTCTGTCTGGCACTCCCCAATGATGGAAAATGTCCTGCGCAACCTCGTTGTTTAGCACCCAGTCGTTAGCTTCGACGAAGTCCCGACTTCGGACGTCTGCCTGGACGTTGAGAGTTCCCGGGAGATGAATCGCCACAATGGTCAGATTTCTTGCGAGAAGCCACTTCCAGATGGTCTGAGACTCCAGAGAGGACTCGACCGGGTTCCCCCGTTTGTTCAGGTAATGCACTGTTGTGGTATTGTCCGTTTAAACCAACAGGGAACGCGACTGGAAGGAAGGGAAGAGCGATTTGAGTGCTAGGTGTACAGCTCTCAGCTCTAAGAGGTTGATGTGATACCCTTGTTCTGTTTCTGACCAAAGCCCTTGCACCTGGAGAGGGCCCATATGAGCCCCCCAACCTTGGAGGAAAGTATCCGTGACTATTGTCTGAGTAGGTGGGTCCTGGTGAAAAGGAACTCCCTTTAGTAGATGGGATCGCTTCATCCACAATCTGATGGAATCCTTGGCCGACTCGAGGAGACACACGGTCCTCCCAGCGACCGGACATCTGCGTCCACTGGTCTTCCAGAGATTGCTGCAGAGGACGCATATGTAATCTGGCGTTTGGCACGATGAAGATGCATGATGCCATCGAGCCTAGCAGCGATGACACCTGTCTGAGGGATGCTAAGAAAGGAGAAGATTGCAGCATTTCTCGCAGAATGAGGATAACCTCTCCTCCGAAGGACACACGCTTGCCCTTGCGGTATCCAGAGAAGCACCCAGGTAGTGAATCTTTTGGGTCAGGTTGAAGATCGACTTTTTGTAGTTTACTCGCAGGCCCAGATTGTTCAGCATTTGAAGGCAGTATGCGAGATGACTGAAGCAGAGTGGGTGACGAGCTCTTCAGAAGCCAGTCGTCCAGGTAAGGATATATGAATATCCCGTTTGCGAAGAAAAGCTGCCACTACTGCCAGGCATTTCGTAAAAGTGCAGGGAGCTGATTTGAGTCCAAACGGGAGAACCTTGAACTGGAAGTGCTGGGGCGCTACTTGAAACCGCAGAAATTTCCGATGTTTTTTGGAAACCGGAACATGAAAGTAGGCGTCCTGCAGATCTATGGAGCACATCCAGTCCCCTTGGTGCAGTTGAGGAAAGATTTGGTGCAGTGCTAACATCCGAAATTTTTCTTTGCGGATGAATTTGTTTAAAAGTCTCAGGTCGAGTATTGGTCTGTACTCTCTGGTAAGGCCTGTTTTTTGTACCAGAAAATAGCGAGAATAGATTCCTTGTCTTCGTTGTGGAACAGGGACTGTTTCTATGGCATCTTTCTGCAGAAGAGACTTCACCTCCGCTTGCAACAAGTGGTGTTTTTGAAGAGATTTATCTCGAGGAGGCACTGATGGAGGTGGGGATTTGAATCTGAGCAAACAGCCATTCTGCACAATATTCAGTACCCACTTGTCTTTTATCATCTTCTTCTACTCGTCCAGGTGTAACATAATACTTTCCCCCACCGGAGTGGTCAACGGGAATGGGGGGGGGAAGCCATAGCTCATTGTTGTGTCGATTTTTGCGTTGCAGAAGTTGCTTGTCTTGCAGCTCCCCTTCCTCGACCAGGCCTTCGCTGATGGTAGTGAGACCTGGGTTGATGTTGGGTCAACCAGTGAAGGGTTTGAATCCTCTGCTGGAAAGAGCGCCGGTCGTAGGGTCGGAACTTCAGACGAAACTCCTTTAGTTTCTCCAGTCAAAAGGCTTTCAGAGTGTTCAACTCAGTTTTCATTTTGGACATCTCATCATCCGCAAGGCACCCAAAGAGAGACGTGCCATTGAAGGGGAGACTCACAATTCTCCGCTGTGCATCGGGTTTCAGCCCCGTGAGGTGTAACCAGGCTGAGCGTCTAGAGCAAATGCCGTGGGAGTAGCCATGAGCAACCAGATCTGATGCGTCAGCAGCTGCACTCATGACCTGGTTTGCCACCAAGCCGCCTTCCTGCAGGATTTCTTGAAAATCTTGCTGATCTTCTTTAGGCAGCTTCTCCGTGAATCGGGCCAAAGAGTCCCAGAGAGATCTGCCATACCTCCCTAGGAGAGCCGAGGCACTAGCCACCTTCATTACTGATGCCAATGTGCTACACATCCTTTTGCCCAGAGAGTCCATGTTTTTACTGTCCTTCTCCGGAGGGATTGCGGAGGATGTTGAGGCTGGATGCGTTTTCTTGGCTGCCGCCACTATGACCGAATCTGGAGGAGGATCTGATCAAGGAAACAGTGGATCCTGATCCAGGGCCTTGTATTTCTTGGAAATACGTGGGGGCGCTGAGCCCACTGTAGCTGGAGTCAAGTCTGCATCGCTGGTTCTAGCAGACCTGAGACCAAAGGAAGCAGGGGCCTCACTGCGGATCTGTGGTGCAGGGTTTCAAATATGATTGACGAAGACACCGCAGGAGCCGACATATCAATGTTCAGTTTACTGGCACCCCGGCATAGAACCTAGTTAAAAGTCCCTATATCTTCAATAGGGGATACTCTGGCTGGAGGTGTCGCAGACAATGTTGGTGAATAGTCTCAGATAGAAGATCTTGAGGACTTGGACCATGACGGGGACCTTCATCTCCTTTTTGGGGTAGAAGGATGCAAACCATATCGTCCCCGTGTCCTGGATCTTGAGCGTCGAGCCGATGGAGACCTAGCTCTCCTCGGGGACCTGCGTGGAGAAGCCCTCGTGGATGCAGTAGAAGGCGGCCCAGCAGAGACCCTGGAGGGAGAGTACGTTTGGGAGAAATCCGAGCCCTGACTTCTGTGTGGCATCTTCTAGTGTTGAATACTTTCTAGCCATCTTGGGGAAAGATTGATAGGAGGAGTCTTCTCTCCCGGAACCGGAGATCCCTCCGGTGTGATCTGCACAATATTAATGCCAGGTGAAGATGACATTTCCCTCGACGTCGACCGTATGGTCTTCGGTGTCTACCTCGGCCTTTCTGGTACTTCTGATGGAACCACAGGATTTTCCTCCCTCGACGTCGAACGATGCCCTCTCGCCGACGACAGTGTGCCGCCTTCGAAGTCGACCGTTCCCGCGACCTCCGTCTCCCCTAGTTGACTGCTTACGGGACTGTGGAGTCCTCGACGTTGACCGCCTGTAGGCTTGCGGCGGTGTTTTTGACATCGGTCTGTTTGACGTCGACTGTCTATGGGACTGCGGTGGAGTCCTCGACATCGACCCAGGCTTGGACGTCGACTTAGGCCTCTCTGGACCAATATACTTCGAGCCCAAAGTAGTATGCCTCGACTTACTTTTTGGCGACGTAGGATCTCGTCGCTTCGACAGCGATCTGTCCCTCGACGTCGTTGCATGCCTTACTTGCTTTTCCGACGTCAATCTCAACACCGACGGCTAACAATCAGTAATTTGCTTCCTTTTGGTTGCTGGAGAAGCCGATCGACGCCGTTTACCGAGTCTTTTCTGAGAGGAGGGCTCTTTGAAAGCAGGATTACTCTCATTGCCACTTTTAGAATGTCCTTTTTCTCTCTCCAGTAAGGCATGAAGTCTTATCTTCTCCCTGTCACACAGAGTTCTTCTGGAGAATTGTTGGCAGTAATAACATTTCTCTGGATTGTGTGAAGATGGCAAACACACATTGCAAACCGAGTAGGGGTCTGATTTTGACATTTTCTTCCCACAGGAGGGACATTTGTTAAATAAAGCTGGCATTTCTGACAGAAAATAGTTCTTAAAATTGCCAGAAAATAACTGAAAAAGTTATCAGCAGTCACAAATGTCAAGTAAAGATTAAATAAACCAATTTCTGACTAGAATTAATCAAAAATTGACGAGCTCAATGCTCCAGGATCCTCACAGAAGGAGCTGGAAAAAAGAACTGACCTGTCACCTGTGGTGCATGATGGGAGCAGGGGGCTCCTGGAGGTCTTAAAGGCACAGTGTCCAGGTACTGGGAAGTCTTAAGGCAAGGTGCCAAGTTTTCTGTACTGTGATGTTTTTTCATATATGCCGCATATGGGCTAATTGCCTGGTATTACTTTGTTTTCTCTGAAAATAAAGGGCGATCTTGGAACATTATTGGAGTGTATGTTCTGCATTACAGTATTTATATGCAAGTGTATTTTCCTAAATGAGAAACCCATGTAATTTTGGCATATTAGCCTATTTGAAGTATAATAGGCTGCATGTTTGTATAAGTATACATGTATGTTTTTGGAGGTACTCCATACTTTTTTGCTCAAACATACACATATATATGTATTTTATATACGCTCCGGGGTCCCGCAAGTGGGCTGGGATTATTCAGTGCTTATGACTATTGATGAGTATCCCCTGGAAGTATAAATAGTCTCTTCTGTTTTGCATCAAGGACCTCCAAACCGGGGTGGTGTCTGACTTCAGTGTCAAGTGGGAGTTTTAGCACTTGTTTCCTTGCTGGTGGTAGAGGATCTTTTTAGCGTCATGTTCGGCTCAGAGGGTGCTATTTGGAGATGAGGCAGTGGCAAAGTGCAACTTGTTTCAGTGCCTTCAGTTAAGGCCTTCAATGCCATTAACCCAGCTCTCGAGTCGGGTTTCATGGTTTCAGAAGCCATACTGTAAGTGTAGAACCCTGCACTAATCCAGACAACGCTTATGGTGATTTTAGTGGTCTTAGACAACCTTAGAAAGCTCTCTAAGTGGTAGGTGTGGACAGCAGCCTTCAGGCTTAGTCCAGAAGGAGTGTCAAGCAGCTTATTTTACCAGATCTTAATCTCATTGGCATAGGTTAAGTAAAAAAGGACCACAAAGTATTTATAAAAATAGGTATTTATTATAAGACATTCACACATAATAATATCTCCTACCCGGAGATATAACACAACGCACACAATACTTTGCAATTAAAACAGGTTAATAGCACCAATACACAGTGGTCGCCAGGCGGAGACTAAACCATATACTAAAATAGAGGGATGCGAAATTGCGACTCAAGACTGTACCCAGAAGACGTAGAAGTGCTGGGGACCCAAGGAACCACCCGAGTTAAGTACCCAGGAACCCCATGGAGGTCGTGTGCAGAGTGGGAACACGACCGCGTGCTCAATTCAAGCCAATGGGTAAGTCGTGGTTGCAATTTTAAAGAAGGACCCTTCCCAGTGGACCCTGAAGAAGTCCCGTGGAAAGACAGAAGGTTGAAGAGCCACACCACCTGTGGATACCCTACGTGCCAGGATACCTACACCTGGAAAGCCGGGTGCATAGGTGTGAAGTGGCGTCGGAAACCGCCAAACTCAATGGAGGACTTCAGGAAGATGCAGGTGAAGGTGTCCGTGGAACCCAAAGGTGGATTCAAGTTAAGAAGTACCTGCAATCAGAGGGGACAGAGTCTATGTCACTCAGGAGTGACCAGGGGGCACGGAAGCCGAATACACACCGGTCTGGAAATGCAGGAGAGTTGACGATGACCTTGGAGATGCAGCTGTGTGGACCAGGCGACGCTGTGAAAGACCAGGAGCCGTTCACAAGCTGTCCTTAGAAGTGAACAAGATGGCCGCAGGGAAGTAGCACTAACACCGGAGCTCCCGGGGACTGGGATCACCGATGTAGTGTAAATCCCTGCTACCCCCCCCATCTCCTTCCAAGGGATTGAAGACTCACTGGATCTTTCTCCCTAAGCGGGCAAGCCTGAATCTCGCTCCAACTCCAAGTAGTGAAGAAACGAGGATCTGCGACCCGACACCTTGAAGACGGCAACGGATGCCTGGAAGGTGATCGACGATCTGCAGACCTCGCTTGATTCGAGGACACACCGTGTTGGACCCGTGAGAGTACCTTGGGCACAGGGCCTTGGACCTTTGGCTCTAGTCGCGCTTGCACTGGAAGACGACAGAGTGAATCGTAGGCTGGGGACGAGCTCCGCACCGGAGCCGCTACTGCCTGATCTCAAAATGGCCGCCCCGGCGCGGAATCTGCACAGGTAACCCAGCAGCTTTCACAATGATCTAATCGCGCTACCATATCACGCTACGCCTGTCCCGCCGGTTGCAGTCTAGTAGTGATGAGGGCCCCACAACACAAACTAATCCACGAGATCCGGTCGGTACGCCAGTGCCTGACCCCATGATGGCCGCTCCTGTCCGAGAACTCTGCATAGCGATCCAACTTCTCTGATGACTCATCAGCACAGCAAAAGGGTCTACCCTGCTGCAACACCCCCATTCCGACCAGCCGGTCTCAGCTAATGAAAAGATAAGGGCTCAGTATCACTCGGTTTACCGCCTCCACAGACCTTGTGCCCACTGGGCCGGACCCCAAGATGGCCGCAAAGTACTAACCTGGCTCTAAATCTGCAAGGCGTTCCAATTGCGCAGGTGTCCCATCAGCACGGTAAAAGAAGTGCCTACGCTGCCGCAACACTAGCATCCCGATCCGCTGGCCACAACTAAGAAGCAACGAGGGCCCTGTAACAGAGTGATTACCGCCTCCCCTAGCTCTGTGTCCATAAGGCCTGACCCCAAGATGGCCGCTAATAACTAACCCTTGGTATATGGCACCAGGGATTCCCTCTGGACACATGAGACCCTACTATCAAAGACTCACAAATGAATTAAATAATCAACTATCTTGGAGAGAACGGATTTACCACAAGCGCTACCACACACCGCTCACCCTAGATGTATAACACCATGGCCTGACCCCAAGATGGCAGCCAAGTGATAACCCGAAGATAAATACACCTAGGTTCCGTCCAGGACCCACGAGAGTCCCTCCAGTCCAGGACCCAAGCTTGAACCCAACAGGATCCGAAAGCCCACTATAAACCTGGCCCTGTCCGGGACTACACACGGCTGACGCCTCCCCGCTGTTGTGCACCTTCAACCTAAAAATAAAGACGCACAACGAGCGTTTCAGGCAACAGCCACCAAGGAGGCACAGACCAGTCGATAACGGACTCTGATGCCTGACCCCAAACATGGCGGCTCCGTGAAGGCAATACCCCCCGATCAGCATTTTCAAGAAGCTAAGGGGACGTACAGCTGTTAAACCCTACCTCCACGACCCATCTCAAGGAGACAATTTTTTTTTTTTTTTACTCACCGCAGATGAACCGTCCAAACTCTCCAAACGCCCAAGACACCCTATCAGATTCACGGTCCCCCCCCTCTTAGAACCCCAACAATGTCACCGGGCACCCCAATTCCCTCCAACCACCTCACATCGACTTACATGAAACCCCACGGCGCGAACTCCGTTATTAGCCTACCCCCCAACCTCTCTCTTATAGCGAGAAAAAACTTCAGACTGATTAGACAGCATCCAGAAACACTATTCGCGGACACTTACCACTGCTCCTCCAAAGGGCAGATCAAGATGGATTTCATCTTCCACACTGAAAGACACGATAACTGGATCGCCACTTTCAGAACGCAACTTTACATCTCTAAAACATCAACTACTCCGCAGAGTTGCAAACTAACGATCTCTCTCCCTAACCGCTCGTCAAGGGGCGGGAACACGTCTGTGACCATCTACACTAACGGCACAGGCCCGATACAGGCAAACAATGAGAACATAGAGGCCTTCGACTCCCTCTTCCCCACACTTCGAACCGCTCTCCTTCACTCGCTTCGTCCTTCCCCGACCCATCTCTCACCCCCGGACAACATGCCCCAACAGGGTAAGCAATCAAGCATCTCGCCCAACGCCACCACCTCCCTCCCCCTCCGAGTCACCTCCCACTCCTTCGCCCCCATGAATCGTGATCTCCAACTCCCAGAGGCACGCCAAACGCAACCTCCTCCTAGGATCCACCCTCTTCAACAGCATGATCCTGCCCCGCCGACACCGACCACTAACCACACTACCACTCCCGCAGACCTCTGGAGGACGAAAACACGACATGACCCAATGCGTCCCCTACCCAGGGTCCCAAACAGAGGCAACATGGTTTACACAAGGAGCAATAGGCAACATTACTTAGCCACTACCTCCACCTCACAGGGCGACCCTACCAAAGATTCCCTCACCCCCGACCACGTTAACATGGCGCTGCAACTAGCTTCTCTAGAAAGCCAGCTAGAAATGATATTCCGGGGCCTGACCGAAATCCTCACCAACCTCGACACGACCCGAAAGCCCCAGCAATCCCCTCCCAGGACGCCCACTCCGTCCAGCTCCAACCACCCTAAACGCCCCACCGGGCCCTTAGTGACCCCCGTGATACGGATTCAGAGACCCTCAAGATCGGACGCTGTGATCCCACCACAGAAACCAAAGCCCCAGCGCCCAGGTTACAGAGACTCTCAAAAACTGACACTGAGATCCTGACATCAAGACCCACAAGAACCAAAGCCGCAATGTCCTTTGAAGAAGCGGCCGATCTAGCCTCATCATACGACTCCCCTCCTACTGACTCCCCTAAATCCAAAATCCAAGTGATCACGTGTTTCAGAAGAGACCTTCCCCTCACGAAACCCCCTAGACACCCACCCTTCCTCACCACCTTACCTAGGGCCCCCCCTAGAAAGAATCATAGCAAAAATGAGCTTTCCACCAACTGCATGCTCATTAACTGCAGATCTGCCTCTATGCATGCAACTGAACTAGCAGAAGCCATCCTCTCGCAGGACAGACATTGCGTTCATCACGGAGACTTGGCTCAACGAACTCTCCTCACCCTGCTTAGATATGCTTGTGCCCCCAGGTTTTTCCATTATTAACAAAGACAGAAAAGATCAACGAGGGGGAGGTGTAGCTATCATTCATAAGGACAACATCGCCATCATGGAAATGGATTTTTGCAAGTACAGCACCTTTGAATGTCTTACTGCCAAGATCAAGACCAAGGATAATGGATCATTACTCTGCACCTTCACTATCACCCACCAGGCAACACCCCCGCATTTGGGGAACATTTGTCCGACCTGATCGCTCACTGCGCACTCGGGGACGCTAACCTAATTCTTGGTGACCTAAACCTCCGTTGGAATGAAGCGAACAACCTGTTAATTCAAACGCTATCCAATCTCCTGCGCGACAACAACTTAGCACAACACTGCTCGGAGGAAACGCACGACAAAGGAGCAACCTTGGATGCCATTACCGCTCAACAAGACGCAATTACGATCGACCACATACTCCCCGTGGACTGGTCAGACCATCACATAATCCTATTCCATATTAACCAAAATATGCTTCCTCTGCCACCCGCGCAAGACCCCCCCAAATGGGCTAGAAACCTCAACCGGATTCCCATGGCCACCCTAGAAGAAAGGATAAGCTCGCTCCTTTCCAGCGCCAACGACCACCTCACCACAACCGAACTCACCTCACTCTATAACTCAAACATGGTGGCCATGCTTGACCAACTAGCCCCCCTGAAGCTAAAAAAAAGCCGAGCCACTCCGTCCAGATCATGGTTCAACACGGACATCAACTCAGAAAGGAGACAACTAAGAGCCACAGAGACGCTGGAGGAATAATCCTACTACCACCCTTCGCGAACAACTCAAAACAGTTCGCAGGAAGTACAACAATCACATCAAGAACAAAAAATCCTCGTTCTTCCCCTCCGCGCTGGACAGCGCAAAAAACAGACCCAAAGAGCTCTCCAACATCATCAGGCAACAAACCTCCAAGCCCGCTACTTCCTCAATACAGGCATCCCAAGAACTTTGCGACAATTTCGCCCACTTCTTTAATGACAAGATCACTAAAATTGAACTCTCACTAGACACCAACACCCCCCCCCCCACACAAAGAGCAGCACGTCTGGGGCGGATGTCATCGCCCCCGTTCCCTCCACCATACCCTGGCTAATCTTCCGCCCCATTCAGGAAACTGAGATAATCAACCTCATCTCTTCTTCCAAACCCTCATCTCATGCCCTAGACCCTATTCCTCCCCAACTGACTAAAAAGCTGAAGCTCTCCCTTGCACGGCTCTGGTGCACGATCATAAACAGCTCCTTGAAAAACAGTCGTTCCAGATTGCCTTAAAGTAGGACAAGTCACGCCTTTGCTGAAAAAACCCGGCCTTGACAGAGGATTTAAATAACTTTAGACCCGTCTCTAACCTTCCGCTTCTGTCCAAAATCCTAGAAAAATGCGTACTACAACTAACCCAACACTTGGACAACATCAACCTCCTTGACCTCCATCAGTCTGGCTTCAGAAAAGGCTGCAGCACGGAAACGGCTTTCCTCAACACAGACGATGATATCCACAAATCACTCGACTCAGACCAATGCTGCCTCCTCGACCCATCGGCAGCATTCGACACGGTAGACCACAAACTTCTCATCAAGGCTCTCCAAGAAAGAGCCGGTCTTGGCGAGGTGGTCCTCCAATGGTTCTCTTCTTTCCTACACAATCGCACCCAAAAAAATCAAAATCAAAAACTGTACATCCGACATTCATCCAGTCAACAAGGGAGTCCCTCAAGGTTCAGTGCTCTCCCTGCAACTTTTCAACATTTACATGGAACCTCTCACTAAACTACTCAAAAAAGCCAACATCCGCTTCCATCTTTATGCAGACGATACTCAGATCTACCTGGAAACCGCCTCCATCAAGGACATTCATCGACTCAATGACGTACTGAGAGATGTTCAACAATGGCTGTCAAGCAACCACCTTAAACTAAATCCCGAGAAAACCGAAATACTCATCTCGAACAAAGAGGAGAACCCCCATATTGCTGAATGGCTAAAAGCTATCGATGCGCTCAACGGGAACCTCACCCTGGCCGACTGTCAAGTCACTAGGCATCACGCTAGACCTGAAACTGAACACTCACATCAAGAACTCAGCTAAGAGCGCATTCCTCAACCTAAAGCTACTGAACAAAATAAAACCCTTCATCCCGCCCAATGATCTCAAACAGGCCACCCAAACATTGGTATTGTCAAGACTGGACTATGGGAATGCAGTCCTCTCAGGAATAGCAAAATCACATCTTGCTCCCCTCAAAACAACGCTTAACGCGGCAGCCAGAATGGTCACCGGAATCAAGAAATTCTATCACATTTCTCCTGCACTCAGAGAACTCAAGTGGCTCCCAGCTGAAATGAGGGCTAGTTTCAGAACAGCCTGCCTCACACACAAAGCCTTGCACACCGGCAAACCCGAATATCTGGCGGCTAAACTCAAAAAGCCGGCCAGGCCAGGAACCTCAGAAGCTCGAATTTTCTTCTACTTATCCCGCTGAAAACGCGAAAACAAAAACTGCGGCTCGATCCTTCGCCGGGAGCGCGCCTAAAATCTGGAACTCTATTCCCCCTCACATCAGAACTATCCCCTCTTTTGTAAAATTCAAGTCAACTCAAAACCTTGTTCCTCGACCACTCCCTAGGGAACCGATAGGAGCAGACGAAGCCCGGAAGCAGGCCCCCCGCACTGCTTCGAGACTAGTTCCGCAAGACCTCGAACCAGAACTCTCCGCCGCCGAATTTCACTATTATTGTTTACGTGACTATCTGCACTGTTTCTGATGTAAAGCGCTTCGATACCCTCGGGTCAGGCCAGCGCAATATAAAACTTCTAAAATAAAATAAAATCCTATGTCGGATGTCGAGAGTTGAGGGGTCGGTGTCCACCAGGAGCACCAACAAGCCTTGGCAACTGAAAAACAACGTGGCAAGCGAAAGGGGTACAGAGTCAGGACCAGCAAGATCCAAGGGACTCCCCACAAGCAGGAGAATCTGAGTAGGATCCGAGCAATCAGGGGAGCCCACTGGAGTCGGAGAAGACCCTCGAGAGGACTCACAGGCCAGAGGCACAGGAGTCGCAAGAGGACCTCAAGCAGCTCACCAAAGATGCAGGCCCACGGTGCAAAGGATGCGGTGAGGACGAAGATCTTGGCTGTAGAGGATGCTTGAGGCTGGAGCTTCTTGGAGCCCGAAGATCTATGAGGAAGAGAGCCAACAAGCCTTCGCAACGGCAAGTCGACGCGGTGCATAAAGGTTTGGTTCCAGCGGTCCAGACGAGAGATACTGGCCTCAAACTTGGTGAGAGGGCAGTGCAGGCCTCGAGGGAGTTGTAGAACCACCACCTTTGTTGCAGATGCAGGGAAGTAACTCCTTCACTTCAAGGGAGATTCCTTCAGGTGTCTTGGATGTCCACAGGCCTTGGCAGGATCCTGTATGGAGCACAGGCACAGGCGTTGCAGCGGATGAGCAGGACAACAAGACCAGGAGCAGCAGGAGTCTTCCCAGTTGCAGTCTCGGTGCCCAGAGCAGAGTCCAGGGGCGAAGTCCAGAGTGCCCAGACGGTCCAAGATTAAGTGGTGTCTTGATCTGAATCTTTTCTCACGATGAATCTAGGGACCCACCCACAGGTAAGCCCTTAAGTACCCTAGGGAAAAGGTTGGGACGATTCAGGAGCCCCTCCCAGAGGAGGGGCTGGACAGTGGGGAGGACACTCCCATGTCCTTTGTCCAGTTTCGCGCCAGAGCGGGAGCCAGCGGCTCCCTGAACGGGAGTATGCAAGGAGGGCACCAAATCTGCTCTTCAAGCAGTCTCAGTGGTGCTGGCAAGCGCCCCCACCCTGCCCCAATACACTAAACCTGGTCTGGGAGCTGGTCACACCTCCCTGTGAAAGGATATCTATTGTTCTGCCTTCCCCTGCTCGAGCTTGGCTCAGCAGCAGGAGGGCAGAAACATGTCTCTGGTCGGCAGCAGCCCTAGCTTGCTGACCGGTTCTGGAAGAGCCTTACAGTGCATGGAATCATACCTCCCAGGGTATGATTCCAACATGTTGGATACCAAACATGACTGGGTTCGTTACAGCCAGTTTAGAGATGGTTATCGCATAAAGACGCATAGCCACTCTATATATCGAAATGGCTGATGCACTTACAACCCGGGAGAATGGACTTGAAGGTTGTAGGGGTGTCCTGCTCATGCAGGGGCATCATCACACTTAGAACAGAGCACCCTGCCTTCAGGATTGAAAGGCCTGCCTTAGGGGTGACTTATAGGTTTTAAGTGTAGTGAAATCAGATATAGGGAAACCTACATCTGTCTTAAATGGTGCTAGCAATGCTTACACAGGCTGTAATGGCAGGCCTGTAGTCACAATTTGAGTGGTCCCCCATGGGTGGCATAATACATGCTTCAGCCCATGGGAGACCCCGGATGTACCTATGCCCTGGATACCTTGGTACCATATACTAGGAACTTATCAGGATACACCAGTAGCCAATCTGGGATGTACCCAAGTACTTACCATAGCCAATTTAGGGGAGAAAGCACAGAGACCAGGGTCCTGGTTAGCAGGATCCCAGTCAGACTAGTCAGAAACAGCATAACACCATGCAAAAATTGGGGGTAACCATGAAAGCAGATACTACTTTCCTACACATACCCAAAATTTGCCGTTTTCAACTCAAGGGCTCAAAGCTCCACTCCAGCGAAACAGTGCTCTTCCTCGGTCGAGGGGCATTTTTGGGCTCCAGACTGACCTTGGGGTATCTATGGCACAGTAGAGGAGGACGGATTTAACTTGGTCTTTCAGGCCAGAGTGAGTTTCACTTCAGGTTCAAGGAAGTCTTCCTCCTCTTCAGCATCTGAGGCCCCCCGAGAATATGGCCTTCAGACTATCCTGCTGGAATGCTAGAGTTACCTGCGTTGCAGGCGGATGCTATCAGATGCGTGAGAACGCTGTTTACATCAGAGTTAGAAGGGTGAGCAGCTGGAACTGAGAAAACCAGTGCAGAACAAGTTGCTCATGGAGCATTGTTACAGAACCCAAAGGAGGAACAAACCAATCTGAGGTGGAGCTAGTGTGCTTGTGCATTGCGGACAAGGTTGGAGTCAGAACACCACTAGATTCTTTTCTTCCTCCATAGGTTTTGGAAGCTCTGGACCCCCCTACAGTCTCCAAGCGCTAAATCACACTGGGATAGCTCGGTTCAGCTCTGGGTTCCTCAGCTGCCTTTCTTCCATCTTGGATACTAAAGCAACCATTTTGCTTCGATGACTTTTTTTTTTTTTTTTTTTAAACGTTCATAATCCACTCAAATGCCTTGCTACAGCGACTCAACGTTTCCCCTTCGAGGCCTCTCGGCGCTACCCAAGCATGCTCATAGGACTTAGACAGAGCAAACTCCTTACCACTTTTGCCCAAGGCGCAATGCGAAGTACGCCTGGTCTGATCGCCACATCAACTGTAATCTCTGCCTTTCCATGGAGCACAAAGTCACCTGCGAGGCCTGCCTTGCAAGAAACCCTCAGACATAGAAGGGATAGAAGGTGGCCTCACTACAGGTTACCCAACTAGGTAGCTTCACCTTGAATTAAGGGAAGTCCCATCACGCACCACTATGAGGCTATTCCAATCCTTTGTGAAAACTGAACATAATTCAAAATAACGAATCCAAATTACACTTCAAGCTACTAATTGCAATTCATTTCTAGGTTTCTGATCATCAATATTCATTAGGCAAGTTGCCGTAAAAGAATAAATACACATACATTTTATAAAAACATTTTCCCAGAAAAACGTACTTCAAATCATAAGTTTATGCAAATAGCGACAGTTAAAAGGCAGACTTTAAACAAGATATATTTTTTAAGGTTCTAAAATAGCGTAAAATAAAACATCACCTGGGCATAATGTCATGCATCACCCCAACGCTTCCTAGTCCTATTAGCAGCTCTCACAAAATTAATCACAGCATAATACGTGTGGGGATCTTAATTGTTGCAGATAATTCATCCTCAACCAGTGCTGCCTGATATTAAACGTTCGTAGAATGGGCAATAAAAAGGATTTCCATGGGGCAGAGTATAAGGAGCAAAACAGAATACAGAGCAAAGTACAGTGCTTAGATGTCATGTCAAAAAAGAGAATTTGGCCTAAGTCTCTGTGCAGGAAAGGGGACGCTACATCAAAGTGCAGAATGCCTAGGCAAAAGGTAGTGAAGTAGAATATATATGTAATGTTTGATATCAAGTCTAAATAAGGTTCCATTCCACCAGTGCTGGAAACAGCTAAGTAATTTAATACTGATCTCATGCTTTGGGCTTTCTTATTGCGCTTAGTTAATCGCCAAGAATAATGAGATGATTTAATAATGTACTTATGGCTTGAATCAGTGTTTAGCGGATTAAGATACATCGCTGACAGGTCCAATTTAAAAAAGGTGTGCCTTACATAGACTAATCATGGAATTAAGTCCCTATTATCAAGGTGAAGACAATCGGTCAAAAAGAGGTGGACCATGATGCAGAAGCCTCCGCCGAGGGCCCGGCCGAGGCCGGTTATAGCTAAGTTATTGAACTACCATGATCGGGACGTCATCCTGAAACAGGCCAGGGCCAAGGAACCATTACTATATGATAATGCCCGTATCATGGTGTTTCCCGATTACACGAGGCTGGTCCAACAGCGGAGACAATCGTTTCTGGCAGCCAAGGCCCGTCTTCGAGATCTCAAACTTCCATATGCCTTGCTGTACCCAGCTAGACTGCGGGTAGTCCATCAGTCCCGCACCCATTTCTTTGACTCGCCGGAGGTCTTTCAATGGACCGACGAGACAGTGAAGGTTCGTCCACACACGCCGCCCAGACGGGAATCAGACTCCTCGTCCAGTGAGGTGGTCCGGAAACCCACCCAAGGGGAGTAGACGTTCCAGGTCCAGACGTCTATCTCAATCATGCAGTGACTCTTCCCGGGCCGGCCCCTCAGCAGCATGCCTCGGCCTCGTAGTCACTGTGGGGACCCCAGTCCTGAGAGACTTGGACATTATTGACCTAGACCGGAGAAGCACGAATGAGGGCCATTACCTCTGCCGGACCTTGTCTGACGGAGAGAGCGCTTGTTGACGATGGGCTGTAAGGTGGGGATCCATTGGCGGGTGTGGGCCGGGTACTCCCGTTGGGGTCCGCAGGCCGCACCCACCGCGACAGATAATTCAGCAGTTTTGAGGAATAGGGTGGGGGGCAGTTGGGCTGTTTTGGTTCTCTGATCACACTATATTACACGGTTATAAAGCCGCCACATGCACACCAGACTATTATCCATACACCTGTAACAATTAGGGCCGCTAATGGCAGTCCCATCGGTTAAACAGCAGGTTTACCCTGGTACCCTCCGGATAGTAAGCTGGAACGTCAGGGGGGCGTTGGATAAAATCAAAAGAGGGGCTATACTCCAGCAGGCTAAACGGGCTCAAGCTAACGTCCTCATGTTAAAAGAGACGCACCTTATGGGGACGAAGGCACTGTGCCTACAACGCTATGGATACATCCAGGTATTCCACTCTGGGTTCGTAAGGGGGTCCCGGGGGGTGGCAATCCTAATCCACCGCAGGGTTCCTTACAAGCATGTTAAAACGTGGGCTGACACCCAGGGGAGATATCTGTTTCTTCAGGGCACTGTTTGTGAGGAGCGGGTGGTGCTGGGATGGGTATATGCTCCTCCGCCTCTTTCCTGGGGATTGGTGGAGCGACTCGTGACTTTGTGGGCGGATATGCCGGATGGCTTGTCTGTTGTTGGGGTGTACTGGAATGACGTGATGGAAGTGGTCAGAGATAGATGGAGGCCAGGGGGCCACCCGGATGTTCATCGGTCCACTAAACTACACTCCCTGGTTACGGGGCTTGATTGGGTAGACCCTTGACGTGGGCTACATGGGAATGAGCAGGGATACACCTATCTCTCGGCCGTACATGATTCCTATTCCCGGCTAGATTATATATTTGTGCCCCTGGCGGCGGCCGGCAGAGTGGTGGAGGCTGACATCCTCCTGCAGGGTTTGTCAGATCACTCGCCGGTGACCCTCACCTTGCAGGTGGGCCCGGCGCGACAGCCTTTTAGATGGCGCCTCTCGGTCTGGAATCTACAGAACGAGGAATATAGGGTACATATTGAGAGTGCCATTGACCGCTACCTGGAACTTAATGTGGGATCGGTGGAGGGGGCTGAGCCCTTGTGGGAAGCAATGAAACCTACCATACGGGGTGTCAATATCTCCTTCTGCTCGGCGGCTCGCAAAGCGCGCAGGGAGTCCCTTCTAAAATCAGAGGCCAACATTATAGAGCTTGAGAGTCGCAGTAGGGGGGGCGGGGGTGGTCAGGTCCGTCATCAATTATTGTTAGCACAACAGACACATGCGGACATCTTGTTGGACGAGGCCCGCCTGGCATGGCTGGCGACCCGGAGCAGGGTTTATCAGTGGGGGGATAAGTCTAGTAAGTTGCTCCACAGGGTGTGTCAGGGGGCATTGTACCCCCAGGCTCTCCCTAGTATAACCGGCCCAGATGGGGAGCCCCTCAGAGAACCCTCTGAGATTGCCAAAAGTTTTGCATCATATTATGTAGAGCTATATGCCCCCAGGGAGTGTCTACATGAGGACGTGATATGCAGTTTTCTCGACGATCTTCCGCCCAAGGCTTTATCTAGTGAGGCACGTGCGGAGCTTGATCTTCCACTCACGGTGGAGGAGCTGGGTGCCGCCCTGGGGGACCTGTACTCTGGGAGGGCCCCGGGTCCCAATGGTTTCCCTTGCGAATATTTTAAGAAATACTTTTCACAGCTAGGGTCCCACTTTCTTAGAGTGGTCGATGAGGCCAGGGAGCGAGGATGTCTTCCCCGCGACTGGAGACATGCGGAGGTGGTGGTGTTCCATAAGCCGGGCAGACCCCCGGACCAGCACGCCTCGTATCGCCCTATCTCTTTGCTGAACGTAGAGGCCAATCGCCTTCGGTCCCATATTACCACCCTGGTGCATCCCGATCAAGCCGGTTTTATGCCCCAAAGAGGGACATCACAATATTCGCCGAGCGCATGCTGCTATCGCAGCTATTCAGGGGTCGGGTGAACAAGCAGCGTTGCTACTGGCAGATATGGATCGGGCATTTGATTCCCTAAGCTGGGTCTATCTATTCGCACCGCCTGAATATTGGCCCACAGTTCCTGTCCTACCTGACCTTGCTCTACACTGACTTAACCGCTTCGGTGCGCGTTGCTGGCTCTACTTCATCTACATTTCCCATCGGACGGGGCACCAGGCAGGGCTGCCCCCTGTCACCATACTGGTTTGCGTTGGCTATGGAACCCCTGGCTGCTTGGGTGCGAATGGATGCACAGGTGACCGGTTTTGAATGGGCGCAGGGACTATCGGACCGCATTGCGTTGTACGCTGACTACGTGTTATTCTTTCTCACCAATGTCAATAGGACAGGACCGAGGCTGCTTCGCATCATGCATATCTTCGGGGAATCGTCGGAATTGTATATAAACCCCCGAAAGTCCACCTTGTGGGTCCTGGGGGATGCGGCAGGCCTGGGATCCTGGGCCTCGTCGGTTCAGTTGGCCACCGGGGGTGTGAAGTATTTGGGGGTATTGTCAGATTCGCCTAGCATGTCTTGGGATAGAAATCTGGCGCCGCTATGGGCGCGTGTACGGGAGGATCTTAAGACCTGGTCCCATATGCCCTTATCCATCTATGGTAGATCGGCTATTTTTAAGATGGTCTCGCTCCCCCGTTTACTGTATCATTTGTAGAACCACCCATATCCGATTCCCCCCAAATGGTTCCGACAGGTTAATGCGGCCTTGGGGCAGTTTTTGTGGGCAGGTGGTGTAGCTAAAGTTGCGTTGCGGACGTGTTTCCAGTCCATGTACTGCGGGGGGCTGGCGACCTCCGACATTCATACTACATGGCCTCGCACCTGCTTGTGTTGAACGAGTGGTGGTACGGGGATAGGGCAGACCCTGCCTATGCGGTTGAAAGGCGGTGTATGGGGGATCATACCTTGCATACTATACTGTACTCGCCACCGCTACGCAACTCCTTCCCGCCAGTTACGAGGGTCATATTTCAGGTTTGGAAGCAGGCTCTTCAGAAGATGGGGTGGTGGGATAGGTTGACGAGGGAGGCTCCCCTTTGGAACAATGGGCGTTTGCCACAGTTGGCTACTCTGTCTGGGTTTCGTGGCAGGGACAGTATTGGCATCTCTACCCTGGGAGATGGCATGAGGGGACCGGTTCTGAAGTCCTTTCAGGATCTCCAGCGGGACTTCCAGATGCCGAAGACCCAATTTTATAGATATCGTCAGTTCCGGCATGCCATCCCCCCTAGCTTGGAGGGCTTAGAGTCACTTGCTGAGTTTAGCCCGATCGAGGCGAAGGTATTTATGGGAGATCTCCAGGACCATAAGATATCTAAAATCTATCAATCTCTAGTTACGCATAGCTCCTCTACACTGCAGAAGCTCAGGGAGGCCTGGGAGAGCGATGTAGGCCCACTGGAGGGGGAGGACTGGACGGAGGCACTAGCCTCCACGCGGGGGGCGGCAATAGCGGTGCGCCTGCGCCATATCCAGTTCAAGTATCTTCACCGGGTATATTTTACTAGAGTTAGATTGTGGAGGGCGGGATTGGTGGCCTCCCCCGGGTGCCTCAGGTGCGACCGGGAAGAGGGAACTCTGCTGCATACGGTCTGGCGTTGCTCTGCCTTGGCACGATTTTGGAGGGGTGTCATGGCCTGCCTCTCAGAGGTATTGGGTTGGGACCTTCCCCGCTCGCCGAAGCTGGTCCTTTTACACATCATGGAAGGGGTGGGGGGGCAACATCTACAAATGTCACCTTATGCTACTGGGGTTTACTCTGGCCAAAAGAGACATCGCAAAGTCATGGAGGGAACCGGTAGCGCCCTCCCTGACTGCGTGGAAGAATGGCCTGGACTTTTGCATGGGTTTGGAGATTCCAATTTTCACAGCAAGGGGGTGCCCGCAAAAACATTTTAAAATTTGGAAGCGATGGGTGGATTATCGAGGCCTGCAGTTGGAGCCCGTCTCTACGGCGGGGGTACCGGACTCAGTTTAAGTTCCTAGTCCGGTGCGATGTACAGTTCTTGGTGTAACAATGTGCTGCATATATTGGTGTGGGTTCTTTTTCTTACGGTGTATTGCTTTAAGGAAGACCTTAGTGCGAAAGGAGGGGGTTATGTTAAATTTTTTATTTTTTTTCCCCTTTTCGTTTCCTTTCACTTGTATTGCTTTCCACTTCTCCTTGGTTATGTTTCTTTAAAAGTCAAAGTCATGATGATGTAAATTTATTATGCAGAAGTTTCTGGGGTACAGAGCTCTGCCTCATATGTGCTATTTGACAAATAAAATCTGTTTAAAAAAAACAAAAAAAAAACAGGTGGACCAGTCCAGCATCAGGTTTGCTACATCTAATAACCCATAATAATGGACCTAGGGCAGCTACTTCCAAGAACGGTAAGCTGAGCTCTGCATGAAGTATTTGGGTCGCTGTTCTATGTGCGGTCAATAAAACCCTACAGGTAAAGCCATTCTCAATCCTTTGCAACTGTTGTTGGTGTTGTACTGGCTGAGAAGGCTGTCTCTGATGAAAGGATTTGCCTTGGGGGAAAAAAACCTGAACTTCTGGGATCGCTGATTAAATTGGCACACAGGTGAAGCCAAGACCGAAAGTGCTCCAGCGTCTAATTGCCAAAGAGACATGCACCATCAAATTGTAAATTAATAAGGCTTGCATAGATGTCGGGAGAAGAATTATCAAATTCACGCAGGAAATACTGAATATAGAGGACTGTGCCCATAGAACAGCCCACAGCGTTGGGTGTGTCCAAATCCGAACTGAAAGTTTGGTTGCTCGTGTCCTGGCCATCCCTGACCATCTGTGCAGAACGACTTTGCATGTATTCCAGCATGCTACTTATCATCTGCTATGATGCATGAGAATAGCAACCTAGCAAACAATCAAGTGTCGCTGGATGAACATAGTCACGGAGTCCCGTAAGGGAAGCCTTTTTTTTGTACAATAGCGTCAATGCATTTGAACTTGCAATCAGGAGTGGAGGGGAACGCACTGAGTTCAACATAGGGGGAAAAAAAAAGTCCTGCAACACCAAGCTTTCAGGCAACAGATTGGTAGAAAGAAACTTGGCGGTCAACTTGGCTAAATTCTATGGGGCCTAGTTATCAAATAATTAACTGTCAAAGCAAAGAAAAGTTTGCCCCACTCTGCGAACAATTAGTCCAAGAGAGAAGACAACGCTACGACAATGATGTAACAGGTTGCAGAATATCAGTCAGTAAGTTACCTTGGACTCCTGGACCGGAAGGAAACGTTTCAGTGCTACATAGCCTTGCTGCAGAAACTGCCATCTCTCTCAGTACAAAGGCCTGGAAGGGGCATCCAGCTCAAGCTCAGGAGGTGAGTTCAGTCAGCCTAATAATATTGTGTACTGTGTGTGGAGAGAGTCAAGGCTCCAACTTGCTAAGTATCTGTCAACTGCACTGGAGAGTCAGGGTGCAGCTTACGAATTATGGTTGCTGGCTCCAAAGTGGATACTGAGGCTAGAGTCTAGAAAGATGCTGCAGACTTTGACAGGTCCCTAACAAAAGTGACATCTGGGCGGAGGTAGAGACTGGATTATGTTTTTTGTGCTTTTATGGAAGGTCTATGAATACTACAGTGGACTTTCATGACAGAGTTAGAGTGGAAATGCTCTTGCCTCCTACAGACCTAACCATGAAGGGCTTGACTTCCCATCTCCTGGCATTGGAATGCATGCAGCTAAATGTCCTCCTAGGAATGAGTCTTGTTTGAAATCTAGGCACCATAGACAGACATCGTAATACAAAACTGACATCAACTATAGACAAGTGGACACCCTCAAACTATGAAACTGTTGTGGTGTGTTACATAACCCTTGGAAAAAGATATTCAATGCTGAAAATCATTTTAGTTATTGGAAAAAAATCAGGAGAGGTGCCCAGAACCATGCCAGGGAACATAAAAAGGTACCAACGTCAGTGGGTGTATTACAAGGCTCTGACTTCACATTCATAGGAAGTGCCAAAGTTCAGGCCGGAGCATTACGGCCCCACCCTCCTTCCCCCACCAGCACTTAGATTGCATGGCTCATAACAGATTTAACTAAAAAATGAGGAAAACCCTTAGTATTACTCAAAGCTCTGCCATAAGCACTGGTGGCCAAACCCTCAGTGACATCCTTAATAGTGACTAGGTTCTTCGAAATATCAGGTTCTAGCAACAATCACTCAGTACCTTTTAAATCAACTTAATTAGTGAAAAATTGTTAAAACATGGAGTTTCTCAAGTCCAGTTATGTGATGATGTTTAACTATGGCTTCTATGAGGCAACAGAATTCTCTACAAAACAGATTACAGTTTGGTGAAGCAGAGCAAAGTAATCCATTACAAATATCTAACAATTATGCACACTATATTCAAATAATAGTGTGCAATCAATTAAAGCATTATTATTTTAGCAACCATGGATTTCCAGGAACTACTATATTAATTACTTCAGCTTGAAACAGTGGCCCAGAAAATCTTTCTACTCGTAGACTTAATAGTGACTTATAGAAAACTAACAGCACGCTCTGGGGAACAGAAAAAGCATTAGCTTTTAAGCAGTAAATGAGGTTCTACTCAAGTAGTTAGTGACAAGATGTGTTCAATCTAGCAAACCACTGAAGCCAACAACCTAGGTGTACAGCTCAGCTTCTACACAGATCATTCACACATCACTTCCAACCTCTAAAACATGGAACTTTCCTAGCCTGCCAACAAGGTTCTCCCTTACCAAAAAGTAAATACAATGAATTTCAAAATAGTTAAAGCAAAGACTAAATAAGATAGCAGGACTCAACTCTACATTCAAACGGGACACTTGACAGAAATAGCCCCTCCCCAAAACGAAATTAAACATATACCAGAGGTTAAAGCAAATGAAACAACCTAGAGCTTGCCAACCTTAAAAGAATATGCCGGAATCTGGAACTTCAATGGCGCAGATCCAACACCGATGAGGACAATACACACTGCAAAATACACATGAGGGTAATATCACAAAGCAGTTAGAAGGGCAAAAAAAAAAGTCATATTGCACTACTCTGATCATAGAGGCAACCAGTTGAATGATTTAAAAAATCGTCTATTCATTGACGAACCCTGAAAACTCAAAGCTCCTTGTACCATATAACACTGGGGAAAATGTATGTACTTTATTTTCCACAGAACTATTGAAAATTTCCATTGCATACCCAGCAGCATCCAAATTAACCATTCATTCCCTCTGCAAACCTCCAGCCTCATCCTAAGCACACAAACTCATGCCTAGCTTTCCTTTACCCAAGTTGTAAGTCAAAATGCGTGTCACTAACCAAACAGAAGATTCCAATTCACCCGGAGACCAGAAGGTCTTAACACTCTACTGCCCCTTCGCAAACCTTCTGAAAACTATCAACATGGAAATGGAGGCTTAACAGCCATATTCTAGAATGTACATAAAAACACAACTTGCTCTGACACGTCAAGTCTCGAACAGAAATGAGTTGTCAAAGACCAATTTCATGTCAGTTAAGAAGAATAATTTGGCACTCTGCCTCCCAGTAGATTACAATAGAATACATCACCATATACTAATTAAACTGATATTAAAGTGGATAGATATCTTCGGAACCACCAGTGTTCAGCCAATAAGGTCAAAATGGCAAAACTGGGGCTTCAAAATTGAACTTTAAAAGTCACTTGTGCAGGCAGTAAGCAAGAACATTTAACTGGACAGCAACATATACTGACCCAGATAAACGTGGATGAGATACAGGCCCTGCCTAGAAAACAAATTAGAAGAGAAATATTAACAAGCAGATGTTTAACCAGCTAAGATGAAGTAAAACTACTAACTAAATAGACGTAAGGCAGCTCTACCAGGCTGAAGCACAAAATGCAAACTTATTTACCTCTTGGTTCTCTGCCATTGATATTCTCTCTGTATACTTAAGCATTACATCTCTGTACACATGCAAGAATACCTGAACAATTTTTAGAACTGATTTTTTCATTCGAAGAAAACATTAGATAAAAGAAAACTTTGCCTCTTGTAGGCATGCTTTCTAGATGTTTTAATTAAAACAATGCATTAATGTGCCAAATCAATAATAAAGTAAGTATGACTAAAACACGTTTTAAGTTTTTTTTTTGCAAAATTAAAACGCAACCTTTAAGAAGGGTTGTACACACACTGGCAAAAAGGCAGAACTTTTTTTAAATTCCTGACCTTCAGTCTTCCTATCACGCTGTGCAGGGCCAGGCAGGCAGTTTTTTTTAAGCGATCACAGTGAAAACGTATTTTACAACTACGCTTTGAAGCCTGGGAGATGGGTGCGATGTGTATGGATTCAGAGAAAATACCCATGACTTATAACTAGGTTTATAGGTTAGTAACTTTCCTTCTCTCACAAGATCGTCTTGAATATTCATAAGCAATAGAATGGAGAAGAATCCTAAAGAATAAAGCACGCTTTGTAGGAGGAACTAAAGTCAACATAGAAAGGAAGAAAAAGCTGGTAAACTGAGCAATCAAATTACCAAGGGAGGCCTAGCACACTAGGGAATCTGTCCTAAAATGAACACTTAAGTGTGATGGACCACTGAAAAGGGCAATAACGATTGTAAAGAGCCCCAGGCGAGAGCCTTTAACAACCACTATAGCCCAGGCAGAAGGGCTATATTGCCATTATTAAACTCCACCAACTTGGGGTAGAATGTTCTAAATTAAAAATGGAGAAACAGGAAAGAAACATTAAAATGTCAGAGCAGGTGGTCTGCACCAGTCATTAATTGGCCCTGATCCACTCCACTGTCTTCCATAAAGTTCTCAATAGGGCAATACTTAGCAAATTTATGAGCAAACTACCAGGGAAGCAGATGGCCGCCTTTTATTTTGTTAAGGTGCGCAGCTGGGCCTCACGCAAAGAGACCAGTCTAGCATTGGGATTTATTGGATCGTTGTTTATATGCAGCATTTTAGATGAATTTCTCCTTAGTAGGCAGGAGCTAGTCATTCTCTCCTTACTGGCCTTCTACGGATAGACCTCTTCTCTATCACATGTAGGTGAAGTCAACCCTTCTTGTTTACAGGGACATCAAATCCCAGTCACGGAATTCAGTGTCATGGGAGATTTTTGAATTTACATGGCCAAGATAACCAAAGCTTGAACACTCCAACTTAACAAACAGATGATCAAAAACATTTTGCTACGTTTCTCCCTAACTGCAAGAAGTTAGGGTAAGATGGTAGGGAGAGTGGAGTGGTGAATACTTATCTAAATGCAGATTTCTCACCTGAATACTCTCCAGGTGCCAGACTGGATCCGGAAAACATTTCTTTAGCACTGCTCCCGTACACCAATGTGCGCTGCGCAGTGTTAACCTTATTCTGAACCAGTCCGAAAGTGATGGAGCTGAACAGAAGCACCGGCCTTCCATGCTGACCTTCTTTTAGATGCTAAAAAGAGGCTGCTCCAAAGAACAGGCAGGTGGGAGGGCAGCGAGGAACTTGCAGTTAAATAGAGTATCCACCAGAAAGAGCATTAAAGAGCATCAGTAATCTGATCTTCTGATGGATACCTCTACTCGCATTTGCCTCAACTTACGAATAGATATCAAAGCAGTCCCTCCCCAGTTGGAGGGTCTGTGGAGTGAACTCAGACCAAAATAAAAAGTTACTTCTTTTTGGTAACAATCATTCTGGCTGAGACCTTCTAATCGCAGATTCCTCATCTTAGAATATTCTCCAGGCCTCAGTCTGGGTCCGGAAATCTTTGAAGCAGTACTCCTGCACGCCAGAAGGTGGTGCCTATGGCTCCACGCAGATGTGACCTGCACTGGCCTATAAAGGTGCCACCCATGCGAGGGTCGTAGCCAAGATGGCAGCCAGTACAGATGTGTCTTACTGAGCTCCGCACAGAGCGCTTCATCCTGCACCTGGTGCCCTGCAGACTGTGCCTCACATGTGAGAGGCTCTCCCACCGACTGCCTGGTGGTGCCTGCCTTTAATTTGGTGCCAGCAGGACCGCTGGGGCGTGGATACGGTCGGTCGACTTGAGGCTCGCTAGGTATGTTGCAGGCGAAGGGTGCAACCCGCCCCAGCCAATGGGAACTCAGCAGCAAGAGGACAGCGAGCACTGAGCCGCAGCGGATGCAGCGGCAATCGGGCCCGCCCGGGTCATGCGGTCTGACCCCAGCCGATGTAAACAGAGCATCAAGGACACGTCGTGAGTGGAATGCAGCAGCGAGTGTGGTGATCTTCTGCCATGGCCGGCTCGAGGACCGTGCCAGCCCTTGTCGATGCCACAGGCACCATCAGGGAGTGCCGACTGCCGACACAGGAGAAGAGGTGGGCCCCTAGCCATGGTAGCCCAAAGTGGGGGCAGCCCGGGGCTGCACTGGAGCACCTGCACCTCTCATGTGGCCCACTTGGCAGGTGAACTGACCAAGATGGCGTACCGCACAGGTGGGCCATTTGGACCGTGTGACGCAGCGGCTTACAGTGGCACAAGGGAGATCTGGGAGTTACGGCAACTCGCTTAGTGCCTGATGCGGCCTGGTGTTGTTCGGGGGGGGAGAGGGGGGAAACCTTGCCTGTTGACTTTTCAGCCACCTGCCAGCACGGCCTCTCTCCCGTTGCTATTGTGGAGCTGCCTGTGAGCCACTCTGAGAATACCTACATAGTGGGACTTGCATGCGCTTCATGCTACCCAACTATGGTTCCTCCGGCCAGCCAGAGCGGTCGACCTCAAGTGGCCTACGAACATTTGCGGGGCCTGTATTAGAGGATTGGAAGGAATGAAGGGGTGCGACTGCCAGAGGGTGTGGGGGGCGGACAAGTTCTGGAGTCAGCTTCTGGTTGAGGCCCTGTGTCAACACAACTAATACACTGACAAGATGGTGAAACTTAAAGGGACCAGGCCGCTTTCTCTAGGTTTAGGGATTTATAGAGCGCATGACTACCCTTAGGCATCCCAGCGCTTGTATGAAATAAGACCGGGTGAATTCCAGCATATTGGCTTTAGGGGAACAGCCATGTTTTCAGTCATTTTTTAAAGGTCATTTCGTTCTCGATCATGCGCAGCTCTGGGTCCATACTGTTCCACAGCTTGGGTACCAGGTGTTTGAATGACCTCCCACCCCATCTCGATCTTTTGATTCTGGTGGTGTTCATCAGAAAGTTTGATCCTGATCTGAGATGGCGACGGGGCGAGTACTGAGAAATCAGTTCTCGTACCAACGCGGGGCCTTTCCCGTACATAGCTCTGTGCGCCACAGAGGGACTTGAATTTGATCCTGGCTTGGACCGGAAGCCAGTGTAGCTCCTTAAGGGAAGCTCTAACTGACTGATGCCTGGGTATCTTCAGAAGCAGTCGGGCTGCTGCATTCTGTACCACCTGCAGTCTGTCTGACATATTTGGGGGAGCCCAAGTATAAGGAGTTGCCGTAGTCAAGCCTTGACACCACCAAGGCTTGAACCACTGTCTTCCTTGAGTTTTCTGGGAGCAGGCTCAAAATTTTCCTGATCATTCGGAGCATCCCAAAGCAGGTGCTCGCCAATTTTTTTGCCTGGATCTTCATCATTAGGTTCTGGTCCAACCACATCCCAAGATTTTTAAAGGAGTTTTTCGGGGGAGGCGGGGTACCCCAATTAGCTGGCCAGGGGATCTCAGAGCAAGGGCTGAGGTTGCTGCCTAGGATCATAAGCTCGTTTTTTTCCCCATTCAGCTTAAGGCTGCATTCGGCCATCCAGGAGCCAATCTTTTCCAGGCAGGGGGCTAGTTGCCTATGGTCTGAGTTGATGGCGTCTGAGATTGAGACCACTAGTTGTGTGTCATCGGCGTATGATACAATGGAGAGACCGAACTCCTGCACTATGTGGGCTAATGGGCTTGGGTATATGTTAAAGAGGGTCGGACTCGGGGAAGATCCCTGTGGAACCCCCCCATGGAACCCCCCCAAAAGGAGTCTGAAAAGATTCCGGCCTCCATGCATTGGAAAGATCTACCATTCAGGAAAGAGGCCAGCCATTTGATGGCTGTACCCCCGATTCCAATCCCCTTCAGCCTATTGACCAGTACAGCATGGTCGATCGTATCGAAGGCAGCGCTTAGATCCAGTAGCACGATTGCAGCGGCTCTTCCCTGGTCTAAAATGCTTTTTAGTTTTTCGGTAACAACAAGCAAAGCTGACTCAGTGCTGTGTTTTGGTCGAAATCCCATCTGTGTCTGATGAATGATACCATTGTCTTCTAGGAATTGCGAGATAGTGCGATTCACGTGTTTCTCGGCGATCTTGCCCAGGATGGGTAACAGTGAGATCGGACGGTAGTTCGCCAGGGAGGCGGGGTCAAGTTGGGGTTTTTTCAGTAGAGGTTTTACAACGGCATGCTGCCACTCTTTCAGTACTGTCCCACTTTCCAGGGATAGGGAAATGAGGTGGGCGAGTTGGGTTAGGACACCTTTCCCCCCTTGGACAAGAATATGGGGTGGAGCCAGGTCTAGAGGGGACTCCGATTTGATATTTTGTAGCAGGGACCCAATCTCCTCCTCACTCAGTTTGGGAAAGTGAGCAGAGCAAGGGGGGGGGTGGGGGGTAGTTGCTGTTCTGTGTTCCTAGGAGGTTCAGGGGAGATGCTGGGGGTTTCGGTAGCTGTTGATGTCATGCTGATAAGGTGGAGTGAGTTATAGATGTTTTCTACCTTGCTCTTAAAAAACGAGGCTAGCTCATTGCATCTCTTTTGAGCACTGGGAGACATTTGTTCCTGGGTCGATTGTAGAGAGGGACTTTACAATTTCAAACAGCTCCTTTGAGGAGTTAGAAGACTTCTCGATTTTTTTCTTCGAAGAAGGCCGCTTGGGCTTTCCTACTTTCCTTATGATATTGCTGTATAGCTAATTTGTAGGCTATTTTAAGCTCGGGGTCGTAGGTTTTTCTCCAGTTTCGTTCTAACTTTTTACAGCTTTTCTTTTGAGCGACCAACTCACAGTTGAACCAGGACGATCTATTGGAATCTTTTGGCTTTATTGGACCTGGTTTCCTGAAGTTACGGTCTATGGATCCGTTTATCCAGGATACCCAATTTTTATGGGCTTCTTCTACATCTTTTGATTCTAGTGGGGAAGATGACTCAAGGTCTGTGGTCCAGGCTTCTGGGGCCTGCCTTGGCCATTTACGTCCCAGTACAGGGCTCGCTTTTTTGGGCTCTGTAATGTGGGGTTTTAGAAACCGGATAGGAATGAAGAAGTGGTCTGTCCATGGCATACGTAAGGGGGCTAGTGATTCCAGTCTGGGGTCATTTGAGAAAATGGGGTCGAGAATGTGGCCCTCTTCGTGAGTGGGCAGGTGTACCAGTTGTGTGAGCTACAGGGCATCCAAGTCTGCTACACATCTCTTAGTCGAAGGATTAGAGTGATCGTCCAGGTGGCTGTTGAAGTACCCTAGAACGGCAAAGGCGCTTTTTCCCATCATCATGCTGGCCAAAATGTCTGGGGCAGCTTCTAAAAACGGTGTACAGGACCCTGGTGGTCTGTAGATAAGACAGCCTGAGAAGGAGCAGGCAGGGGTAGGAGAGAGTCTGAAAGCAAAGGCCTCACACTTAGCTATGTTGAGAGGGTTGATAACACAGGCTAGGTGAGATTTGCAAATGATAGCGATGCCCCCTCCTATTGTCCCCGCTCTATCATGGCGATGGATTTCAAAGCCCTGGGGAAGGGCTAAAGATGGCCTAGGAGCTCTTCATGCAACGATACAGAGTGTGGGACAACTGAGCCAGTTGGAGACTACACTAGGACAGTACTCTGAGCAATTTTCCAAAATACTATAAGCAATACAGGATACTAAAACCACCCTGGAGACAAAGATACAGTCTCACTGAAGTGTCCTTACTCTGAGCAGACCAATGGAAACGGTCTACAAGGGTTGACGACACTGAGTCTGCCATAACCACAATGCACCCACTCTGAGGTGCCATCGCAGATGCAGCTTATGACGGCAGACATTAAGTGGCTGCAGCTGAGAACAGAGGATGCAGGAGGCATATTGCGTTGTAATAGCTCGCTTTCTTGGTCTCCTGGAGAGGAACCCATCATGGAACCGTTCCTTGAGCAGTAGCTAATAAATACAGTCCTGGCGGGAAGGGTCCCTAAATTTTTCTCCATTGAAAGAGCCCACCAAGCCCAGGGCCGGCCCCACGTCCTGTGATTGCACGCCTGTTGAATTACAGGGACAGAGACTTAATCCTACAAGCCTTTCGATCCAGGGGTTTGTGGCACTGTGAGGAAGCAGTGGTTACCACCTATCCAGGTTAGACTGTAGAGGTGCAACGTAGTCTTAGTTCTTACATGGCGGTCAAGCAGCAACTGTGCCAGAGGGGCATCAAATATGCCCTGCTCTTCCCTGCCAGACTGCGGGTGATGGAGGGGGGAGACATTTCTTCCAGACATCAGATGAGGCCTGGGCTTGGATACTTGTGAAAGGGGGGCCAGCCCCAGTTGACAGCGCTCTACCTAGTGGCCGCTGGAAGGTAAAAGGACTGAGGAGACGATGCACTCGGAAACCTACGAGCCAACCAACCAGAGAACAAGCAGCTCAGGATAGGGAGCAGGTGGTTGATAAGGTTCTGCTACACAGCAGGAACCCATTCTCTGCCCTGTTGCCAGAACATGGATCGGACGTCCAGACAGGCACCAACTGATCTGATGCAACAGTGGATGGAAAGGCTCTGAGACCAGACCTCACCCCCTGACTGGCTGATGCCATTATGAGGTGCAGTTGATACTGGACACTAGACTGTCAACGGCGGCATACGTGGGTATGCCTTTACTGCTAGGGAAGATGGGTACCGGGGACACATTAACAAAGGGCTTAGCTGACTGGGATGTGATAGAGGCACCACCACGCTCCCCATTGTTTCTGATCTGATTATGCTTACTGTGTTACTTGATATCTACCAGTTTTGGTATTATTTCGCTTTTGTTGGTGGGATAGGCAAAAGGCAACAAGCGTTGAGGGTACAGTCTTGTGGGTTGCTTAAACGTTGGGAGTCCACAAGATGGAGTGCGCTACACCATATGCTTCGAATGGTACACCATGGACCACAGGTTGGCTACGCGTGTACGGCTATGAGTGACTATGAGGTCTCGCACACAACAGTACGGGAGAGGAACAACGTACAAGAAAATAAGTTACGTGTAACTGCAGTTATCCAGTATAGGCATCTTTCATAGATTCACATGCTTGAATCATTCCCCGAAGTGGGAGTCCAACAGTACCATAGTAAAAAAAGCAGTATGTTTAACTATCATAGGCTATAATGGCAATAGGCCATAAGTTTATTAGCTTATGTGCTTTTTTAAAAAAGGACCAAACTTGAACTATAACCAATGAGGCGTTGGTACCCTATAGAACCTTCCCAAGAAAGGCTGAGTCCCTCTGCTTTTCAAGCACAAGTGCTAATAACCTCCTTAGCTACAAGGAGAGCCTCTCTGAGTGAGTCACATGTGAATCTATTAAAGATAACAATACTGGATAACTGCAGTTACAGGTAAGTAACTTATCTTTAAGAGATTCACATGCTTGAATCAGAGTAGGAAGCAGTATTGCACATAAGAACAAGTTACTTACCTTCGGTAACGCTTTTTCTGGTGGATACAGTATCTGCCTGTGGATTCCTCACCTTTTGAATATCCCCTGCGCCAGCATTCCGTGGAAACTTTTTCCTAGCTCTCCTCGCCGACGAGGTCGTCGTCAGTGCCACGGTTCCGCTCGCGACTCTGCATGACGTCACCGGAGCCATAAAAGGGCCTAGTCGGCGTGATGACGTCAGTTCCACCCATTTTTTCCGTGCCTCCGAGGCGAACGGGTGGACCGACAACAGATTCAAAGTATACACAGTACACAATATTCATACAAATACACACAGTGTAGAATTAAGAAGGAAAGCCAAAGAATAAAAGCATTTCCTATAAACCACACAAAGGCAGATAGAAGAAACAATGCAAAAACAAACATGTTAAACAATGCCACTTTTAAGGTATACAAGGGTGGACATCGGGGAGGAGGGTGGGTCAGTGAGGAATCCACAGGCAGATACTGTATCCACCAGAAAAAGCGTTACCGAAGGTAAGTAACTTGGTCTTCTGATGGATCCATCTGCCTGTGGATTCCTCACCTTTTGAATAGAATCCCACAGCAGTACCACTCCCGGAGGAGGGTGTCCACCCTTCTATACCAAAAAATCCTGCAGGACAGAGCGCGCAAAGTGGCTGTCCCTCCTCATTTCGGAATCCAAGCAATAATCCTTTGCGAAAGTGTGGAGGGAGGCCCAAGTTGCAGCCTTACAAATGTCCACTACAGGAACACCTCTGGCCAAAGCAGAAGTGGATGACTTGGCTCTGGTGGAATGAGCTCTAATACCTTCAGGTGGCTCCTTACCAGCAAGGGTATAGCAGATCTTGATGCACAAGATGATCCATCTGGATAGAGTGCGCTTGTGCACAGCCTTGCCCTTCATGCGTCCAACGTAGCCCACAAAGAGCTGATCGTCCAATCGCAAGCCTTTAGTCCTATCCAAATAAAAGCTAACCGCTCTTTTAGGATCCAGGCGGTGAAGTCTCTCCTCCTCCTTGGAAGGGGGAGGGGGAGGATAGAATACAGGAAGAGTAATGGACTGCCCTAGATGGAAGGGAGTAACCACCTTAGGCAGAAAAGCAGCCCTGGTACTGAGGACCATCCTTTCAGCATGAATGGTCAAAAACGGGGGTTTTGAACTGAGAGCCTGAAGCTCACTTACCCTCCTGGCTGAGGTAATAGCCACAAGAAAGACCATTTTAAAAGACAGGAGCCTCAAAGGACAACTATGTAAAGGTTCAAACGGAGAACCCATCAAGAAAGTCAAAACAAGATTTAAATCCCATTGAGGCATAATAAAGGGAGTAGGCGGAAACCTATTGGTAAGGCCCTTAATAAATCTCAAAACAATGGGAGATTTAAACAAAGATGGCTGATCCGGCAAACAAAGAAATGCCGATAAAGACGACAAATAGCCCTTAACAGTGGCCACAGCACAACCCTGCTGGGCGAAGAACAGCGAAAACTGAAGAATATCTGACAATTGGGCCTTTAAAGGATCAATGGACTTCTCTCCACACCATTTGACAAATCTAGACCACCTGGAGGAGTAAATAGACTTAGTGGAGTGTCGCCTGGATGATAAAATAACATCCACCACATCCGGCGGGAGAGAGAAGGAACTCCGGTTGCCCCGTTCAATCTCCAGGCATGAAGGTGCAGGCTCTGGAGGTGGGGGTGTAGAACCTGCCCCCGCGATTGCGAGAGAAGGTCTGCCCTGAAAGAGAGACGGAGCGGAGGGTGCGATGAGAGGTGAATTAGATCTGTGTGCCACACTTTTCTTGGCCAATCCGGAGCGATCAATATAACTTGGGCCCAGTCTTGGCGAATCTTCCTCAGAACCCGAGGAATCAAGGGTATGGGAGGAAACGCGTAAAGGAGTTGCGAACTCCAATCCAATTGAAACGCGTCCCCCAGAGCCCCCTGCATCGGATACTGGAGACTGCAGAACGGGCAGTGCGCGTTCTCGTGAGTGGCAAACAGGTCCAACCGAGGAGACCCCCACATCTCGAAGATGTGATGGACCACCTCCGGATGAAGCCGCCACTCGTGATCGGCCGAGTAATGCTGACAGACTGTCCGCATGAACATTCAGCACACTGGCTAGATGATTTGCAAACACACAAATCTGATGGCCCTGAGTCCAGGACCAGAGTCGCAGAGCCTCTCGACAGACGATACGACCCTACACCTCCCTGTTTGTTGATGTACCACATTGCGGTAGTGTTGTCCGTCAGGACCTGAACCGACTGACCGCGAAGGGAAGGAAGGAAAGCTTTTAGTGCCAAACCTATCGCCCGCAATTCCAGAAGGTTGATGTGAAGCAACCTTTCCTCTGGAGACCAAAGACCTTTGACCTCCAGATGAGCACCCCACCCTAGAGTGGAGGCATCCGTGATCACTGTGGCCACCGGTGGAGGAAGCTGAAATGGCTTTCCTTGGGACAAGTTGCCTTCCACGCTCCACCAAGTCAGGTCCGCTGCAGTGTCTCTGGAGATCCTGACCGTCTCACTGAGATCCCCGTTGTGTTGAAACCAATGCCTGCGGAGGCACCACTGGAGTGCAATCATGTGCCAGCGTGCATGGTTGACCAACAGAATGCAGGAGGCGAACAGACCGAGCAGGCGAAGGACCTAAGACTGGAACAACCGCTCCATTGTGAAAAAAAGGGATCATTTCCTGAATGTCGAGAATCCTTTGTGGAGATGGAAAAGCTCGACACACTAGTATCCAGTACTGCCCCTATGAACAGGTTGCGCTGAGAGGTGAGAGGTGAGATTTGGGCACATTTATTGAAAAACCCAAGTTTAACACCTGAGCTGTTACTCGCAGATGATGAAGCACCATCTCCGGCGACTCCGCTTTGAGCAGCCAGTCGTCCAGATAGGGGAAAACTGGAATCCCCGACCTCCTGAGATGAGCTGCCACCACTGCCATCACCTTTGTGAAGACTCGAGGTGCAGTAGTAAGACCAAACGGGAGGACCGCAAACTGGTAGTGCTGCGACCCTACCGTGAAACGAAGAAACAACCTGTGCGACTTCAGGATGGGGATGTGAAAATACGCATCCTGCAAATCGATCGACACCATCCAGTCCTCTTGCTGCAGCGCCTGAAGAACCTGAGCAAGGGTCAGCATCTTGAATTTCTCCTGTTTGAGGTAAAAATTCAAGACCCTGAGGTCCAGGATCGGACGTAACCTGCCATCCTTTTTGGGAATCAGGAAATACCGGGAGTAGCATCCCTGGCCCCTTTCCTGCTCCGGAACAACCTCTATCGTACCTTTTTGCAATAAGGCAAGGACCTCCTTCTGAAGAAGTAAATGATCTTCCGAACAGAAACCTTGGCAAGGAGGGTAAGGAGGAGGGAATTCCCGGAAGGGCGTACCCATTCTCTACAAGATTCAAAACCCAAAAGGTCCGAAGTGACCGATTTCCAAACCTGTAAAAAGTGGGACAGCCGACCCCCCACAGGACCCGCATGCTCCAGGATGGGGGATCTAGGGCTGCTTTCCTGCGTTACCAGGGGGAGTAGGGGAGGTAGAGGAGGAGAATTGACTGGTTGACCCTCGCGGGCGACCCCTGTTTTTCCCTCTGTAAGATTTGTAAAGAGGGTTTTGTTGCTGTTGTTGCAGAGGCTGTCGCGGACTACGAAAGGAAGACCTTCCAAATCCTCAATACTTTCTATAACCAAACCCCCTTGACTGAGTTTGCAAACCTAAGGACTTTGCAGTGGCCTTGCTGTCCTTGAATCTCTGAAGCGCAGAATCAGCCTTCTCTCCGAACAGTTTTGATCCATCAAATGGAAGGTCAAGGAGGGTAGCCTGCACATCTGGAGAAAACCCAGAGGATCTGAGCCAAGCCTGTTTCCTGGTAACGATGGAGGAGCTCATAACCCTGGCTACCGAATCAGCTGTGTCAAGACCAGACTGTATAACTTGACGAGCTGCAGCCTGTGCATCCGTTAGAACCTCCATAAAATTACCACGTTCCTCCTCAGGCAGCTTGGGTGCCAATTGTTTAGCAGAATCCATCAGGGCTCGTAAATATCTCCCCAGCAAACAGGTAGCATTGGTTGACTTTAACGCCATGCTTGAAGAAGAAAAGACTTTCTTGGCCGATTGCTCCAATTTTTTAGAGTCCATGTCGGCAGGAGCTTGAGGAAATGCGCCTGTAGACTGTTTAGAACAGGACGCCTGCACCACTAAGCTTTCAGGGGACGGATGTGCTGAAAGAAAGGCAGGGTCTCCTGGAGCAGATCTGTATCTCCTTGCCACCGACCTTGAAACAGCAGGAGCAGATAGAGGTTTACGCCACACTTCAAGGATAGGCTCAGTTAAAGCCTCATTAAACAGCAACAGCGGTTCAATTATAGAAGATGGGGAATGTAAAACCTCTGAGTAAATTTGGCTTGTACTCCGCTGTAGGCAATTGCAAGTCCAAAAGCTCCGCAGCCTTTCTAATGACTGTATGATAGGTTGCCACCTCTTGAGATGGTGAGGCTCTTGAGGAAGAAAGCTCCCACTCCGGGGAGGTGTCTAGGCCACGAGCCTCTTGAAGACCCTCTAATTCGTCAGACTCCTCGATTTCGCCCTCTTCAACCTCCTCTCTTCGAAGCTGTTCTTCCTCCAACAGCGTCTGTGCCTCTCTTCTTGAACACAACTTCGGTTGCGGCGTCGGCGGCACCACACGCGGCGCCGATAGCTCCAGAGCCGGCGTCGATGGAGGGTCCGATACAGGAATCGGTGCCGTACGAAGTCGAGAGGAAGGGCCAGCAGATGGCGCCGGGGACTGAGTATACAGCGTCGAAAACCTCGGTGCCGGAAACTGCCAAAACGACGCCGTCGGCATTAAAGGCACAAAGGGTGCCTGGTCATATTGTTGAGGCATGCCCAAATTGAAGGCAAGCGGACCCATGGGACCGAAGGTGCTCCGGAGGGGAAGGCCGCCTTGGCAAACACGCCATACATAGCATTTAAGAAATGCGAGGGGTCCGACCCAGGTCCAGGAAATGGAGGATACGGAGCAGAGTCAGGATCCACACGAGGTACATCCGGCGCCGGAACAGCCGGATCCACAGGCTGAGCCACAGGCACAGTCTCATGTACAGGAGAAGGTTCGTCCTGAGCTGGTAAGCCTCCCGAAGCCGGGGAGCCCCTCGGCGTCGGCGACCGCGCCAGGGTACCTTTAGGTGAAGGAGAATGAACCGGAGTCGCCTGAGGAGAAGGCGAAAGCGATGGAGACACAAAGTCCTTTTGTCGACGTCGAGGTGCCGGAGAAGGTGACCTCGAAGCCTTTTCCTTCGACGAACGACGCCGAGAGCCATGTCTCCTCATCTTTTTATGCTTCCTCGACTTCGAAGCATGCGAGGACGAAGACTTCGACTTGGACCTTTTCCGACCCCTCTTCTCCTTCCTTTTGCCATGAAGAGCTTGGCCTCACGCTCTTTCAAGGCCTTCGGGTTCATCTTGCGACAGCATGAACAGCCCTCCACATCGTGGTCCGATGACAAACACCACAAACACTCCTCATGGGGGTCAGTGATGGACATATGACCCCCGCACTCTCTACAGGGCTTGAATCCAGACTTTCTCGATGTCGCCATCGTGCAGCTACAGTTAAACCTGGAGATATTACAAAGTAACTCGAAAACAGTATGGAGTCTCCCAGAAAACCGTTACGTGTCGACGGCGCAGAAAAAAGGGAACAGACGTCATCACGCCGACAAGGCCCTTTTATGGCTCCGGTGACGTCATGCGGAGTCGCGAGCGGAGCCGTGGCACTGTGATGACCTCGTCGGCAAGGAGAGCTAGGAAAAAGTTTCCGTGGAATGCTGGTGCAGGGGATATTCAAAAGGTGAGGAATCCACAGGCAGATGTATCCATCAGAATTAAAGTACCCTTAAAGGATGGTAGGTAAGAACGCAATACATCTTTACAAAAGCACTTTACTTAGGGTTCAGAGTGGGCTCACTCTGGATGCTTGAAAAATTCTGTACTGTATTTAGCTAAATTTGCACATTATGCACTTTATTTTTCCGCATTTTACAGCTTTTTAGTATTTAATGTTTACAATATAATGTAATTTTGTGAGCTACACAAAATCTGTTGATATCAATGGGTATTTAAACCATTATAAATCTTCTCTTTGAGAAAAAAATATCAAATAGAGAATGTGAGAATATACATTATGCATTGAATGTGCAAAAACCAAATTTATAAATGCTAATACTGGAAAGTAACAGTGAAACAGAAAAGAAAGTTTGTTTTCTATGTTTACAGCTACTGTTTCCGTTTTATTAGTTTTAATGCACTTGTCACTTTAAATCTAAGGGGAAAAAAAACAGATAAAAATCACGAGCTGACTGATGAGCGCGTCATGTGATCAAGACCCTCCGGGGCTGAAACGCGTCATGGTTGCCATTCTGTGGAATAAATAAACTCAAAAGCGCTTATTTTGTGGTCCGTGCTCCATTTCTTCGTATCAACGGCATTGCTAGTGGCATGTGGAGTGCTTCGGATATTTGAAGCCGGTTCTGTCTTCCCCGGCTTTACACGGACCCCTCCTCGCAACAGGCAAGTTATCTGATAAGGAAGGCGAAGTCCGGCAACGGACGTGAAGATTTTAATCTGGGAGGATTTGCAGCAATACTTGCCCCCCAGCAGAAGCTATAACGTTCTCTGATCTTGGAATGTGGCTGCCTCGGGTCGGAGGACGCGGGACACGCCGACATGCAGAGTGAAGGTAGGACCTAAGCAAATAGCGCTGGGTGAGGAGTTGCGCGGGGACGGGGAAAGGGACGAACACACACAAGGGTGTAAAAGATTCCTTACAAGCGTCCATTACTGAAATTAAAGAAATTCCACAGAGATGTCGGCCGACGTGCTCAGAGATAGAGAAGCTGCAGCGTTAGAAATGTTTGACGATGCACGCTGTCCCAACAAACTCAGTTGCCCAGAATGCACCAGCAGGAGGCAATGCAACCAGCCTCATGGAGAAAATGCAGCGATTGGAAAAATTAATGAAAAGCGAGCAGAGCAAGTGGTGGGAGGGTAAATCCCTCCAAAGATACTTGGACGTGGGAAGAATCCCACGGGGTTTAAGAACCTTATTAGCGCCAAGCTACGAAGCCCCTGACCCAATGATGATGAAAGAGTGGGCGGAAACGAATTTAGAGTCTTCAAGGAAGCTTGTGGCTATATTGGTAAAATACGCAGAGGTTGACTGCCAGAAATTACAAGAACAAATAGAACAGCTTAATGAGGACATTAGTAAGATGAATCAGAACGATGAAGAAATCAAATTGCGCGATGAAATGAGTAAAAGACTGCGAAAGGAAGAAGAAAGAATCCGGGAACGTAAAACATTCAAGTTCCACAGGGACAAGGCTGATTATGATTGCTGTCGCATCTTCACCTTCGCAAAAAAGTATGACTTTGAAAATATCTAAATACAGCGGGACAAATGCAGCCAAAACCAAGGGGGCCTATGCAGATTCCTCCACTTACGATTTAAGCTCAGCCTTAGAGAGTGAGACTGAGCCCGAAGTAAGAAATTTCAGAGGATTGCAAGTCCCGGCAAAACTGTCGCTAGAACAAGAATTGGATTTTTTTATGCGAAGAACGCAGACAGACCTTAAGACCGCGACCCCAGCAAAACAAACAAGGAAAAACGACAATCAGAAGGGAGAGGAGACAAGCCAAACGATGGATGTAAGAAAGTGGCTCTGTATATACTGTTCCCAAATAGGTACAGTGTGCACAGAGTCCACAGTCCCCAGAGGTTTGGCAGAGGCTAAAGTTAGATATAACCTTACTCTCTAAAGTGGTAGCTTGGTCGAGCAGTAAGGCAGTATCAGAGGACAGTGTAAAGCATTTGTTGTACACACTCAGTCAGCAAATGGTCTCACACACTCAAGAACTGAACTCTAGGCCAAAATATATGCTTGCTTTATTTTTAGAACCAACAATAGGTATCAAAATATACTTTCTCAGAATGAGATGCTTTAGATAAATACTTTCAATAGGCAATAGACTTTTGAATGCAATAGTTACAGTTGTTGCAATAGGCAACACAATTTCAAACACAATTTAACATTGAGCTCAATGGGAATTTCTGGTTAAATGCAATAGATTACTTTTTGGATTACTTTTTCTTACCACAGGACTGGATCCTAGATTCAGTCCTGGGACATCTCCAGTAAAAAGTTGAGTAAAAACGTTTTGGTTACAGTTGTGATTTTTAAGGAATATTATTGTATTTTAAAAGTTGGCACTTAGAAACTTTTTCACATAGAATCACCAATGTTATCCTACGGGAGGAAGTTCACTTAGCAGGTAAGTAGTGTTATCGTTACTTTTTCTTACTCAGTGTTGGATCCTGGATCCAGCACTGGTGCATCTCCTGTAAACAATTGAAAGAATGCGTTTATGTCACACAGGCGATTTTTAGCAAATATTTGTAAGTTTCAAAGATTCGACACTTAGAAACTTTTTCATCAAAAACCAGGCAATGTTATCCTATGGAAGGAAATTCAAGTTACCGGTAAGTACAGTTATAATTACTTTTCAGGGTCGGTGCTGGGCACCAAGATCCGGCACTGGGATCTCTCCTGATAACAGGTGAGTATTTTCGTTTGTGATTCGGCTGATTTTAGATGAATATTTTTAAGTTTCAAAACTCCACACTTTGACTGGTTTCACTTGGAAATTCTTCTATGTTACCCTATGGAAGAAAAGTGAGTTATCGGCTTTTGGGTAAGTACTCGACTGGCAGAGTTAAGGTTCTGGGCATAGACTCAGGGGTCCCCGAGGGTCAGGTAAGTACAGTTGTTACACCCTCAGCAGCACAGGGGCAGCCCGGTGCAGAGTGAGTAGGCCCAATGTTATCCTATGGAAGGCAGGGGGCCTTGGGTTGGTGGCTGCTGGCAGGCAGGCCACTCGGCTGTGGGAGCAAAGCTCCTGGTCACTTACTCAGGGCAAGTGGGGAAGTCGAATAGGGTAGTGGGTGCACCCTCAGTGGCACTGGGGCGGCCGGGTGCAGTGGGCTTTTGGGCTGTCGGGCGCCCAATGGTTTTCAATGGGAAAGCTGCGTGACGAACAAAGGCTGCAAGCTCGGGGACGGTGATTCTTCAGGTGTGACCACCACTTCGAGAGATAAGTTGGGAAGCTGTAGGAAGGGTAGGCACCCAGGAGTTGGGCACAGGAGGCCGTGGGGCGCCGGGTGCAGGGGTGTCTTTAGGCGTGGGAAATCTTACCCTCGGCTGGTCGCGGTTGGAGGGGGCCCAGGTTCTGAGGCTGCAGGCGTCCGGATCGTCGAGGAGGGTCCTTGGGTGCTGGATTCTGGGTCACAGTCGCCGGGGGGGGGGGACGTCCTCGTGGTCTTTGTCCACTCAGGCACAGGCCGGGCTCGGCGGGTGCAGAGTGTGCTGGATTCGCGGTTCCTGGCTGGCACCAGGGGTAGGTTACTTGCTTTTGAGCAGTACAACTGCTCGTGGGAGTCCCAGGTAGTTAGAGTCACAAGGCAGTCAGGTCCTCCGGGGTTTTTGAGGTTGCTGACCACTGGAGACGCCGGGGTTTAGCAGGAGCAGGTTCGACGGTCGACAGGCCGGTACGGCTGGGGCCAAATCAGTTGGTGTCTTCCTCTTGTCAGCAGCTGCACGGCAGGTCTTCTTGTTTCTTGATCTTCTTTCTTGTTTCGGGATCTGAGGAAGGAAGGTTCAGGGAGCCCCTAAATACTAAATTTAGGGGCGTTACAGGTAGGTAAAGGGCAGGGACCAATGGGTCCCTTACCTGGGGTGGTTACACCCCCTATCCTGCCCCTCTCCTGTGGGAGGGGGGCAGTAGCCTAGTCCTGATTGGGCAGGGCTCCCCATCTTCAAGATGGCGAGAGCCTGGAGTTGTGCTTCACCTCGCCTCCCCCACCTGAGGGGTGGGGTTGGCAGAGGCTGGCACATCCCCTTTCCTCCCTTGGGGTTTCCCACCAGTCTTCCCGCCAGAGAGGGGGTCATAACCGGTGGGGGCCAGTTGCTGAGTACAGCAAGTGGCCTAGAGAAGCTCACAAAGGCGGCATACCTTTGAAGCTTCCCCTGCCCATCCTAGGGGGAGGAGACCTAGCACCTCGCCCAGGATGTGCATTGTTGCCGGCCAAGGAGAGCGGATGGCTCTCCACCCAGGGGTCCAGCAACATGTCTGCTGTGTGGCGGCCGGGGCAGCCCCTCAGACAAGACGTGGATTGTAGGTTAGGTTCAGGGGGCAACTCTAAGTTGCCCTCCGTCGTGCATTTTACATAAATCCCACACTGGCATCAGTGTGGATTTAATGTGCTGAGAAGTTTGATACCAAACTTCTCAGTCTTCAGTGTAGCCATTATGGTGCTGTGGAGTTCGTAATGACAACCTCCCAGCACCATATACTCTTAATGGCATCACTGCACTTACAGTGCCCAGGAATGGCCCTGGGTACTGTAGGGGCACAGGGCTCATGCACCTGTGCCCACACCACTGGCATAGTGCACCCAGCTAGAGGGGTGACTGAGGTATGCCAGGTCAGTGTGTTTGTGGGCATGGCACACAGGGATGTGTGCCATGTCGAATCTGTTTAGTTCTGCACCAAGACACTCAGCCTGCAAAGGCAGGGTGTGTGTGTCAGGGTACAGGGCCTCTAAGGGTGGCACAATAAGTGCTGCAGCCCTTAGGGGCCTTCTCTGGTCACAGTGCCCTGGGTACCTAGGGTACCATTTACCAGGGGCTTACCTGTGGCCAGAGACGCCAATTGGGTTTAGGCTTTAGTACAGTTTTTAGGGAAGGAACACAGGCCCTGGGTACCTGATTGGCAGGGACCCAGGGCACACCAAGGAAAAGTGCATCAGTTATCAGGCAAAAAGTGGGGGGGGTTACTGCAACAGAAACCCACGTTCCTACAATGGAGAGCAAAGAAGACCAAACACACGGAAATGGAAACGCAGATAATGAATTCTGCAACCTCCAATAACAGTGGTCAACTTAACCAACGTTGAATTGAGTGAAAAAGAAATACGGACCCTTGGCCTGTCATACTGTCCCCCAAAAACTTTTGACTATGCATCAACTAGAACAGATATTTTTAAGGGGGGTACGCAAATTGAAACTTAAAAAATTCCATGCATTAAAGGAAAAAACAAACTATGAGGTACAGGATAAAGAGTCAACTGATCACAAATGTCGCCCCTCTTCAATCTTACTGCTTCTGATATGCCAATATTAAGAGATCTAGAGGAATTGGCACAAGAAAATACTGGAGTAGCAATGGCAAACTTTATTCCAACAATATTGGAAGACCAAAACGCTACTAGAAACGAACACCAGCCCACAGCCATGGCAAGATTCAAACCGAAATCAACATTTACCTCAATAATGGCTAGAGATTCAATTGACATATTTCATGAGCAAGTCATCACAGGTATAAAACAACTTAACAACAAAATAAGGGGACAGAAAAAAGTCAAATACAACACACAGGACATCTTATACCACCAACTCATGGACAAACTAAAGAAAAACCCACAGCTGATAAGAAACGCTGATAAAAGGAGGCAACCTAGTTATCTGGGGGAAAACTGAATATGTAGAAGAAGCTACAAGGCAATTATCAGATCATAATTGCTACCGTAAAACTGATACACTATAGTTAAGAGCAACCTACAATTTGTATTACAACAAACTTTTAGCATGGAAAAGTGCAGGTTTGCTCACAATGGATGAATATAAATTTTTAAGGAATGGTACTCCAACTACACCAGTAATTTATTTCATCCCCAAACTACATAAGAATCCTATCAAGCACCCTGGACGGCCAATTATCTCCGCATGCAATATGACTGAGAAAACTTCACAATACGTAGACTATTTCCTGCAGGAGTATGTCCAGCAACTTCCCTCCTATATAAAAGATACCGGCGATTTTCTATCTAAAATTCAAGATTTTAATTGGCAAGAGGATTTTCTTTTAATAACGATGGACATTACGGCACTCTACACAAGCATCAACCGTAAAGATGGCATAAGAGCAGTTCAACATTATCTAAGAAGACCGGCAATGTATGAACAGCACAGCAAAATGCTAACGAATATGATTTAATTTTGCTTGGATAATAACATCTTCTTATTCCAGAGTGCACTGTACCAGCAACTACGTGGGGTAGCAATGGGGGCCAGCTTCTCCCCCAGCTATGCCTGCCTTCACATGGGTTGGTGGGAGGAGCTGGTCCTACAGAAAAACTATGGGACAGTCTTGCAAAGAAATGTTAAAGCATGGTTAAGATTCATTGATGACTTGTTCTTAATCTGGCACGGGACCGTGTCAGATGCAGAAAAATTTGTTAAGTCTAAATGACAATTATATGAATTTGGAATTTACACACATATAAGTTCTAAGACTGTAGTATTCCTTGATGTTGAGGTATATATTAGAAATGGCAAAATGGAGACTAGTCTCAAAGTCAAACAGAACCTGTTTGAACACAAGGGTGCACTGTTCACAAGCCCAATAAGGTGCTCAATTGCTTATAATACTTGTCGTATAAACATTATACCAGACGAAAATAATATCAACAAAATAGTGTGATCAAAATGAGGTAAACAAAGTAAAGTGAACAGTATGCATAAACACTTGTGTGTTTTTTTTAGTTTAGTTTTTGTTAAATACTAAACAGTAAACAGCTAATGAAATGTAAAATGGTATTTCAAACATGATGAAAACCACAAAGCAAAAATGGTCAAAATTCAACACATTATGTTCTGCTTTATTTTCAAGTTCCAATTTTCAATTTTGCGGCAGCATCAAACACTTCCCAATGCATTTCTATTACTATTTTGTTGATATTATTTTCGTCTGGTATAATGTTTATACGACAAGTATTATAAGCAATTGAGCACCTTATTGGGCTTGTGAACAGTGCACTCTTGTGTTCAAACAGGTTCTGTTTGACTTTGAGATTATTGTATTACCTGACGGGGGTCAGTCAGGTCTTTTAGGGTTGCACCAATTTAGAAAATAGTGAGTACATTTACGAAAAGTGGAATACATTTAGTATTTGATGAGGTGTGCAGGTTATCCATGTGTTTTGAAAATGGAGACTAGGGCACATAGAAAACCCACGGCCGGCAACTCGGTGTTGCACGCAACTAGTGCCCATCCACAACACCTCATTCACAGTATCCCCTATGGGGAAATGATTAGACAAACGAATCTGTAGTAACTCAGAAGACCTAAAAAGAGCACAACAGGCTAGTAGAACTAGGTTTCTTGAGAGGGGATACACAAGTAAATGCATTGATGCAGCCATCACAAAAAGTCAGAAATCATCAAGGGCAGATTTACTTAAACTGAACCATCCCCAAATGCCCTCTCCTACACGGACGGCAGCTATAGACAAGACAAACATCACAGGGGAGACATTTAGATTAATACTGAGGTTCAGTGGACAAGAGAAGGAGATTTACCGTATCATTCGTAGAAACTGGCCGATCTTACTAAATGATCCAATGATAGGCCATATGTTGCCCACTAAACCCGCTATTACCTACAGCAGAGCCCCTCTATGAAAGATGATTTGGTACAAAACAACCCGGTAGATAAAGCGCCAGTACCGTGGTTGGCCCAGAGAAAAGGTTTTTGGAAATGTAAATCATGCAAAGCCTGCCAACACAGCATCACCAAATCATCTTATCAAACGCCGTTCAGTGAACAGGAGAAAATCATCAATAAAGCTATGACCTGCAAATCCGATTATGTGGTGTATGTACTAGAGTGCCCCTGTGGTTTAAGGTATGTGGGAAGTACCAAACTACAGGGGCATAAGAGGATATTACAACATATTCGAGCCATAAAAAATAAAGATCAAATGTACTCAGTGGCTCGTCATTTCGGTGAAAAACATGATTTCAACCCCAATGATCTCAGGTACTTTCTAATCGACACAGTACCAATCAATAAAAGGGGCGGAAACAGAGAAAAATCCCTGCGTAGATTAGAAACGAAATATATTCTGGAGTTAGACTCCAAATACCCTGGGGGTCTTAACATGACTGAGGATCTTTATACGTTTTTTAGTAGACAGCGTAAGTGAGACACAGTATTATTAGCTTAGGTATTTATACCGACATTGAAGTTACCAACAATATTAATTGGTAAAACGCTGCTAGAGCTTCTCAATTGAACAGTCACAACATTTATGTTCTTATTAGTACAATGATCGTTTTTAACTTTTTATATCTTTTTAACACTATGGTGAGGTTTAGCACTTGCACTTCATAAGAGAATATGAGCAATTTTGCACTACAGTGGCTAATGTTTACATAGAAATAACAGTGGAGATAACTCCCAAGGAAAGTACTTTACTTAGGGTTCAGAGTGGGCTCACTCTGGATGCTTGAAAAATTCTGTACTGTATTTAGCTAAATTTGCACATTATGCACTTTATTTTTCCGCATTTTACAGGTTTTTAGAATTTAATGTTTACAATATAATGGAATTTTATTGTGAGCTACACAAAATGTTGATTTCAATGGGTATTTAAACCATTATAAATCTTCTCTTTGAGAAAAAAATATCAAAGAGAGAATGTGAGAATATACATTATGCATTGAATGTGCAAAAACCAAATTTATAAATGCTAATACTGGAAAGTAACAGTGAAACAGAAAAGAAAGTTTGTTTTCTATGTTTACAGCTACTGTTTCCGTTTTATTAGTTTTAATGCACTTGTCACTTTAAATCTAAGGGAAAAAAACGAGATAAAAATCACGAGGTGACTGATGAGCGCGTCATGTGATCAAGGCCCTCCGGGACAGAAATGCGTCATGGTTGCTATTCTGTGGAATAAATAAACTTAAAAGCGCTTATTTTGTGGTCCGTGCTCCATTTCTTCATATCAACGGCATTGCCAGTGGCAGGTGGAGTGCTTCGGATATATATATATATATATATATATATATATATATATATATATATATATATAGCTTGTAAGCATTCATCCGTATAACATATAGATGAATGACCGTAAAGGAAAAAAATGTAATACATACACATTAGTATGATATGCATTAGAATGTTACTATGAATAAACACCTCTATGTAAAGAGGCTCACCTTATTGAAACAGGTATCGTACCATTGCGCTGATTGCAGCCAGTAGTGCTTAGCAAACGTGTGGGTGCCTGTAAACAGAGTAGCCGAAGTGGACAGAGCGCTTGTTGAATTTGCTTTAGCTTTCGTTGTGAGCAGTTTGCCAGCTTTGGAGGGGCAAAACTGAATTGCTGCTGAAATCCACCTTGCTATGGTGGCTTTGGTAACTACAGTCCCTTGACGTGATTGACTGTAAGGCACTAGCAGTTGATCTGTTTTGCGAATGTTTTTAGTAGGGTGGAGATAGACCTTAAGACATCGCTTTATGTCCAATGTATGAAGTGATCTTTCGGCCGTTGATGCCGGGTTAGGGAAAAAAAAGACCGCAATAGAATAGGTTCATTGAGATGAAATTGAGAAGGAACATTAGGAATGAATTTCGGGTTTGTTCTGAGAAGTGCAAACTTCAGTGAAATGCAGAAAAGGCTCTTGCGTTGAAAAAGCCTGTATCTCGCCGACTCATCTTGTGGAGGTGAGAGCGAGTAATAGTGCAACCATCCACAAGAGGAATTTTAATTCAGCTTTGTGAATGGGTTTGAAAGACAGTTTAATGAGCTGTGAAGGTACCACATTGAGATGCCATGCTGGGGGAGGAGCTCACACTGATGGGAAAGTCCTGAACAGTCCTTTCATAAACTGTTTTATCACTGTAGTAGCAGAGAGGGAGACTGCACCAATCCTCTGTATCGTGAAATAGCCACAACGTGAACCTTGACTGATGCATGCAGGAGACCTGATCTTAGCCAGAGATAGGAGATAAGGCAGGATCTCTTCAGGAGATGCTTTTAACAGGTGTAAATCATTCTGGTGACATCATAAACAGAATCTTTTCCATTTCAACTTGAATGTTTTATTGGTGTTTTTCGCTCGTGCTTTGGTTAATATGTCTCTACATTCCTGAGAGAAGTTAGGTCTCGAAACTCCTAGAACTCTGGAGCCATGCGTCTAAGTAGAGAAAGGCTGGCTCCGGGTGTAAGATCTGGCACTGGTTTATTGTCAACAGTGTTGGTGTTGTTGGTAGGCGAATAGGACTGGTGTCCAACATGATAAGTTCCATAAACCAGTGCTGCCTGGGCCACTTGAGAGCGATCAAGAGGTGGCAACAGTGCACGATTTTCATTTTGCTGTGACCCTTCAGGATTGGGGGAAAGCGTAAGCATAAATCCCGGACCATTGCATCAAATGGGCATTCCCCCACGACCCAGGGAGGGGATATTGACTGGCACAGAACTGGCATCTGGAGTTGCTTATTGTTGTGAATAGATCCAATGCTGTTTTGCCCCACAGCGAGAATGTCTTGTCCAGTTGCAGAAGCTCGAGCTCCCATTTGTAGCAACTGTCTTTGGCTCTGCTGAGAGTCTCCACAAAGGCACTGTGCACTCCGGACACGTGCTCGGCTTTCAGGACTATCTTGTGGGTAGTGAGCCAATTCCAAAGCTCCTGGGCTTCGGGAGACAGTGTCCGTGATTTGGTACTTCCTTGTTTGTTAATATAATACATGTTGGTCGTATTGTCTGTACGGACTAGCACCTAGGATCCAGCGTTTCGTGGGAGAAAAGCTTGCAGGGTAAGATGGATTTCAGCTCAAGACTATTGATGTGCATTGATTTCTGAGATGCTGACCACTTTCCTTGGATCTGTAGGTCCTGTAAGTGACCGCCCAAACCATCTAATGAAGTGCCCGTGGTGATTATAAAATCTTGTACCAATGGCAGAAACGTGAGGCCTTGAGAGAGATGCAATATCGGCGATCTTTAAGTTAGAGCTTCTCCCATCCTTGGGGTAATGGTTATGAAATAGTCGAAGGACCCTTGTGATTGAATCCTCCTGTAATGGCTTCATCTTGAGGCGTGCCAGTGAAACTAAGTTGATTGCGGAAGAAATCATTCCTATAAGGGGCTTGAACATACTCCTTGAAACTCACTTTTTTCTTGAGATTTTTTGAGCCAATTGAGCTGGTCTCTCCTGTCTTTCCTGGAAGGCCTTGTTGTGGACTGTATCCAGGTGGACCCCTAAAAACTGCGTTGTTTGACTGGGAGTAGTTAAAGATTTTCGATGATTTACTGTGAGGCCCAGCATGCAAAAGTGACAGGCAGACTTTGGTAGCTCTGGCAGCTTGCGTTGAAGTTGCAGCTTATAGCAGCCAGTCGTCTAGGTAGGGGAATACCTGATGACCTGGTTTCATGAGAGTGGCTGCTACCGGGGCCAAACACTTGGTGAATATGCGAGGGGCTGATTTGAGGCCGATTGGGAGGACTCAGAATTGGTAATATGTACCAGCTACAGCGAAGCGGAGATATTTGCAGTGTTGGGGATGAATGGGGATATGGAAGTATGCATCTTCCAGGGCTAGAGAAGTCATGAAGTCTCTGCTGTTTAGGAGGTGGGGAATGCCAGAAAGCTTAATCATTCAAAAGGATTGGTTGCAGAAGAATTTGTTTAGGTTTCTGAGATCCAGAATGGGTCTCCATTCCCTTGTTTTCTTGCGCGTGAGGAAAAAATGGGAGTAGAATCTTTCCTTTCTGAGCAACCGGAACCATCTCTATCGCTCCCTTGGCAAGTATTATAATGGACTCCTTTTTTAATAAGTCAAGGGAGGTGCGCTCCCCTAGGCAGAGTGTTTGGTGGTCTTTCTGTAAACTCCAGGTATATGTAACTAGGTCTAATTTTCATCTGCTCGACGTGATGTTTCTCCATTGATGCAGGAGATGTTCACGCCTACAGGATGTGACTCAGGTGATGTAGCCGGTACTTGGTTGAGGTCACAGTTTGCGGCCTGTATACGGACTCTGGGGGGGGTGGCTTTCTGCAGGGACCCGGTCTTGCATAACCGCTGTGGATGGTTGACGATATGCCTGTTGCTGATAGGCAGGTCAAAATTGGGTGGCAGGTCGGGTATGATTGGGAGCACTGAAAGCCACCCACGTATGTTGAGAAACCTTAGCGGCGCGCCCGCTGAAAGGGCAACTTCCTGTACTGGAGGTGTGCCAAGAAACTTGACTGTGTCAGTATCAGTCTTGATGGTTAATAAGGCATCATCTATATGCTTGCAAAAACAACAATTGATGGACAGAATGCAGAACAATCTCATACATTCACCCCAGTACAGAGATCTGGGTCTAAATCAATCCTTTTTTTGCTCCCCATGCCATTCCAGTTTGAACCCAGCCATATGCAAATCAGTCTTGACCCTGCGCCCAATGGGAACAGTCCAGCCCAAACTGCCAGGCCAAGTCCTCCCTGGACTGGAAACAAGCATCCTAGGACCGGTTTCGGGGTTTCACCCCTAATCAGCCAGGATAGCTTGACTCCAGTGGCATGGAGAGCACGGGACCCACGTCTGGGCATACCCGTCCCACTCAGGGTGACAAATGCAAAAAAACAACAAATGATGGACAGAATACAGAACAATGTCATACATTTACCCCAGTACAGAGATCTGGGCCCAAATCCATCTTTTTTTTTTGCCCAGACGTGGGTCCCAGGCTCACTGTGCCACTAGATTCAAGCTGTCCTGGCTGATGAGGGGTGAAACCCCGAAACTGGTCCCAGGATGCTTGTTTCCGGTACAGGGAGGACCTGGCCTGGCAGTTCGGGCTGGACTGTTCCCATGAGGCACAGGGTCCAGACTGATTTGCATATGGCCAGGTCTAAACTGGGGTGCCATAGTGAGCAAAAGAATGATGGATTTAACCCAGATCTCTTGAATGGGGGTGAATGTTTTGATTTGTTCTGCATTCCGTCCATCAACTGTGTCTTTTGCTTTATCATCTATACGCTTGCCGAATAGTGTGTCCCCATCATAGGCCATATCAAGGATCTTAAACTCAACTTTAGGCCTAAATGATGTTGCCTTAAGCCTTCCTTGGCGTCTTAAAGCTACTGTGCCCGCCAGCTGGCGGAAGCCAGTAGTGGCAATATCCATGGCGCAGTCTATTACCTCTGCAGAGGTACGCTCGCCTTCCAGTAATTTTCTTGGCCTCAGATCTTTCATCTTCAGGTATTAGGTCTATGAGGGCACCAATATACGACCACATTGGTATATCGTAGCACTCAATATAGCCAGGAAGTTGGCCGCACACACTGATGGCCGACATGGAGGAGAACCTTTATGTTATCTAAGCGTTGTCCTTTGTCTGGCAGCGCCAATATAGGTTCAGATGGGTTTTTTGAGCAGCACGGTGCCGCTTGGTAAATTATGGAATGCGGTTTGGGGTGTCCTGTAAAGCATGCAGGAGAATCCTCTGGAGCCCTATACTTTTTATCAAAATGAGGCAGGACAGCTGCCACTGTAACAAGGTCCCTCATTTTCACACCTTCCCAGATGCAGTCTATAATAGGTACAGACCGAACGGACTTCATTGTTTGTTCCTTAAAGTCATAGAGGAAACAGTCGGATTGTTTGACAGAAATGGGGAGGTGGAATCGGGTCACTGCCCTATCCATTAAGTTATGAAAAACTCCAATGCCTTCTGGTGGCGGGTCGACAGGGTGTGAGGAGGTGGTGACGGAGTGGGTATGATGTAGTTGGCACAATCATTTGGAGGGGGCTGAGGTTCGGGGATTTCATCTTCTGTCATCAGATGACGATGGATCATCCCTTGGTGGTAGAGCAATAAGAGAAACCGGCGTTATCCTAGGACTGACAGGTGGAGTTTGTGGAGAAAGAGGTTGCGATGGAACAGGTTGTTCTGCAGGAGGATCAGGAAAAGGTTATCTGTAATCCATGAACATAGCCTGGAGATCCTGAACCAAAGATCTTGGCATCGGTACTTGGTCCTGTCTGAGCGGAGGATCAGAATAGTACCTGAACTCCTCTTAATGCCTCTGAGGAGGACAACAGCCCTCGTCTTCTTCCTGGTAATTGACCTGGAGCTCTGACGGGCTATGCACTGTTCCAAAGGGGCCATCATCATCTGATTCATCTAGGTCCAGTAGTTGACTTGGAGGCAGAGGTGAAATCTTGCTGGGTGAAATAACCTCAGGCTGCAAAGAGGTCTTTAATATATATTAGTAATTCTAGTCGACGTTTTGTTAGCACAATGTAGGCTTCCTGCTTTAATACTGTTGTGGACATTGTGCCTTTCGTAGACTGAATCGTCATCGATGGGGTCCTTGTCGACAGAACCACTGCAGACAGTCATGGTCAACTAAATCGTCAGGTTTATTGATGAGGTCTTCTTGGACGCTGCAGTCCTTGTTGATGGGAGAGTCTATGCGCTGTTGTTGTCTTTGACGTCGATGGTCTCGACGAGACAGTAGTCAGTCGTCGACCTTCTTGGTGTAGACTGCGGTGGCACAGCCGACGGGACCGTGAGAGGATTTACGCCTTGCCGACAGATCTCAGGTGGAAGAGTGAGGACATTCTTTAGCCTTTGTAGAAGGCGCAGTTAGCTCAGTCAATGCTGTTTGAGGAAAATTGTTTGTTTCTCCTTTTTTCGTGTCCTTTGGGATGTTTTAAGCGACTTTCTGCTCTTCTCAGAGGTTCCAGCCGGGAATCCTGATCTTTTGCGAGATCTTGAAGAGGCATCGCTATCCTCCTCAGAAGATGTCTGAAATTTTGACTTTTGGAGCCATAAAAGAAGTCGTCCCTCCCTGTACTTCAAGGTCTTAGAGGAAAAGGTACGCCAAATTTTACATTCCTTTACCTTATGTTTAGGGTAGAGGCAATAAAGCCAAGCCTTATGTGGGTTATCCACATGTAGTCTTTTCTTCCCACAGGTCTTGCAGGGTCAGAAAAGGCCTTTAGTGTCAGCCATTGTAGAAGTAGAATAGTTCTGAAAAATCTTGCTTGAAGAAAAAACTGAGTAGAGCTCAGGGAGACTCCTTTCACACATGACATGCGGTGAAAATCCGAGGGACTCAGCCTCTCTTGGGAATGTTCTAGAGGGTGCTAACGTCTGATTGGTTATAGTTCAAGTTTGGTTATTTAAAAAAAAAAAAAAAAGGATAGACATAGGATATTGAACTTATGCCCTTTCACCATTATAGCATAGGGTAGTTATACTTACTGCTTTACTATGGTACCGTGAGATTCCCACTTAGACGACGGAATATGATTCAAGCATCTGAATCTATGAAAGATCCAATAATGGGTAAGTTCCAGTTCCAGCATACCATCTCTTGAAATGGAATGTGTGCGGTATGGCCACGTCCAGAAAGAGACGCTGTTCACACATACCTCACACGCCAAAGCATTCACATACCAATCTTAAAGGAAACGCACTTGGTGGCATCGGGGCTACGGAGGGTACAGGCATGCTGGAGGAGGACTGAATAAGGTACAGCCTATTCTGCATTTTCCCCAGGGAGTACTGATCTGCATTTCACCTGGGGTTCCTTATGTGGGTGGATAAGTCACGCAGAATAGACCTGGAGAGTAGGTTTTTGGCCCTGGAAGGGCTGCTGGATGGGGACCCGCTCTCACCGATAGATTTATATGCCCCTAATATGCATCACACTGATTTCCTGGCCCAAATGACTCCTGCTATCCTCCATATCCCACATGTACTGAGCATATGGGCAGGGGCATTATAACTGCCCTGGGGGAAACGGCCCTTACAACGAAGGCTAAACAACAAGATGCATTTACAACAACAACTTCTTCACAACGCAAGCTCTTACAACAAATCTTTTTACGAGTTTTTACGGATGCCTTTACAACAAATTTCTTTGTAAAAGCATGCATGGTAAAGGCATACTCGTGCAGTCAGAATGGGTTTTTGGGTGGCAAAGCTATTTTTTTTAGGGTTTAGGGTGGGTTTTTAGATGGCAAGGGTATTTTTAGGGTTTAGTATGAGCATGGGTTTTTGGGAGGCAAGGGCATTTTTAGGGTTTAGATGGGTATGGGTTTTTGGGTGGCAAAGTAAATTGTAGGGTTTAGGGTGGGTATTGGTTTTTGGGTGGCAAGGGTATTTTTAGGGTTTAGAGTGGGTAGGAGTATTTGGGAGGGAAGGATGTTTAGGGTAGGTGTGGGTTTTTGGATGGCATGGAAATATTTTAGGGTATAGGGTGGCTATGGGATTTTGGGTGGCAAGGGAATATTTAGTGTTTATTGTGGGTATGGGTATTTGGGTGGCAAGGGTATTTTTAGGGTGGGTTTGGGTATTTGGGTGGCAGGGATATTTTAATGGTCTAGGGTGGTTGGGGGTTTTTGGGTGGTAAGGGTATTTTTAAGGTTTAGGGAGGGTATGGGTTTCTAGGTGGTAAGGGTATTTTTATTGTATATGTGGTTAGGAATTTATGAACAAGTTACTTACCTTCGGTAACTATATATCTGTAAGAAACATTAGTTAGTTATAGATTCCTTACCTTAGAATTACCCCCAGGCGTCAGACTGGATCCGGAAAGTTTTCGTCAGCAGTACCTCTGCGCGTCGGAAGGTGGCGGTCGACTCCGCGTCCGTCGTCGTGGTCGCCGGGATGACGTCACGGCAGCTACTTAGACGCCGCCTCGCGCGCTGACGTCAGTTCTGTACACGACTTTCCGCGCCAGAAACGCAGAGCCATGCAAGACACTGACCATTGGTGCACAAAACTAGGGCCCTGAAAGGATGACCTTAACGCTAGAAATCAGTTCGCAGAACGGGGATGATGGGTGGGGCGGTAAGGAATCTATAACTAACTAATGTTTCTTACAGATATATCGTTACCGAAGGTAAGTAACTTGTTCATCTAAAAGAAACACGTTAGTTATAGATTCCTTACGTTTGAATAGATACCCCTGCAATACCAAACCCGGTGGTGGGTCTGCGAACCAAAATCACACCAGAAAGTCCTGGAGAACAGAACGGCCAAAGAAGCAGTCTCTCCGGACTGGACTGTCCAGACAGTAGTGTTTCGTAAACGTGTGCAGTGATGCCCACTTAGTTGCCTGAAAGATGTCATTTAGAGGAACTCTTCTTCCCAAGGCAGTAGTGGCTGCCGTCGCCCTGGTTCAGTGAGCGCGTAGCCCTACTGGAGGCTCTTTTTTAGCCAGAGAGTAACAGGCTTTAATACACAACACGACCCACCGTGAAATGGTGAGTTTGTGTACAGCCCGACCCTTCTTTGCGTCCACGTAGCCAACAAAAAGTTGATCATCCACCCGGAACGGTTTGGTGCGATCCAGATAGAAGGAGAGCGCACGTTTTGGGCCCAGACGGTGGAGCCTATCTTCCTCCTTCGAAGGATGCAGAGGCAAAGAAGGTGGGCAAGGTAATGGTCTGCCCAATGTGGAAGGCAGTGACCACCTTAGGAAGAAAGGATGGATGGGTTCGGAGAACCACCTTATCCGGTTGGACAGATAGAAAAGGAGGTTTTGAAGAAAGGGCCTGGAGCTCGCTCACCCTTCTAGCAGAAGTGATGGCTACCAGGAAAGCAGTCTTAAGAGTTAAGAGCCGTAAGGGACAGCTATGAAGCAGCTCAAAGGGAGCGCACATTAGATAAATTAGCACAAGATTCAAGTCCCACTGAGGCATAACGAAGGGGATTGGAGGAAAACGATGTGTTAAGCCTTTTAAGAAACGGTTAACTACCGGGGACTTGAAAAGAGAAGGCTGATCTGGCAGCCGAAGGAAAGCAGAGATGGCTGACAGATAGCCCTCGACAGTGCCCAGAGCAGAGCCCTGCTGGGCCAAGGAGAGAAGGAACAAGAGTACTTCAGAAAGAGGGGCAGAAAGGGGATCCACAGCCTTTGCTGTGCACCATGCCACAAATTTGTTCCACCGGCAGGCATATACCGCCTTAGTGGAGGGACGCCTGGCTGCCAAGATTACGTCACAGACTTCAGGAGGCAGGTCGAAAGACGTCAACTGCCGCCGCTCAATCTCCACGCAAGGAGGTGGAGACTGGACAGGTTCGGGTGGAGGACTGTCCCCTGCGACAGAAGATCCTCCCTTAGAGGCAGTCTGATCGGAGGATCGATGGCCATGTTGAGCAGCTCGGGATACCAGACTCTTCGTGCCCAGTCCGGAGCCACAAGAATGACTTGGGCCCGGTCGCGCTTGATCTTCTTCAGCACTCTGGGCAGAAGTGGTATAGGCGGAAAGGCGTACAACAGACCCCAACTCCACTTGCAACGAAAAGCGTCGCCTAGCGAGTGCCGCCTTGGAAATTCCAATGCGTAGAATTGCTGACATTGTCAGTTCTCTTCGGTGGCGAATAGATCTAACCAAGGCTCTCCCCACTGCTGAAAGAGACCTTGCACCACCTCTGAGTGAAGACTCCATTCGTGATCCATCATGCACCTGCGGCTGAGTTAGTCCACCCTGGCGTTCAGTGAACCTGCCAGGTGTTGAACCACTAGATATATGCTCTGATGTTCCAGCCATGTCCAGAGACGGGGAGCTTCTTGACATAGGGTCTACGACCCCGCCCTGTTTGTTGCAGTACCACATGGCAGTGGTGTTGTCCGTGAACACCTGCACTACTCTTCCCCAGATAGAGGGAAGGAATGCTTTTAGCGCAAGACGGCTCGCCCGGAGCTCCAGAAGGTTGATGTGGAGCCGCCGGAGACCAGAGGCCTCTGATCACGGCCTCTCCCATGTGGCCGCCCCACCCCAGAAGTGATGCATCCGTCACCACTGCGAACTCCGGTTGGGGAAGGGAGGGATCTGCCATTGACCCAATCCTGGTTCGTTAGCCACCACTGCAATTGTCGTGCAGTGCCCTCCGAGATCTGAATGCAATCGGACAGATTCCCCTAATGTTGTGCCCACTGGAACTACAGGTCCCACTGCAGAGCCCGCATATGCCACCTGGCATGATCTACCAGCAGGAGGCCATGAGGCCCAGCAGCTCTAGGGTCATTGTGACCGAAACCCGGGATAGAGGCTGAAAGATCGGAATCATAGCCCGAATATCAATCAATCAATCAGGGGTTTGTTAAAGCGCGACTACCCACCCGTAAGGGTCTCAAGGCACTAGGGGTGGGGGGGGAGGGGTGCAGGTTCCATTCCATCAAGGAGGGGGTCTGTCGAAGAGCCAGGTTTTGAGGTTTCTTGCGAAGATGGGGAGCGATGTCTGTCTGAGGTGGAGCGGAAGGGCGATACATGCTTTGGCCGCGAGGAAGGAGAAGGAGCGGCCTCCCGATCTGGTCTTTCTGGTGCGGGGGACCACGGCGTAGGAGAGCTGGGCTGATCGTAGGGTCCTTTGGGGTGCGTGGAATTTGAGTCGCCTGTTCAGGTATGCTGGTCCGGTGCCGTGGAGGGCCTTGTGTGCGTGGGTGAGCATCTTGAAGGTGATTCTCGCCTCGACGGGGAGCCAGTGGAGTGTGCGCAGGTGCTGGGAGATGTGGCAGGTTGAGGACCAGTCTTGCGGCGGCGTTCTGGATGTTCTGTAGCTTGCGGGTGAGGTTTTTGTTTATTCCGGCGTAGAGTGCGTTGCCGTAGTCTAGTCTGCTGGTGACCAGGGCGTGAGTGACGGTCTTTCGGTGTTCGAGGGGGATCCATTTGAAGGTCTTACGAAGGAGGCGGAGGGTGTGGATATCCCGGACTCGCTGCTCAGGAGGATAAGCCCGAAACTGCGTTGTGTCCAGAACCGCTCCGATGAAAAGGAGCTTCTGAGAGGGAGTCAGGTGTGACTTCGGCACGTTGATAGTGAACTCCAGCGGATGCAGGAGGTCTGCCGTAGTCTGGAGGTGGGAGACGACTGCCTGGGGCGAGCTTGCCTTAAACAGTCAGTCGTCGAGATGGGGGAAGACTGAAACCTCTGATCTGCGCAGATGAGCTGCCACCACCGCCATCACTTTCGTGAACACCAGAGGGGCTCTGGTAAGGCCAAAGGGGAGCACGGTAAACTGAAAGTGCTTGTGGCCTACCGTGAACCGCAGGTATCGCCGGCAGGACAGGGATGTGAAAGTAAGCGTCCTGCAAGTCCAACGCTACCATCCAGTCTCCAGGGTCGAGGGCAGACAGGACCTGAGCTAGTGTCAACATTTTGAACTTCTCCTTCCGGAGGAAGCGGTTGACATTCCTGAGATCCAAGATAGGATGCAGGCCTTTGTCCCTCTTGGGCACCAGAAAGTAGTGGGAATAGCAACCACAACCTACTTCTGGAGCAGGAACTCACTCGATAGCTCCCGTGGCCAAGAGAGCCATAACTTCCTGTTGGAGAAGGGCCAAATGATCCTCCGACATGCGATGGTATTGAGGTGGCATGGATGGAGGAGTAGTCTCGGAGGGGAGGCGGTAGTCTCGGAGGGGAGGGAGTAGCCCCTTCGGACTATCTGCAAAAGCCACCTGTCCGACGTGATGGTGTGCCAGTGGGGGAGGTGATGGCGAATCCTGCCACCCACTAGCGATTGATGGCCCTGAAAGGGCGGACTAGGAGGGTTTGGAGGCTGCTGCAGAAGGGGTGCGGGTGGACTGGCCCGCTCGCCCCCAGACCCACGGCGGTGGGCCCCACGTCTCGGGCCACGCAGGGGCTAAACAGCTTGCTCTGGCCTGTGGCTCTGGGTGGAACGTGGCGGGACACCCCTTCCGTAGCCACTAAAGGGGTGAAAAGCATACTGTGCAGTGCGGATGGAGAGGCCCAAGGACTTGGCCGTAGCCCGGGAGTCCTTAAAGCGAACAGGCAACAGCCATCAAAAGGCATGTCCAGCAAGGTAGCTTGGACATCCCCGGAAAAACCAGTCGACCTCAGCCAGGCGTAGCGTCGAAGGGCTACCGACGTTGAAATTGTCCTGAATAACGAGTCGGCGGTGTCCAGTCCAAATCTTATGGTGAACTTGGCTGCGTCTCTCCCCTCGGCGACTGCACGTGAGAGCACGGCCCGGGCCTCCTCCGGGTACTGTGGCAGCACCTGCGCTACCGTATCCCACACAGAGTGGGTGTAACGGCCCAACAGACATGCGGTGTTCACCGACCGCAGGGCCAAGCTGGAGGAAGAAAACATCTTCCCAAGATGGTCCAGCTTTTTGGATTCCCTATCAGGTGGTGCGTTAGGGAACACACCCTTGGATGTAGAGGCTTGGACCACCAAGCTCTGGGGGAGTGGTGAGTTGGGAGAGGAAAGAGGGGTCGCCCGGAGCCGGCGTCTGGCAATCATCCTATCCACAGGAGCCCCTATGTTGGGCCTGGACCAGGTGCCCAAAAGGATGTTAGTAAGGGCTTCATTGAAAGGCAACAGAGGATCCGAAGAGGCCGCTGCCGGTTGAAGCACCTCCGTCAGGAGATTCGTCCTGACCCATCACCGTAGGTAGCTCGAGGTTGAGGGCCTCGGCCGCCCTACGCAACACCACTGCGTATGAAGCACCCTCCTCCGTAGCCACGGTAGGAGGAGACAGCATGCCAAGGTCTGTGGAGGTATCCAGACCACAGGCTTCCCCCAACTCCTCTCTCTAGTCCGCTTCATCTAACTGGTCGGCCAAAGGGTCTACAGACCCCTCCCAGTCCTCCTCACCCTCCTCTGGTTGCCAATCTGGCCTGTAGGAAAAACCAGGGTCTAACAGAGGTACAAAAGTACCGCTCGGAGCCGGATCGGGCGTCGGTCGACGTCCGTCCGGCTCCATGTCCAAGTCAGGGTGGAGGCCGGGGTCGACGCCGGCGTCGGGAGCGGACGTCGTGCCGGTGGAATCGGCGCCGGGGGAGGTGTTACAAGGTCGACCGGCGCAGGTCCGGATCCAGGCCTGGATCCAAGGGGACCCTGTGGTGCTGGGGCCGAAGCCGCCGGCGTCGAAGGCCAAGGCCCCCCAGCCGAGTCCGCGGGACCCAAGGCGCGCCGGCGGAGTCGGGCTGCCCAAAGTTGGCATGCATCGCTTCGTAGAAACTCCGAAGCTGGGCAGGGGTCGCTCCGGCTCCCGGAAAAGGAGGGAAACTCTGTCGACCCTTCAGGCTCCGCACACGGAGCCGCGGGATGGGCACAGTCCGCATCCTTTGTCGCGTCAGCCGGGGAGAAGTCGAAGAGCGACGATGCTTCTTCGACTTCTTCTTGTGCTTCTACTTACGGCATCCGGACCTAATGGCAGGCAGTGAAGCTTTGCTTCAATCCCACTGACGTCCAGCTTAACTGTCGGCTAACAAATTTTTTTGAGATGGTAACTAAGAAACTTAAAACTCTGTCGTTACCAGGAACACGCAAAAAAACTTCTAAGTGTCTATCCTGTTTTAGTCCTACTTGCACTTTATTCACCCAATCTCTAACTTGGACAATGGACCTGGTTAAGCTGAGCCATCCGATCTGAGAAGTTGTGGTCGTCACTGCTAGCCAGTATTTTATGAGACGTACGAGTCTGAGAATCTCTTTTAAAATAGCTAACACCATAAACCAGGAATATGCACTTGATGACCTTTTTTACATTATGTGGCTTTTAACTGCTTTTAATTGTATTTGTGTACAAGGGGAATCTTTTTGTTATGTATTTGCAAAGATTTTAATTAATCAAGCAAAATAAACTTTATTATTATTACTTACCAGAGGAGTGCGGAGACTTCGATGACGAGTGGTGGTGACTCCGCGACCGGTCCCTCTACCTCCCACGCTTTCGGGACCGCTCCTGCAAAGACTTCGGATTCATTTTCTGGCAGTCGGAGCACGACTTGGGATCATGGTCGAGCTCCAGACACCACAGGCACACGCGGTGCGGGTCCGTAACCAACATCAGCTTGCAACAGGTGTCGCAAGCCTTGAAGCCGGGCCAAGGACAACTGGACATCCCTGCGTGCACCAGGAGTCGAAAGACTCAAAAAACGGTGTTGACAAAAGTCGCAAAAAAGTTAGTCAAAAAGTGACTGGAGGTACCGCTCTCTGGATCTGCGCTGGCTGGCGCGGAAAAAGAAAGAACTGACGTCAGCGCGCGAGGGCGGCATCTAAGTAGCTACATGCAACATCCCGACGACCACGACGCCGACCGATGGCGCCTTTCGACGCGCAGGGGTACTGCGGATGAAAAAATTCTCTGGATCCAGTCTGACGCCTGGGGGTAATTCTAAAGGCAAGGAATCTATAACTAATTATCTCTTTCAGATATTTCTTTACATTGATGGTGAAGCCTACACTGTGCAAGAGCTGTATGGTGAATTTGGTGTGTGCTAAGAAATGCAGCAGCATGGCGCTCTTAAATAGCCAATCGTCTAGGTAAGGAAAAACATGGACCCACTCCTTCTGAAGTGAGCGGCTACCACTGCAAGACACTTTGTAAACACCCTAGGAGCTGTGGTTACTCCAAAGGGCAGCACTTTGAACTGATAATGCTGAACACTTACAACAAACCAGAGGAATCGTCGATGGGCAGGGTGGATGGTAAGTGAAAGTAGACATCCTTCAGGTCAAAGGCACTTATGAAGTGGCATTGCTGTAGTAGAAGAATGACATCCTGGAGTGTCACCAGGTGGAAGTGCTCTGACAGTTTACTCGTTGAGGGGCCTAAGGTCAAGAATGGGCCGCGTCTTTCTTGGGGGATCAGGAAGTAGAAGTAGGACACCCCTTTGCTGCGGTGTTGGGGGTCAAAGATTACTCTTATGTTCTTAGCCTTTGTGGCTGGAGTGGGCAGATTTCCTAGTTCTTGAGGACACCAATTGAGACTAGAAGGACACATTGGGACCAAAAAGCATAACGAAATAGTTACTTACCTGTAACAATAGTTTTGTAGCATAGACTCTTCTAGATTCACATAATGTGCATATTCCGCCATCTAGTGGTTGGAGTCGGAAAGTGCTTTTTTTTTTTGTTGTTGTTGCTTTTTTGTGTGTGGGATGGTTGTGAAACCCGATCCCTGTGGTGAGGCTACAGCCCCCTTTGTGTGTGCAAGCTCTCAGATTATTTTTTCCCCTTTTTGCTTTGAGATTGCGTTTGATTGTTGAATAAGTTTAATATTGCTTGTATGTGTTTATTAAGCTGAGAGTGCAGGGACACTAATTAACCTTTAAAATGCTATATATCTATCTATATCTATATATATATATATATATATATATATATATATCTCTCTATCTCTCTCTCTCTATATATATATATATATATAAAAACGAAATCCCAGAAATGTCCCAGCCACAACGGCTGCGCAACACACGGGCACAGACTCCAAGAAGCAAAGTTATAGATTTGATGGTTTTATTCACACATCGATGTCCAAATGACGCGTTTCGGCCGCCAGACATGCGGCCTTGATCACACAACGCGCTGCTTGTGAATGAGTGCATTATATACAAGTGATAGTAGTAGTCTGTTTTCCATACTAACCACATGAGTAGACGTTTTACTACAGTTGGTGCACAAGTTACTAACTTGTGTAACGATATATCTGTAAGAGACAGTAGTTGGTGACAGATTCCTTCTTACCTGAGAATATCCCCAGGCGTCAGGCTGGATCCGGAAAGTTTTTGCGTAGCTGTACCCTTGCGCGTCGGTAGGCGGCGTCGTGTGGCTCCGCGTCTGTCGTCTGGATCGCCGGGATGACGTCGCGGGCAGTACTTAGACACCGCCCATGCGCGCTGACGTCCGTTCTGTACACGACTTTCCGCGCCAGGAAGGCAGAGCCATGCAAGAAGCGGACATAGGTGTCTGAAAAATACTAGGGCCCTGAAAGGGATGTCCTTAACCCTAGAAATCAGTATGCAGAACAGGGAGGATGGGTGGGGCGGTAAGGAATCTGTCACTAACTACTGTCTCTTGAAGATATATCGTTACACAAGTTAGTAACTTGTGCATCTGAAAGAGACACGTTAGTGACAGATTCCTTACCTTAGAATAGATACCCCAGCAATACCAACCCCGGTGGTGGGTCTGCGAACAAAGATCAGACAAGGAAGTCCCGGAGGACAGAACGGCCAAAGAAGCCGTCCCTCCGGACCGGACTGTCAAGGCAGTAATGCTTTGTAAACGTGTGCAGCGAGGCCCACGTAGCTGCCTGACAGATATCCTGCAGCGGAACACCGCGGCCTAAAGCCGTGGTAGCAGCTGTTGCCCTGGTGGAATGGGCACGCAGCCCAACAGGAGGCTCCTTCTTAGCCAAAGAATAGCAGGTTTTGATACACAAGGTTACCCAGCGGGAGATGGTCCTCTTGTGCACCGCCCGACCTTTTTTGGCGCCCACGTAGCCAACAAAGAGCTGGTCATCCACCCGGAAGTGTTGTGTGCGGTTGATATAAAAGGAAAGCGCACGTTTTGGGTCCAGACGGTGGAGCCTCTCTTCCTCTCTGGAAGGATGCGGAGGCGGAAAGAAGGTGGGCAAAGTGATGGTCTGCCCAATGTGGAAGGCAGTAACCACCTTTGGCAAGAAGGACGGACGCGTCCCAAGAACAACCTTGTCTGGATGGACAGACAGAAAGGGAGGTTTGCATGATAGAGCCTGGAGCTCACTCACCCGCCGAGCAGAGGTGATGGCCACCAGAAAGGCTGTCTTCAAAGTAAGAAGACGAAGAGGACAGTTATGTAGAGGGTCAAAGGGAGCGCACATGAGAAAGGTAAGAACCAAGTTCAAGTACCACTGAGGCATCACAAACGGAACAGGAGGGAAGAGGTGTGTAATGCCTTTTAGAAACCTGTTAACAGGGGACTTGAAAAGGGAGGGCTGATCAGGAAGCCTGAGGAAGGCCGAAATGGCACAAAGATAGCCCTTGATGGTACCCAGGGCAGAACCCTGTTGGGCCAGAGAAAGAAGGAACAGAAGAACCTCAGAAAGGGGGGCGGAGAGGGGATTCACAGCCTTTGCTGTGCACCATGCCACAAACTTGTTCCACCTGCAGGCGTATACCACCTTAGTGGAGGGACGCCTGGCTGCCAGAATCACATCACAAACTTCGGGAGGCAAGTCGAAAGGAATCAACTGCCGCCGCTCCAACTCCACGCAAGCAGGTGGAGACTGGACAGGTTCGGGTGGAGGACCGTCCCCTGCTGCTGCGACAGAAGATCCTCCCGAAGAGGCAGACGGATCGGGGGATCGACGCTCATACTGAGTAGCTCGGGATACCAAACTCTTCGAGCCCAGTCCGGAGCCACAAGAATGACTTGGGCCCGGTCGCGCCGAATCTTCTTCAACACTCTGGGTAGAAGTGGTATAGGCGGAAAGGCGTACAACAGACCGCAACTCCACTCGCGACGAAAAGCGTCGCCGAGCGAGTGCCGCCTTGGAAATTCCCACACGCAGAACTGCTGACATTGCGTGTTCTCTTCGGTGGCGAATAGATCTAACCAAGGCTCTCCCCACTGTAGAAAGAGTCCTTGCGCCACTTCAGAGTGAAGACGCCATTCGTGATCCATCATGCACCTGCGGCTGAGTTCGTCCGCCCTGGCGTTCAGGGAACCTGCCAGGTGTTGAACCATCAGGAATATGCCCTGATGTTCCAGCCATGTCCAGAGGCGCAGAGCCTCCTGACATAGGGTCCACGACCCCACCCCGCCTTGTTTGTTGCAGTACCACATGGCGGTGGTGTTGTCTGTGAACACCTGCACTACCTTCCCTTTGACAGAGGGAAGGAATGCCTTGAGTGCAAGTCGGATCGCCCGGAGCTCCAGAAGGTTGATATGGAGCCGGGACTCCGCCGGAGACCAGAGGCCTCTGATCTCCGCCTCTCCCATGTGACCGCCCCATCCCAGAAGGGACGCGTCCATCACAACTGTGTGCTCTGGCTGGGGGAAGGGAGAGGGATCTGCCCATGACCCATTGCCAGTTCGAGAGCCACCACTGCAACTGTTTTGCAGTCTCCTCCGAGATCTGGACGTGATCGGACAGGTTGCCCTGGTGCTGCGCCCACTGGAACTTCAGGTCCCACTGCAGAGCCCGCATATGCCATCTGGCATGATCGACCAGCAGGATGCAGGAGGCCATGAGGCCCAGCAGCCTCAGGGTCATCCGTACCGAAACCCAGGATAAAGGCTGAAAGATCGGAATCATAGCCTGAATATCCCGGACTCGCCGTTCGGGAGGATAGGCCCGAAACTGCGTCGTATCCAAAACTGCTCCGATGAAAAGGAGCTGTGGAGAAGGAATCAGATGCGACTTCGGCACATTGATGGAGAACCCCAGCGAGTGCAGGAGTTCGGCCGTAGTCTGGAGGTGGGAGACGACTGCCTGGGACGAGCCCGCCTTCAGCAGCCAGTCGTCGAGGTAGGGGAAGACTGGAACCCCTGCCCGGCGCAGAAGAGCTGCGACCACCGCCATCACTTTCGTGAACACCCGAGGGGCACTGGTAAGGCCAAAGGGGAGCACGGTGAACGGAAAATGCTCGAGGCCTACCGTGAACCGCAGGTAACGCCGGTGGGCCGGCAGGACGGGGATGTGGAAATAAGCGTCCTGCAAGTCCAACGCTACCATCCAGTCTCCAGGGTCGAGGGCAGTCAAGACCTGAGCTAGGGTGAGCATCTTGAACTTCTCCTTCCGGAGGAAGCGATTGACGTTCCGGAGGTCCAAGATAGGACGCATGTCCTCCTTGTCCTTTTTGGGCACCAGAAAGTAGTGGGAGTAGCAACCACGTCCTACTTCTGGGGTCGGAACATGCTCGATGGCCCTCTTGGCCAAGAGGGCCGTGACTTCCTTCTGTAGAAGCACCAAGTGATCCCCTGACATGCGGTGGAATTGAGGTGGCATGGCTGGGGGGGTGGTCTCGAAGGGGAGGGAGTAGCCCCTTCGGAAAATGTCCAAGACCCACCTGTCCGAGGCGATGGCACGCCAGTGGCGAAGGTGATGGCGGACCCTGCCCCCTACTGGCGTGCTGTGCACCTGAAAGGAAGGACTAGGAGGGCTTGGAGGCCGCGGACGGGGTTGGTGGCCTGACCCACACGCTGGTTGCCGGACCCGCCACGGCGGGAGCCACGTCCTCGGCCACGCGAAGACGCTTGCTGCGCGGGCCGGTGGCTGGGCAGCGGACGTGACTGGGCGCCCCTTCCGTGGCCACGAAAGGGGCGAAAAGCAGAAGGTTAGCGGAGGGCGCACAGCAGAAAGGCCCAGGGACTTGGCAGTAGCCCGTGAGTCCTTAAAACGCTCCAGCGCATGGTCTGCTTTGGTGCCAAAAAGACCGACTCCATCAAAGGGCATGTCCATGAGTGTGTTCTGGACATCACCCGAGAAACCAGTTGTTCTCAGCCAGACGTGGCGACGCAGCGCCACAGTCGTTGCAAGCGATCTGCCCAGCGAGTCGGCGGTATCAAGGCCACAACGGATGGTGTACTTTGCCGCATCCCTTCCTTCCGCAATGGTGCGGGAAAGCAGTGTCTGGACCTCCTCAGGACACTGGGGCAAGACTTGCGCCACCGAATCCCACAGAGAGTGGGAGTATCGGCCCAAAAGGCAAGCGGTGTTCACCGACCGCAAGCCTGCACTGGAGGAAGAAAAGGCCTTCCCAAATTGGTCCAGGCGTTTGGATTCCCTATCCGGAGGGGCGGTAGGGAAGGGGGTTTGGGAGGCAGAGGCTTGGACAACCAAGCTCTCGGAGGTGGGATGTTGAGACAGAAACAAGGGGTCGCCCGGAGCAGGGCGATGGCGTCGGGCCACGTTCCTATCCACAGGAGCCCCTGTGGCGGGCTTGGACCAGGAGCCCAAAAGAACGTCAGAAAGTGCGTCATTAAACGGCAGCAATGGCTCCGAGGAGGTAGCCGCCGGCTGAAGCACTTCCGTCAGGAGGTTAGTCCTGACAGCCACAGTAGGCAATTGGAGGCGTAAGGCTCCAGCTGATCTACGCAACACCGTTGCGAAATTTGCTCCCTCCTCCGTTGCCACGGAAGGAGGCGACAGCATGCCAGTGTCAGGGGAGGTGTCTAGACCACTGGCATCCCCAAGTTCCTCTGCCCAGTCCTGGTCATAGTCACACTGCTGTGTGAGAGGGTCCTCCGATCCCTCCCAGCTCTCCTGGTCCTCCTCTGGTTCAAAATATGGAGGATTAGGGACATTTGGGACCCAAGGTCTCATCGGCGCCGGCGTCGAGCGACGTCGGTCCGGCTCCATGTCCGGAACCGGAGAGAACCGGGGAACGACGCCGCCCGGAGCCCCGGGCGGCGTCAGGCACGGCACGGCACCGGGGACATCGGTGCCGGCGGAGGTGTGGTTAGGTCAACCGGCGTCGATGGGGGTTGCGGTACCACTGGAGCCGGGATCGAGGCCAGGATCAAGGCTGGCGGGACGGGCGATGCCGGGACCGGAGTCGACGGCGACGCCGGAGCAACCCCATCAGGGCCCGCGGGGCCCGAAGGCGCACCGGAGGGACCTTGAGGCCCGAAGAGGCGGGCCATGGCCGACAGGAATTCCTGTATTTGGGCCGGAGTCGCCCCCGAACCCGGAAAGGACGGGTATTGCGGGGGCGGCTCCACAGGCACGTCCGGGGCCGCAGGGGCGGGGACGGTGCCGACAGGGGCCTCAGCCGAGTCGCGAGACTGGCGAGGCGAAGTCTTAAAGCGATGATGCTTCTTAGACTTTTTCTGCTTCGACTTACCTGAGGAGTGCGAAGACTTGGACTCAGACGACCGGCGGGGGCTCCGCGACCGGGCCCTCGACCTCTCACGGGACCGGGGCTTGGTGCGGCGCGGAGCCGACTGCCGGACCTCGAGGAGCTTTCGAGACCGCTCTCGCAAAGCCTTCGGGTGTAAGGACCGGCAGTTGGGGCACGACTTTGTGTCGTGGTCTCGGCCGAGACAGTAGAGACACTAAGTGCGGGTCTGTGATCGACATCATTCGACCACAGACGTCGCATGGCTTGAAGCCGGGCATCCCTACCGACACCTAGGAGTCGAAGATTACTCGAAAAGAAACAGTGAAAAATTCACCAAAAAATTTAGTCAAAAATTGACTAGGGCACTGCTCTTCCCGGATCTGAGCTTACTGGCGCGGAAAAAAGAAGAACTGACGTCAGCGCGCAGGGGCGGCGTCTAAGTACTGCCCGCGACGTCATCCCGGCGATCCCGACGGACGCGGAGCCGCACGACGCCGCCTACCGACGCGCAAGGGTACTGCTACGCAAAAACTTTCCGGATCCAACCTGACGCCTGGGGATATTCTAAGGTAAGGAATCTGTCACCAACGTGTCTCTTTCAGATACAGTTTTACCATAGCTCAATATATATATATATATATATATATATATATCACACATATATATATATATACATACACTCATTTATATCTATATAGTTTTTATTTATTTATGTTTCAGCTATACTGGTTTGCTTTTAACATCGTTGCTGTATATATTTTGTTTGGATTAGTATAATAAGCATCGTAACTTATGTCTTATGCTTTTACAATTTGTTATTTATTGGTTTGTTTATGAGGTATGTGGGTAGTTCGTTGTGACTGTTGAAACAGGTCACTGTTATAATTGGACAGATGTATCACATCTGCTATTGTTTAGTTCTTATATAGTAGGTAGTACTACTGTAAGAGGAGACGTATAGCCTTTTGCCATTTGTTAGCCCCTATCAGTACTTATGTACTGTGTTTATTTAGGGACTATGTTATGCGTCTTATTTGTCCTCTTTTTTATTGCTACTTTTTTTTTTTTACTCCTTCACAGGGGAGGAGGAAGGGTCTTATGTGAATCTAGAAGAGTCTATGCTACAAAACTATTGTTACAGGTAAGTAACTATTTCGTTTTGCAGCATAGACCTCTTCTAGATTCACATAATGTGCATAGATTGTGTAGCGGTATTCAGTGATAGTGGAGGAGGGCGTTGAGTGTCTTTATTCTCCCTAGGCTACTATAAAACAAAAAAATGGTGTGTACCACTTGTTGTCTTTGAGAGAATATGTGTCCTCCAGTTTTGTGTATATAGTAGGCTTGCCAACAGCTCTACTTTAGAAGAGTATACACATATATTCACTGTTATGCCTATTTGCATTAATTAGTGTGGCAACCCTTTATAGCCTTGACTCCGAAAGAACCCCCTTTTTTCAAAGTTAAAATTTGTAGGCCCATTCATTTTGATATTTAATATGGTCTTTACCAACCACTAGCTTCTGTTTGTATATTGCTTGAAATCTTTGGATGCAATGGGCCGGCTTTAATGCTTTGTGTAAGTATAACTTAGAGTTGTCTGGTTGCTTCAAGTGTGTATGTATCCTTTGTTTGATTATTTCTTTGGGTAGCGACATCAAATGCTACGCGAATGCTGCTGACGTGTACAAGTCAGCTCTCCCTTTCCCCGGTGTATGGTATTGCAGAACGTGGACGGTATTATATGATTAAGTGATCTGTCCATGTCCTTACGCGCAATTGTGGGGAGAGGAAAGAAGGCTTTACCTTGTTATATGCAGAGTGCGTTTGTATAGTATTGCCGAATTGGCAGGTTTTGGGGTCTTTTTAGTTTGTACCCAAAAAACCTACCTATAACCCTACCAAATACATATATATATCTACATATGTGACCAAGACCTGCGAAGGTCGAAACGCGTCTTCTAGTGCCCGAATTAAACATTTTGAATTTCCCGGATTGGTGTGGCTCGTTCTTGCAGATTGTTGTGAGTTTTCGTGTGAATATATATCTACATACACATGTACTGGCGTACATATGCTTGTATATATTTCCTTATGTGGAGTACTCAACCCATATTGTATCCCAAAGCTGTTGACATGGTTATGTATACGTATGTACACATGTATGTTTGCTGTGGGTATGCTTACATACGTGTATGTATGCTTTGGCAGGAGGATAGCTCTGGGTTGTGGTTGAAGGGTGTGCTCCTCCTGTATCCATGGGACATCAGTGGCCCCTGGCCTTTGGATCTGGGTTACAGTCCTTAATGTGTTGTGCGCGCCGATGTCACGTGGCCAACTGTTTTCGAATGGGCTCCCATTTTGTTCGTGGGCTTATGCATATTTCTATTGGTATAGATTGCCCTAGGTAATATGTAAGCGAGAGCTACAGTAACCCATATGAGTGTTGTGTGCAGACTTTGTGCACTATTTATAATGTAGTAATGCAGCTTGGAAAGAAAACATGCACCTTGTGGAGTTTTCAATCTGGTTTATGCAGGTTAATAGCCGTTGTATGTGAAAACCCACCTGGTAAAGGGCTGTGTTATTGTTGTACTTTCATGAATACATCAGTTTGAGTAGGCGGCCAAATCTGGTGGACCAGATGTGAGATATGGGCCTTATGCTTGTGTCTGTTAACCCGGTTTGTAATACCGTATGTTTCAAGTTGGTGGATATTACCCCCCCTTGTTGTGCATAGGTGTTTTATGTGTTGGTAGGGTGTTAACCCTCCACTTTATGTGGCGAATTTAATTGTCGCGGTCTACCCGAGTAGCCGGCCATTTGGGATACCGTTGGAACTTGAGGTCAACCCCTCTGGAAGAGTAGCTGGTTCCCTTACGGCGTCCCTAAAGGTCGCGGTCAACTGAGTTGCCGGCCTTATGTGATAGGTTTGTAAGTTGCGGTCAACTAAGAGTTGCCGACTCCCTTATGGTGTGAAGATTAGTCTCTGTAGGAGCTGAATCACCTTTTGGGTCGCCAAGCCCAATAAACGTGTGTGCGATTAAAAGAGTCGCTTCTGTTGTTGTGGTAAACACCTTATTGTGTTGCATATATATGCTGTGTGATGTAAAGATGCTGTGTAGCGTCTTAAGATATGCACTCGTATTTAGGGGATAGTAAGTTTTCTTGTGTGAAACCTATTCCCTTATTAGAAGTTGACCGGTGTATGCAAGTAGCGTGTATAGTGCTTCTATGTGCAGGCCCCTTTTGAGGTGGATTGTGGAATCATCCCTGTTGTAAAAACTGGGCTGTGAAGCACCGTAGTGGTGAATGGAGGAGGGAGTTGGTATTTTGTTAACGTCCTGTGTGACCGGGTTTAAAAGAGGCAGTCATGTGCTCTGTAGAGAAAAATCCCCCGTCTTACCTTTAACAGCGGTGTACTGCAATGTGGGTTAGTGGTACAGAGAGTTTTATCTGTATATATGTGTGTATATATATATATATATATTCACTGAAAAAACCATAGGTTTTAGGGAAAGTTATAGTTAGTTGGACATTGCACTCGTTACAAAACCCGTGAAATTCCACCGTTATAGTTAGTTCAGCTAACTAACTCGCGCCCCCGCAATGCACTGCTGATGACGTCACATATTACATCACTCATGACATTGTCAGTGACATCACTGATGACATCTCAAATGACATCACTGATGACATCATCCAGTCACTGTGTTTCTGTAAAGTTTAAATATGTTTTATATATATATGCCAAGGTGTATTGCAGAATGAGTGGGTGTAGAAGTGTCTGGATGGATGATTTAGTAGGTGCGTGACCGACTAAGTGAGTGATTAAATGTGGCTTACTGAATGCATGGGTTGGTGAGTAGCTACATGAGTGTGTATATCGGTTATTCATTGGTTGCTTGAGAATTTGTATGGGAGACAGTGTGTGGGTGGGTGTGAGGTGTGTGACTGTGCATAGATGTGTGAGTGGTTGATTCACTGGGTGCATGGGTTCAAGAGTGCATGTGAAAACAGCTGTATGGGCGGGTGAGTGTGTGTGTGTGTGTGTATGGGTGTGTTGGTGAGTGAATGGATGTCTCAGAGGTACGTCCAAGTAACTACATAGGGAAAAGGCAGTGCATGTGAGAGTTGGAGTATAAATGACTATACGTGAGAGTCAGTGATTGTGAGAGTGGCTGTATGGATGAGTGTGTACTTGTATCAGTGATTATATAAGAGAGTAAGTATGCGTTAGTATCTGTATAGGCGAGTAAATGGGAGTGTGATTGATTATTTGCATGACTGACTAGGTGTGTGAGTAACTCCATGGATGAGTGGCGGTGTGTGTGTGTCTGCATAGGTATGAGTGCATATGATAGTGTTGTATTGATGAGTGACTGCATGTATGAGTGATTGTATGGGTGAATGAGTGGATGTGTGTGTAGACCTAGGAATCAGTGAGTGCGCATGTAGTAACTGGTATTGGTGTGTCGATGGTTACGAAAATGGTAGTCTGTATTTTACAGTGGGTGTATCAAAAGTTATAATAGAGTGTGAGGAGGTGCATCAGATTTTCACGTGTATGATGTCATCAGTGATGTCATTTGAGATGTCATCAGTGATGTCACTGACCATGTCATGAGTGATGTAATATGTGACGTCATCAGCAGTGCATTGCGGGGGCGCGAGTTATAGTTAGCTGAACTAACTATAACGGTGGAATTTCACGGGTTTTGTACGAGTGCAATGTCCAACTAACTATAACTTTCCCTAAAACCTATGGTTTTTTCAGTGAATTTCTAAGGTTTTTTAAATGCTAATTTCTAACTATAACGTGCCTGAAACCTATGGTTTTTTCAGCAAATTTCAAAGGTTTTTCAAATGCTAGTTTGTAACTATGCCTACAGAAGTAGGACATGTGAAGAAAGAAGAAAAAACGCACAGAAAGAAGCAAAAGAAATGTCGAAAGAAACAGAAGTGCACAAAGACAATGAAAAATCCAGGAAGAAGCAAGACATGTGCAGAAAGAACCAACAGAGGAGCAGAAAGAGGCCTTGTTGCAAAATAATCCTGTGCCCACACCTTTTCCAGACGTGTACTGGTGGTAACTGACTGACTAACCAGGCCTAGAGCCAGTGCTATGGTAAAAGACACTTAGAATACAGTTAAAACACCTACATACTCTAGGGAACACTATGCGTTGAGGTACCCCTGTGATTAGCACGACATCCTCTGTAACTCCCTAGTACATAATAGGGCAGGGGGATTAAAACTACCTCTTAAAACGCGCCATGGGGCACGTTTGCACACTGGTGTAGGGAGGGGGCCTGAGGTTACATGTGTGCAAACACGCCCTCTGGCCGTTTTAAGTTGGGGGATAAAGTCCCCTTGAATCCTAAGGGTCCCTGGGGTCCAACTAGCCCACCAGGTACCTCCAGTAAGCGCCACAGAGCTGCGTTGCACAGAGGTTTCTACCCTGCCCCCTTTTTGCGTTTTGCGCACTTGTTTCTTGTGCCTCGGTTCTACCGAGGAACAAGATGGCTGCCAACACTTCCTGGTTTGGAGTGTTGACAGCCAATTAGCATACAGCTCGTGATCGGGAGGGTGCGCTCAGGGTGCGCGGACCCTCCGCGGCCATAGATATATATGTGATTTTACTTTTGATTTTCTCAGGAACTACTGAACAGATTTACACCATTTAACCAAAAGGCACGACTCTGAACCAAGGGCTACCTTTTTGCCAAATTTGGTGTAATTCCGTTCAGCAGTTCGGGCTGTAGCTGCGACTAAAGGTTCCTATGGAAAATTGCATGGGGAAAACACGTTTTGGGACCCCCCTTTTTTCTCGGCCCCCACTTGACGAATCACCCCGAGACTTTCAGGATAGGAGCGGACCGGAGCGCCCCACGAGTTTTGAAAATTTCGTGAAGATTCGTCAACCGGCGCCAAAGTTATTGGGAATAGAATGTTGCGGATTTCCTATGGAAAATAGGTCCTAACTATGTAACTATCTACTGGCGACCGCCAGTAGATTATATATATACATACATACACACACATTTGAACAGTGTGTATATATGTATATATATATATATATATATATATATATATATATATATATATATATATATATATATATATATTAATATGTACATAGGTATTGGATGGTATGTTTCCCTCCTAAGTATATGTATCCTTGTGTGTATATATATATATATATATATATATATATATATATACACACACATACATACACACACACAGTAGTATACAATGAAATACTTAGCTTTATATAATATGTGAACATATGCATATAAATCTATATAACCATACCTTGATGGGATAATTAATTCTGCATTGTTATTTGCAGAATAATTATAACTCCCTAGGTTTCATTACTGCGCCCTTGATGGGGGTAATTCTGAAATGAAAAGTGCATGCCCCTATGTCCCTGATTCTATGTAGGCCTAGGCCATGTGCTTTTGGGTATGAGCCAAATTGCATCTGTTTTTTATCCAGTGCACCTGGTCTTGTTGGTATAAGACGGTTAACACATCATATTAACCTCCCATTGCCACCTTAGAGTTTGTAGAGGCTTAGCAGGTAATGCTACCATACTGCGTGTATTTATACCTTGTAGTATGAGGTCCCTCCTTTGCATTGCATGTTGCTATACTATGCAGCAAATTGATTAAAAAAATTGAATTTGCCGCAGTAACTGGTAAATATTGATCTGTGATTTTGCATGTTGCAATGTTATGCATTGAGTTTATAAAACTGTTTTGAAGTTACCGCAGTAACTGGTAACTATTGACATAGTACCAACAATAGTGTGTTATTTACGGCCATACGGTATTTAACTGCGTTATATAGCATCAGCTGTTAATAAATATTTTGCGATCTAATGTAAAAATTATGTCGCATAAATATTGTACTTGTTCTGTATCCTTATTAGTTTATCACCTATGCAACATGGTAAATGTAGCACTGGTCCACGTGTTGGTGCGTGTTTGAGGCGCCAGGATAGTGTAGTTGTGAACTATAGCTTTCTAAACATTAAAAGCTTTGCAGTGAAGCTGTATGTTTTGATGGCTTATTGCCTGTTTTTTCGTTGATATGGGAAAATGTTTTTTGAGAGGCTTCTCCTGTGAAAGCCTGGATATTGTTTAAATATCCCTGAAATCCTGTTTCAAGTAAAGCAAAAAACAACCGTTTTTCTTTGTTTAGTTTTCCCCCCTGTAAGCTTAGTGCGCATTGGAGCCCTAGCCCCGATAGGAACGGGAGGAAGATTTGGGAATAATTTGTTCCCCGACTTGTTTTGCGCTGTGCTGTCTGGGAGAGGCACTGTATTGCGTTTCACTATGAAAGTAGGGTTCAAATAACTGAACGAACACACAAGTAGTGTATAACCGGCACATTGACCCATTGTCAGAGGCACCGCATGGTAGATGTGCTGTGCATTTTTACCGTAGTACCAAACTATGAAAAAATATGTTTTAACCCGTTCGATGCCGTCCGACGTCACGGTGGGCGTGTGCGGAGGACGGCCGGGGGCCGTCCCAGACACACCCACTCAATAAATCACCCGCGGCGGAATTTGCGCCGCGGTCAATGGGTTAAGTTAAATGACCTAAAGAAACACACAGTGTTAAACCAGCACATTGACATTGCCAGAGGCGCAGCCTGGTAGATGTGTTGCGCGTTTTGAACGTAGTGCAAGACTATTGAAAACAAGTTAAAGAAATTTAAATGTGGTGTGTAAACCACATATTGCCTTAGGCGCCGCCTGGTAGATGTGTTGGAATTTTCCAACCTTCTAATGAGAAGCGGCTGTACTATTTATTCACATTTTTTATGCTAGTACCTGGAGCCAGTCATTCATGCTTTGCTCATATATTATATATAAAGGAGCAGATTCTTACCTTGTTTTCAGATGAACCATAAGCTCCTTGCAGAAACCCCCCCCCCAAATACCTGGAGACTGTATTCTGCCTGTGAAAAACTGTACCTGCATGAGGAGCCAAGTGAGCAGCGCCCAAAAAAAAAAAAAAAAGGCTTGCTTGCTTGAAAAATTTCCCCCCTCATGCAACCTTTCCATGGTACCACCTCTCCGGAGATTCTGGTGGTTTTTAGGTCGAGCCTAGGGCAGCGCGCATGCGCTGCTCTAAGAGATGACCTTTAGAAATTGGTCTGCTCTTTTCCACACACTCGTGCATGTGGCAGCATCCACCTTGCGGGAGCGAGCAGCGGTGCGCAGGGGCCATCTGTTTGTAATTAGCGTGGCTGCGCGCGCTTGCTCTTCCGCTGCCTGTCTTACCCTCGCTCTCCCTTGTTTATTCTCCCTTTCACTCGGTTTTTCTGTACCTTTCTGAAAGAATGAAACTGGATTTGTAGTAGAGTATGTATATGTCTTTGTGCATCCGTTTCTGGACACCTTAGAGTAATATCTGTGCTATCTAACTAAACAAAGGAGACACACTAATGATTTAATAAAAGTTACCAGAAATGCAGTAAGCGCTCATTTTCCGAGATGAAATTCTCACCGAGCGAGTCGCGGTGCCTTAGTTCATTTTATTTAACTTGCATAAAGGTTTTCTTTATTAGCATATGGTGCGTGGCTCTGCCAAGGGACTCTGCTGTGTCGATGCCTAGAAACACCACAACAGAGCAGGGAGGAGCGAGGCTCCGCACAGAAGATTGCACGTCTTGCGCTGCCAAATGTATGCGGTTCCAACCAGCGTCGCTTTAATGCTGTGTAACCAATTAAAACCCAGTGCCGCTCTGAATACAAACAAGATTGGACTTTGCTGTGTTTAGAAAATGCTCTACAGAGTAAACAAAACAAAAATGAATTATATGCAAGTCCGAAAGGCTGGCAATGCAGGTGCTTCATGGGCAGAAATGCAGCACAGATTTCTAGTGCCTCTTAGCCGTGCCAACAGGAAGGCGCTGTCAAGACCCTGAACCTTCTTGCCAGACTGTGCCTTTGCCAGGACCGGAAAGGGGCGGGACAAATAAAAGCACAAAAATGCTGTTTATTTGGATGGATTTTCAGAAATAAAATATGTTAACCGTATTCATCAGTAGAAGAGCAGACATGCAAGGGCCTCTAGTTCCGCCGACCCATAACTGCGGCCGGAAAGCCGCAGGGCAGCCTCCATTTTGTATCACAGCTCCAGGATACATGGGGAAACGTAAAAACAAACTCAAAGGTTCTGGGAATTTTACTTTATTGATGTGCAGGGTGCTGAGAAAGGACCCAGGGTGAGACTTCTGAAAACTTCACATACAACTGCATTGTGGCCGCATGGTGGCCCCAGGAGCAGCCTGCACGATGGGTACCAGACAGGCACGAGATAAAACGAGCCTGCAACACAGCAGTGCTAAGCACCTTTGGCGATATGCGGGGAAATCTGGCATCAGTAATGCAACCCTTAATACAAACTAGGATTGTGTGCGTTTCTAGCCGCACCTTCTGCAAAGCCTGCCGGGCTCTCTCTGAAGTACTAATGTCCTTTGTGTTTTCTGTTACACGAAAACATGTTTAAATTTTAAAAAAGGGGTTCCGGCCTATAAATAAACAGGATAACACTTATTTTAAAGGGTTTGGAGTTGCATAAATAACTCAAAAAGTAATTTTTTTTCCACATCTTATAGGAATCTCTTTCCATGCATTTCAGAAGGACATGGCCTGTTAAGTGCTGATCCAATCATAACGTTTATATGCTTATCACAATGTGTTGCCACAAGCCTTTCGCATTTTCCATCAGTTAATCAGACAACGATGCTGTCCACGGGGAGGATGGAGGAGGCAAGTGTTCCCTTAGAGATGGATAGGTTCACTGTCACTGGGGTACTACACACCACTTTCCAGTATATGCACCAAAATCAGAAGCTACAAGGCAGCTGGCTTAAATGGCAGTTCCCATATAGATTAACCTGCAATCCACACCAATTTTCACTTGGCAGCCCACGCACCCTGATCCTTCTGTAAGATGCTCTGTTCAAGTGCCAGATCCCCAAGAGGTTTAGGTACTGTACATACCAATGCAATACCAGAAACACAATAGCCAATAGGTCTCGCCTTTGGGACATTATAAGTGTTTAGCCATGCAACAGTTGATGTTGCACCAAGGATATTGTGCTGCATAATTAAATAATTATAAGGTCCCAAAGGCGAGACCTATTGGCTATGCCAATGCTCGTTTCTTCTTGCCTGCGTCTGTTGCTGTATTTTCTCAGACGTCTTCAGTGCACCTCCGATCTCCATGGCGGAAAAAATTATCTGGGAGCTTGCACACACAAAGGGGGCTGTAGCCTCACCACAGGGATCGGGTTTCAAAACCAACCCACACAAAAAGAAAAGAAAAGCACTTTCCGACTCCAACCACTAGATGGCGGAATATGCACATTATGTGAATCTAGAAGAGGTCTATGCTGCAAAACCTCAGTCTTCCCCGAGTTCAGCTTCAAGCAGGTTTCCAGCATCCATTTACTTATCTGTTGCATGCACTTATAAGACCTGGATGTAGTGTCCTGAATATTGCTGGTCACTGCCACAATCTGAGTTGTCAGCATATGACACCATGGCAAAACAAAGATTTAATAAGTTGTGCCAAGGGAGTAACATGTAGATGAGAAAGACGGGCTAAGAGAGGAGCCCTGGGGTACCCCCACGAGGTAGCTTAAATGAAGTTGATACGAAATTATCTATTTCTACTGCTTGCTCTTGGTCTGTTAAAGATTTGAGTAGGGATAGAGCAGAAGCACCGACCCCTAGGTTCTGAAGTCGAGTGACCAGTAGGCGGTGGTCGACCGTGTCGAACGCTACTGAGAGGTCCAACAGGATCAGTGGAGCATTACCACCTCACATCTGATTTCTTCTGTCGCTCTACTAAGTACCAGCTCGGTGCTGTGCTCGCTCCTGAATCCAAACTGGGAATAGTCGAGCAGATGATTCTTGTTGACAAAGGCGGTAAGTTCTAGGTTAATGATTTTTTCGATGATTTTTGCAGATAGGTGCAGACGTGAAATGGGCCGATAACTGCCCGGGTCGAAAGTATCCAAATTGGAATCTTTTAAAAGAGGTAAAATGGAGGCCTTTTTCCATTGTGTTCAAAAGACTCCGGTCTGAAAGATTGGATTAAAGACATCTGTCAAATGAAGTGCTATCATTTCTGGGGCCAGATCAATAATATTAATGGGGCAGGGGTCTGAAGACGACCCAGATTTGGCTGCACGGAGAAGTACACCCCCTCGATCCAGTGTATTGATGTATGGTGGATCGAGGGGGGGGAGGGGGGATGGGAGAGAGAACAGGCTGCTTACCCTGAGACAGCCCGTGGTGGGAGTGCTATCATGATAGCCAGAAATCGCAGGCCGCGCTCCATTGTTTACGTTTGAGGAGAAGGCATTATAAATGTCATGAACTTTGTGTTGGAAAAACAGATGCTAGATAATTAGAATGCTTGGTCAATGGCTGAGTTTTGTTCTCTGGGAGTTATGAAAGTTTTTGGATTGTGGCAAATAGTTCTTTGTGGCTATTGCTTGCAGTGCTAATTTTGTCTATGAAATAAATAGATTTGATAGTAAAAGAATTTCTTATATATTTCGCAATCATTTCTATAGATTTCTCTCTCGGAGTTCGCATAATCTCGCCCCCACCGACGTTCCTGCCTACTGCATAGCCATTTTTTGGTCTCGCTGTGCCAGCGCATGCGCTGCTCTGCGAGAAATTTAGTGAGGGGGTTTTCAAAGTGCTACCAGAGGCTTTTGCTGGCGACCAGCTTGCGTTCACGCGAGCGTGCACGCGGCCGCCATCTGTCTTTCCTCCCTCTCGGGTCATTAAGTGCATCGCGATCACTTTCGCGGCCGTGACAATGCTTGTTTTATCATTGCTCGCATTCCTCCATTTTTTAAGCGCTGCGCTTTCATTTTATTTGCAGCTTCAAAGCTGCATCTGTTCCACCTCCAGCCATCAAAACAAGTTGCATATTTCACGCTCCTCTCACCTCTTCATTAGCGGCCGGGCAAAAGCCTCTTCCGGCCATAGTGATCAGCCGCTGTGCCGGGCTCCGACCTGCCCGCCTCCCCTCCTCCCCTGCAGCAGCTGATCGGCAACGCACAACACCCGAACGAGTTGTGTGGCTGCCAGGACCCCGATGCATGTGAGTCACTGCTTTCGAAAAATTATGCTGTTATAGTGCAACTGAGGAGGGCAACAAGCTTAGCTTCTGTATTTTCATGCGCTCCCTCCGATGCAGTAGTGTGGCGAAGATGCGGTATGTTTGACGTTATCAGCACAGCTGTGCTGAGCCCTTGCATTGGGTAAACGCTTCTCTATGCTCCATTAAGCAGTCTGCTGTAGCAGCGCTGCGTGAGATGGTGTTATTTATATGGAAGAGTATGGCTGTGCTGAGTCTGCACGCTGCTTCTTCAATGCTCCAGTATTTGAATAAAAAAATTAAAACAACACTTTCTTATTGTCCTCCTGCGGGACATGGAGAATCAACAGAAATGTATTATGAATTAGGCAGCCGCCACTAAAGAGAACACCAGGACGAGTTGTGTGGCTGCCAGGAACTCTGGACTCCATACGCCTGGGCTAGCTTTATTTAGGAGGGGAAATTATTTTATTTTTATTAACACTTTCTGCACATTTCAATGGCAGTTTTTAAGCATACGAAGCTTTGTACTTTTATTTTGGCGCTACTCTTCACTTTCCCAGCGTGCAAGCAATTACCATTATGTTAATTACTTTGGCTGCAGAAGCCTCACAATCACGTTTATCACAAATCACCACAACACGTCTCTATCTCCCCCTCGCACCCCAGGGCATACGAACAGGACGCATGGCTGTGGGCCTCTAATAGTCTCCTGTCCCTGAGGAAGCCTGATCTGGTTGTAGCCTCATTTCCCTGATCGCTATCGCTCCGCATTTAGAGCCTCCTTGTTCACAACATTTGTTGTAAGTTCTTCGGCTCCTCCTGTCTCCACACATTTCAAATGTACTTTTTGGGGTTGTTTATCTGCTCCTGTCTGCACGCATTCCCTCGTCTGCCCTCATTGCAAAAACTGTTTGTTTCCTGTATATTTTTATACAAAAATATTAGCTCCAATACTTAGTAAATAATTAACTTCCTTTTTTACCATATACTTTCAGAACTAGTGTCATAGCAACATCAGGAAATTTATGCGTGTTTTTTCACAGCAACTTATAGTTTAAAAGATTTTGGTCCCTAATGCCTTAAAAGTCATTATTTATCTTTAAGATAATATCAAATTCGGTAGCAGCAGCATGCATTTTATTAACGCTTGACAGGTTAAGGTGCTCTGTCAAATTCTAAATATTTCAACCTCTGATGCCTTTTCAGTAATTACATTGTTTAGGTAATTACACATTTTAGGACATGTTTTCGTGCCACCAGCACGCGGTTCAGTATTCGCTAATGCTTGTATTTGTCACGCCGTCTTAGCCACACACCCCCCACCATACACACAGCAGGCCTGGCTGCGAACATTTACAGCTTGCTTGCTATGCTTTTCTTTTAATATTGCTCTTTCATAAAAGCAAATACTTGCAGTTTGTTACGACTTCTTATGCTCCTTTTAAAAATAATTCTTACGCCCATGCACTATTCTGTTACTTTAATAAACTCTATGCTGTTTCATTTTATAGGCTGCCTACATTTAGCACCTCCATAATTATTCCCTTGGCTGCAGAAGCCTCTCAAGTACGTTTATTTGTGTGAACAAACCATACCGTTTACTTTGACAAGCTGCAGTAGCCTCAACTCCTTTTATCTTTATTCACAACAACCCGTTTCTACCATTCAGCACCCCAACATACACACAGGAGGCCTGGCTGCAATAGGTCTTGCATTACTGAAAGTTTAAGCTATTGGTTTTGCATTATTATTTGCAACGCCAATAGCTCAAACTTTAAGTAATGCGAGACCTATTGCACTGACTAAATAGTCAGGGCCACCACAGATTCACTCGGGGCCACCACAGCATCACTCGGGGCCACCACAGCATCACTCGGGGCCACCACAGCATCACTCGGGGCCACCACAGCATCACTCAGCGCCACCACAGCATCACTCAGCGCCACCACAGCATCACTCAGCGCCACCACAGCATCACTCAGCGCCACCACAGCATCAGTCAGCGCCACCACAGCATCAGTCAGCGCCACCACAGCATCAGTCAGCGCCACCACAGCATCAGTCAGCACCACCACAGCATCAGTCAGCACCACCACAGCATCAGTCAGCACCACCACAGCATCAGTCAGCACCACCACAGCATCAGTCAGCACCACCACAGCATCAGTCAGCACCACCACAGCATCACTCAGCACCACCACAGCATCACTCAGCACCACCACAGCATCACTCAGCACCACCACAGCATCACTCAGCACCACCACAGCATCAGTCAGCACCACCATAGCATCAGTCATCAGCACCACCACCACAGCATCAGTCAGCACCACCACACCATCAGTCAGCACCACCACAGCATCAGTCAGCACCACCACCACAGCATCAGTCAGCACCACCACAGCATCACTCAACACCACATCAGTATCACTCAGCATCGCCTTTGCAATACTACACCACCACATCATCATCACTCAGCAAGACCTAAGTATCATTCAGCATCACCTCAGCATAGTCTCAGCACCAGTCACTACCACCTCAACATCACTCAACACAAACTCAGCCTGCTCTTGGAATCTGCCATCTGTTGAGTCTCCCCTAGCGTCTGGCCGCTGCTAGTGTTATAATACAGGTACTAGTTCACAACCTTCAACCTCCAATTGTTTTGCCCCCTCAAAAACAAGCATTAGCATAGCCAATAGGTCTCGCTTTTGGGACCTTATAAGTGTTTACCCATGCAACAGTTGATATTGTTGCACCAAGGATATTGTGCTGCATAACTAAATACTTATAAGGTCCCAAAAGCGAGACCTATTGGCTATGACAATGCTTGTTCAAGCTGGAGATCCTCTGAAAACTAAGGCACAGAAGGCCTGTCTGCAATTCAACCTTCCTTTAGAGGAGCTAAAGTGCTTATCGCTGAGTGGATCCAAGCGTGGTAATCGGCAGTAGCATACTAAGTAATTGGCTAGGGAGGGCCTGCTATTAACGAGGAGTGTTTTAAGTTCAGTTGCATCAACAGTATGCCAAAGGAGTTGTTCATATTTGTGCACTGAGGTATTCCCTTTGTCAGAGACCTTGGAACGTTTGAGATCAAAAAGAATGGCTTAGTGATCCGACCAGGTAGGCTGGAGTGAGCCAGTGGGTTTAAGAAATGGATTGTCCGCGAAGATCCAATCCAGGAGGTGCAGGTCAGTATGGGAAGTGCCTACAATGACTTGTATTAAGCCAAGGCCGGTCATTAGCTCCGGAAGGTCACTAGTGTCTTTATCCACCATATTCTTCAGGTAAAAATCGCACAGTACCGAAACATTCAGAGTTAAAATTATGGCCGAATAGCTGACTAAGCTCTTGGATGAAGCTAGCTCTGGATACAGGAGGGCGGTATAAAAGTATGCCATTAAAAGTATGGCTGTATGTCAGGTCAATTTTGAAAAACAGTGTTTCACATTCTGCTACAACTGGGTTACCTTCAGAAGAAATCTTCATGTCATCAAGTCTTGGCTAGCCCCCTCCCCACCTTTTTCGCCTCCCGATCCAACCTGGCGAGGGAGAAACCTGGGGGAATAGCATCTACCAAGTCTGGACCTGACGAGGCATCGGCCCATGTTTCCCTAACAAATACTATGTCTATCGCATGTGCTTCTAGGAAATCGGCAAACTCAAATTTGTGCTTTAAAAGCAACCGGGCATTGATGAGGGCGCAGTTTTTGGTCTGGGATTTGATGGAGGCTATTTCAATGTGGAGATCGGGGGCACTCAATCGAACTTGCATAACCCGAGAAGGTGAGGTTGCAGATGAAACCGCTCTGGGGGTAGTCTGTGCATGCAAAGTTAAGCGTGGGACCGGGACGGTTGAAGCTTGAAGAATTTATTTTAAGAAGGTCATACCTTTAATAAGATCTCAGCATCTTGGGGTGAGGAGGGGGGCTGGTGCTGAGCGCGGATGGGCACAGGTGGGCTTGCCTTAGACGCGTCTTCAGCGCACCAGCGGTGTGGACACGCCTTAGCCGTCCTTAAGTAGGGTTCCCAGTAAAGGGGACGTGTCACTGCACCTATGCCAGAGCGCAATCAAACAAGTAAGGGCAAAATAAAAGTGTGGCTTTTAACAGGGGTCCAGCAACCCCTTTAGCGCTCGTAGGTTCCACTGCGAGTAGCTGACTACTGGTAACACAAAAGGAGACCAAATCAAAAGGGAGAAACAGTTTAAAACATAAAAAGATTAAAATAGAGACAAAGCTCCTTCCAAGATGGCGCCTGCTGAGACCAGGAGCCAGGCAACTCTAATAAGCACAGGGAAATGAAAAGCAGGAGTGGTGCTCGGTGGAAGCTTGACACTTCTGTATAGATTACAGTCTCTCCTCCAAAAACAAAGTCTTGCTGATAGTGTATCGATGCATGCTTCCAGGTAATGAATGAATTGCACTGGAACCCCTGTAGTCCTTGAGGGATTCACCCTGTGACTCAACGAACAAGTTACTTACCTTCGTTAACACTTTATCTGGTACACACTATCTAGCTGCAGGTTCCTTACCTTAGAATTATCCCTAAGTGTCGGACTGGATCCAGAAGATTTTCATGTACAGTTCCCCTGAGCGCCTGTAGGTGGTGTCATTCAGCTCCGCACGCCGTCATCCGCGCCGGATGTGACGTGTATGGTGCCTATATAAGCACCACACCAGCGCTGGACGTCAGTGGGCAGGAAGGACAGGGCTTTAAAAACATGCCTCTGCAAGTCCAACTCTACCATCCATTCTCCCGAGTCCAGGGCAGACAGGACTCGAGTGACTGAACATTTTGAATTTTTCCCTCTGGAGGAAGAAACGGTGCGCAGGTCTAGGATAGGATGAACTCAGTCCTTTTTGGGCACCAGAAAATGACAACCACAACCTACTTCTGGTGTCGGCACTCTCTCTATGGCTCCATTGGCCAAGAGAGGCACCACTTCCTGGTGGAGTAAGGAGAGATGGTCCTCCATTAGCCTGTCACAAGCGGGTGGCATGGGTGGAGGGGTAGTCACAAAGGGCAGGAAGTAGCCCATTCGGACAATTTGGAGAACTCAGGGGTCTGATGCTACTGACCTCCAGTGGTGGCAAACTAAACGCCGATGGAGGCTGCGGTTGGGGGGGATCTGGCCCGATCCCTGGGGTCTGTCGGTACCGCATCCTCTGCCATGCATAGGCTGGAAAGCTTGCGTGCCGTGGAGGCTGGACAGGTAAAGATGCATCTGGAAGCCCGTTCCGTGGCCACGAAAGGAGCAAAATGCGTACTGTGGTTAGCGAGGGGCCATGGAAACGCCCAAGAACCAGGCCGTAGCTCTGCTGTCCTTGAAGCGCTCCTGCGCAGAGTGCGCCTTGTCTCCAAAGTGACGGGAGCCATCAAAGGGCAAGTACATAAGCGAAGTGTGGACATCCCCTGAAAGCCATTTGTCTTCAGCCAACCGTGGAATCGTAAGGCCACCGATGAAGAAATGGCTCTGTCTAGTGAGTCAGTCGTGTCCAGCCCATATCGGATCGTGAACTTCCGCGCTGTCCTGCATGACATCTTTACTAGAAGCGTGTGCTGGCTCATTACAGATTGGATACCTTCAGCTAGATGTAATAGACCTGAGAAATGCAATAAATTAGGCATAATTGTTGAAGCACATTAACAAGAATCAAATTTTTAACAATGGCGTGCCATGAAAAGGGTCACTTTGTTCATTTTCATAATGCACACACTAGGCACAGGATAGTGACACTATTCCATGCATGGAAAATTGGGAAGCAGAAAATGACTGCACCCATTCCACCTAGGACAATGTTGTCAACTGCACATGTAACCATCTGTTAAATGGCATGGCCCTCCTATTGTTGATCTCATTACTTCATGCTGCCAGCTAAGACAGCTAAAGCGGTCTGCAAAAAGTGGCACCTACATATGAAACTGCATTTATCATCACATTCCTCATGCAGCCATCAGTTCATTGCATCACATTTGGAACTCTTGACCTCACCCAACACATTTAGAAAGGCCGAACTACAACCAACACCCTTGCAATCATGAGCTACTGAAAGGTTGTGTGAAACCAGATGTGGATTAGAGAGCTTGTGGCCTCATCGGGGTATCAAGCACTACATGAATTCTATCACACAGCCAAGTCAAGACGTTTTAAGGCATGGGCCAACTGGCCATCTGCCCAGTGTTTCCCACCTTCCAAAGGGTCCCTGAAAAAGTGACTTTTTCCTCTCAATTCTGCTTACATCTCCATTGCAACCTTTTAGCATACAAGCCATTACTATTCGGAATAATGGAGTTTGAATTAGAAGAAAATGGCTCAAAATTCAAAGATGTTCAAATGAGCCTCTTGGTGAACCAGACTAACGTGTGGCGAGATGCCCACGTAGCCGCCTAGCAAATGTCCAAGACATGGACTCTGCATTTGTACGCAGTGGTAGCTACTTTGGCCCTGGCAGAATGAGCATGCAATCCTTCTGGGGGATGCTTTTAGACTATGCGTAGCAGATCTTAATGCAGAGCACGAGCCAGCAGGATCACTCCTACAGTGTCCTGCCTTTTTTCGCTTCAGAGAACGTATTGTTTCTTACCGGTTGATGGAGTTTTGTAGCTTGAAGAATGTTCTGGATTCACATGCTGTGCATTATTCCGCCATCTAGTGGTTGGGTCCGGAATTGTTGTATTTGTCCTTGTCTTTTTTTTCCCTCTTGTTGGTGGGAGTCAACATAAACACCATTTGGTGTCCTCTTGTGACGTCGACGTGCTTCCTCCGGCACCTTTGGTCGCCATCTTCAGATTTTCTTTTTCCCACCATTGGGTCTGGATTGATACGGAAGAAGCTCCAAGAATTGAGAGCAGAATGGACGAAAATTGGAATATAATCTTCAAGAACATACATCGCGACGATTAATGGTACAAGACTCAGAATCAAGGTGTCGGAGGGTACCGAGAGGTGAAACAACCACCTTGGCGACGACAGAAAATCAAATGCGCGTACAGGGGGCTCCCTGTGCGGGTAATGGACAAGACACCGTTCAAGTTTTGCCAAAATTGTCATCATAAGTACACCCAGAAGGACCAAAATCCAGTCTGCAATCTCTACTTACCGGTGGATCACCGAAGTGAAGATTGCAACGCATGTTTGGCGTTCACCCCAAAAACTTTGAGGGTAAGAGAGAAACAGAGAATAGCCAACTACAACATGCAGGGGCAGGGCACAGCACCATCGCTACGAGACCTGGCCCTCTCTAGCGAGGAAGAGGACAATGTCGCAGAAGGTCCGGAAGGCAACAAGGACATGGACATCCAAGCCGTCTAGGTCGAAAAGAAGACTTGGAGAGAGGTAAGAGAACCGTTGTCCTCGAAGAAACTGGAAGAGTCCCGAAAAACAGACTCAAGGGCCTCGGAGATCTTCAGGGACAAGAGAGGACGTGAGCCACTGAGTCCCAAAGGACATTACAACAGTGTCCCAGGAGGCAGCTGTCGTTTACTGAACGCTTCCCAAATATCTCCACCAGTTTGAACTATCATGGAAGTAGTTGGAAATGTGTTGTCTTTGGATCTGCTCGTAGAGGCCTGCACCACTAAACATTCGGGGGGGAAGAGTGCAGACAGAGGAAAGCAGTGTTACCCAGGCAGGGTGATGACTATTTGTCTGTTGACTAGGGAGAAGAGAGCAAGGTTTTGCCCAAGTCCCCAACAAGGTATCCATTAGTGCCTCATTAAATGGCAAAAGGAGGTCCGAGGAAGTCTACCCAGGCTGGAGGAACTCTGTTAATACATTAGTCTTGATCTCCATGGTGGGCATCTTTAGGTTCGGCTACCTTACGCATTACTATGGTGTATGAAGCAGATTCCTCGGTGGCTAGACCAGGGGCTGAGAGGGGGCACGTTTCACAGAAGGAATCGAGGCCACTAGCCTCCTGCAAGTCATCATACCAATTGTCATCTAGGTAGGGCTGAGAGAACGCAACCATGTCCATCATTGTCCGAGTCCGTCCATGCCGAAAAGGGAGTGTAAGGTGTGTATTCTCCCTTGTGGAGGTGGTGGATTAAGTGGGGGAAGAGATAGCTTAATTGTTGTCATGCACAGCTTCGGTTGAGGACGGACCGACAGTGTACTATGGGTGTCTCCTCATCCGGCGTCGAAGAATTTAGCACCGCTGTCGAAGTTCCAAGTACCAGCGTGGACTGTGGCGCCGGCATCAATATCTGAGCCAGAGGTGTTGTGACAGGTTCAAAGGGTCCAACTGGTGCAGAGGGCTCACACACTGGTGGTAATCCAGATGGAAAGCCTGCCAACTCCTTGGGACCCGAAGGAGTACCAGTCTTATTGTGCTGGGAGATAAAAAGCTTTGCCTTGCAGTCCTGGATGGCCTTCGGGTTCATCGACACGCAGTCACTCCAGGCCTTATGAGTCTTGGCTCGACCCAAGAGCCACAGGCACACCTGATGGGGATCTGTCACATACATTTGTTTGCAACAGTCCCTACAGGGTTTAAAGCCTGTCGTTTTTTAGGGTGACATCCCTTACAAACGGATACTTGTTTTACCAAAAATACTGAGGTGGGTTAACGACAACAAACCGTTTCAGAGCCCCGCTTAGTGGCATGGAAAGAAAGGAATGGAAGTCAACGCACAGGAGTGACACCTACATAGGCTCGGCACATCATTTCCAGAGTGGAATGTCCTCAGTACCGAGAGAGAGCTTAAATAGAAGAGGTTACTGTTTATACTACACAGGGTTTAGGGGCCTTTTTGGGGCCTTTTTGGAATCGAGTGGAATCCAGCCTTTAGTATACAAGGGAAACCTGAATGGCGTTTAATGCTTTTTTCTTTTCTTTGAAATACACATCTCTGCTAGTGCAATAAATGCCTTTTTTCTCTTTAGCATCTTGCCTTGGCTCACTGAGCTACAAATCAGTAAAGAAAATGAGGTACAGCAAACCAGTGTAAGGAGAAAAGGGATTCAGATGAATGGCTCACACCCATGGGAGGCAGTGACTACGGCAATCTGTTCCCTTTCCATAGTGTGGGAGACATAGGAGCAAAGAGGTTGCAGATGACGGAGCAAGATTAACCAAAAGCTTGATTAGAGTTGAAAACCTTTCCAAAATGAGATTTGCTGCAGGTTAATAAAACTCAATAGCATAATGTGCATGACCTACAAAGTCTCCCCTTAACAGAAGAACAAGTTGCTTACCTCCAACAATGGCTCCGTAATATTGGTCTCCATAATTACATCCTTTTCCAAAACAGCGCACATCTGAAAATATATCCTGTGACTACTGACTCATCATCAAGGCCCGCTACATTATCCCCTGAAACTAATCTTGTTTTAGACAGAGGTAGTAACTGTGGCAGCAGATTGGGCGCACCAGATATTGGCTTCATACAAGTGGGAATTGCAGGAGTCTGTAGTCACCACCAACCTCACCTTTAATGAGCATATAGACAAGATAACCAAGACCTTGTAGTACAGAGACTTTACACTGGAGAAAAACCACTAATACCAGAAAGCAACTTCAGAACTGCTGTTTAAGTCCTCATACTGTTGCATGCGAATAGTGCCAATGTCTCACTCAATGCCCTTCACATCCCAAATTAGCCCCCAAACTCTATTATGGCCCCTTTTAAGGACCTTGCACACGCTGTGGCACACCTCAGTCAATGGCAGTTAGACATATGACAAACCCAACCTTGATCTACTCAATCTGCTACCCTTGCCAGAGTGCACCATATTTAAAACCAGTATCACCACCAACAAAGCCATGCCGACCAGCACCCCTTTATACCTAGATAACAAGTTCACTAACTTTTGGTGCCTCTGGACACACTCACAGTCAGGACACCATCAGACTTGAGATACAGTACAAAAAAACCCTAGTCAACAGGTACTCTGAACACTGAGGATTTGCAAAAACATTAAAGTATCTATCGGAACTGTCACAACTAGTCATATTTCAGAAATTCCAAAACTCTTTAAATGTACTACATCACTACGAAGTAACAATACAACTCTGCTATGACAATTCAGTTAAATATCTAATCGCTCATCAATTGTACTCATGCCTTTAACACTCTACAGCTCTCCACTGCCATTGAGCAAGGTCTGCTCTTTACAACACAGTAGCTTACATATCTATGATTATCCTGTGGTAGTGGAAGGTCAGCAGTATATAATGAAGGAAATCAATACAGATGTGAAAAGATAGAAAATATAATTTCGCACTCATTACCTCGATGGTCTCCGTCGGGGATAGCCACGATAAGGGGAGTCTCGCCGTCGGTTCCTCAAAGGAGAACGGCTGCGTGGGCGACGGCTTCGACCAGAATCCCGATCTCTGTCTCTCTCTCTTTCCCGGTCTCTTTCTCTCTCACGCTCCCTGTCACGGTCCCAGTCTCTAAAATACAAGTAAGAAACAATTTCTAACAGGTCAGAACAAATTGAGGATATTTAATCAAAACAAGGCAACTTAAGAGCATGTTTTGGGCCTTTTCTTTATAGTTGTGGAAAAAGGGGGTAGTGGGTGGAGTATGGGGGCTTGCTAGAAGAGTATTATATATATGTGAAAATAAATACAAATGCAGAAGAGCAGTGTAATGAACAAGTTACTTACCTTCGGTAACGCATTATCTGGTAGAGACCATCTAGCTGCTGTGAGAAAGTGCCCTCTTTCTGCATGGTTGCCCTCACTTTTTTCTGAATTGCTGATGTGCTTTGACTGAGTGTGCCCTGGGCTCCTGCTAATCAGGTACCCAGGGCCTATGTTCTTTCCCTAAAACTGCATTGAAGCCTAAACCCAATTGGCATCTCTGGCCACAGGTCAGCCCCTGGTAAATGGTACCACAGGTACCCAGGGCACTGTGACCAGAGAAGGCCTCTAAGGGCTGCAGCACTTATTGTGCCACCCTTAGAGGTCCTGTACCCTTATATATATATACACACACACACACACACACCCACCCACACCCACCCCCCCCCCCCCCCTTTTGCAGGCTGCGTGTTTTGGTACAGAACAAAGTGAAGAGTCGACATGGCACACATCTGTGTGCCATGCCTACAACCCACTGCCCCAGCATAGATCAGTCACCCCTCTAGCTGGGTGCACTATACCAGTGGTGAGGGTACAGGTGCATGAGCCCTGTACCCCTACAGTGTCTAAGTCCATTCTTAGACATTGTAAGTGCAGTGTTGCCATTAAGAGTATACGGTGCTGGGAGTTTGTCATTACGAACTCCACAGCACCATAATGGCTACACTGAAAACTGAGAAGTTTGGTATCAAACTTCTCAGCACATTAAACCCACACTGATGCCAGTGTGGGATTTAATGAAAAATGCACACAGAGGGCATCTTAGAGATGCCCCCTGAAAACTAACCCACCACTAGTGTCCAGGCTGAGTGGCTGCTTTCAGCTGCCAACACCTGACATGTTTCTGGACACCTGGGTCGAGAGCCTGCTGCTCTCTGGGGCCAGAAACAATGCACATCCTGGGACGAGGTGCCAAGCCTCCTCCCCCAAGATGGGCAGGGTTCATGAGGGGAAGCTTCAAAGGCTTGCCGCCTTTGTGAGCTTCCCCAGGCCACTTGCTGCTTTCAGTAACTGGTCCCCACTGGTTCTGACCCCCACTTTGGGCGGGAGAACCGGCGAGAAAAAAAGTGAGGAAGAGAGGTGTGCCCACCTCTGCCAACTCCACCCCTCAGGTGGTGGAGGCGAGGTGAAGAACAACTCACAGTCCCCGACATCTTGCAGATGGGGGGGGACTCAGCCAACCAGGGACAGGCTCATGCCCCCCTACCACTGGAGGGTGGCATAATAGGGGGTGTACCCACCCCAGGGAAGGGACCCATTGGTGCCTGCCTTTTACCTACCTGTAACACCCCTAAATCTAGTATTTAGAGGCACCCCTGAACCTTGCTTCCTCAGACAAGAAGAATCTACAAGAAGAAGAAGGACCGAACAGCCGTGTAGCAGCTAACAAGAGGAAGACGCCCACTGATTTGGCCCCAGCCCTACCGGCCTGTCTCCACCTCAAACATGCTCCTGCGAAATCCCGGTGTGTCCTGCAGCCAACCTCGAAAACACCGGAGGACCTGCCTGCCTTCAACCCCAAAGACTGTCTCCAGTGAACACCGGATTTGTTCATCTGCAACCTCTGGCTCCGGCCGGACACCGCGGATCCGCCCCACTCTGCACCTGCTGTCCACGGCCCGAGCGGGCACCACGAGGCGGTCCCCCCGGCGATCCTGACCCGAGATCCGGTGACTCCTGACTTGCCTCAAGCCTCCAGCCGATGCCTGCAGCCTAAACCCGGAAGGTCCCCCCAACCGCGACCAGGAGCTGGTAAGAAGATCCGACCCCAAAAGGCACCCCTGCAACTGACACCCCACGGCCTTGGGTGGCCAAACCGACGGTGCCTAACCAACACCTAACTTCCCAACTTACCTCTCGAAGTGGTGGTTGCACCCAGAAGACCTTTGTCCCCAAGCCTGCAGAGCCATGGCAAACCGGAGGTTACCCATTGAAAACAGGGCGCCCGACGTCGAAACAGCCCCCTGCATTAGGCTGCATTAGGCCGCCCTAGTGCCGCTGAGGGTGCACCTTTGGTGCTACTTTGTTTCCCCATTTGCCCTGAGCTAAATCCAGGAGCTTTGCTCCCACACCCAAGTGGCCTGCTCGTCAGCAGCCACCAACCGGAGACCCCCTATCCCCCATTGGATAACACCGGGCCTCAGCACTCTGCACCCGGCCGCCCTAGTGCCGCTGAGGCAGTGGCGGCTGGTGACATTTACAAGTGGTGTGCGTAAATCAATCGTTGTACTGCACTGTGGCGAGCGAGCGTAGCGAGCGAGCCCAAACAATCAAACGGGGGGTTCTGACCCCGAGAATTTTGAAAAAAGAGTGGACAAATGGTGCATTTTCAAGCAAACGTTCTTGCTTTATTGGTTGGAGGCTAGGGGTATCATGTGGAGTCCATACTATGGGATCAGTGCCTGCTGTGCTTAATTTGTGCCAGTGGTTGCAGGTGGTGGGCGCTGGCTTTATTAATTTGTGGGGACTGCAACTTATTTTTCATCAACAGGCTTAGCCCAGAGCAAGGGTGATAAAGTCAGAAAAGGGAGAAAGACGTAAGGTAAGAAAACAGACAAGGGGATAAAGCAGGGATGCAAAAGAACCTACGAGTGAGTTAAACAGACAGGAAGTACTGGGTGGTGGAAGGGAGAGACATTAGGTGGGATCAAGAATAGGCAGCATTTGTAGTGGGCAACCCCAGCATGTGGGAGAGCTGGCATTGAATGGGTTGGTTTGTTTACACATGTTTGTTTATTTTATTATTACCGCCCCGGGCCGCTCCCCTCCCCCCCGGGGACGGTAATAATAAAATAAAAACTTACCTTCTCCCGGGTCCCGTGTTTTCCTCCTGCCGCAGCTCTCCAGTCCTTCGGAAGCTGCCACCCACAGGCAGCCTCCCTCCCCTCCGCCAATCAACGCTGCAATGGCAGCGTTGTGATTGGTGCGGTGCAGGCGCACAGCGCCCCAGCCGGGAGCCTAATCGGAGGCCCTTTTCTCTATGTAGGCTGCATGCAGCCTACATAGAGAAAAGGGAGAGTGCGCATGACTGCTTTGGCCGGCCCCATGCCGACCAAAGCAGTCAGGGCCCAAAGTATTGGGCTAGCCACTCCCCCTCTGCCCTCGAGCAGGACTGCCCACCCGCCCGTCCACAAGAAATGCGTTACTTACCTGTAACTGCAGTTATCCAGTATTGGTATCTTTCATAGATTCACATGCCTGAATCATTCCCCGTCGCCGAGATGGGAGTCCCCGGTACATAATTATAGCAATGTCCCATTGGACATATAGAGTAATAGGCTAAGAGCCTTACATTAGTAACATATCCATGTCCTTTTGTAAAAAGGACCGAACTCTAGAAGAGAACCAATCAGCTGTCGCCACCCTGTGGAACCTTCCTGGAAGGAGCTCTAGTCCCTCAGATTTTCGTAAGCACAGTGCTAAGTAGGTGTATTACTGAGAGAACAAGGTGAGCCCTTCCAGGGGAGGTGGGTGGGTTGCATGTGAATCTATGAAAGATACCAATACTGGATAACTGCAGTTACAGGTAAGTAACGCATTTCTTATCCAGTATTAGGGTATCTTTCATAGATTCACATGCCTGAATCAGAATAGCAAGCAATGATAAGCACATTTCGGATGGTACATTACAGATGAAGTCACCAGATAATAACATATCAATGTGAAATATATATATATCGTACCAAACTGTAATCAAAGAAGACCATGAAAGAACACAAAGAAATGTGCGTATAAAAAAAAAAAAACAAGGATGGTGGGATGAAAAGAAGGCTCACCTCTATTGGAATAGATGGCGTAACACTGCTTGTCCCACTGCAGCATCCTTCATGAGTTCTGTATCCAAGCAGTAGTGCTTGGTAAATGTATGCGGCGTCTTCCATGTCGCCGCTCTGCAAATGTCTGTGATAGGCACACCTGCAAAGAGTGCCATAGAGGTAGAAACTGCTCTCGTGGAATGAGCTCGAACCTTGGACCGCAAGGGTTGACCCGCTTGCTGGTGACAGAAAGTAATGGCTCCAGAGATCCATCGAGAGATACTTTGTTTAGTAAGCGGAAGACCTTTCCTAGGTCGACTGTAAGCCACAAAGAGTTGGTTAGATTTGCGGAACGATTTCGTCCTGTCAAGGTAGAATTTAAGGCAGCGCTTAAGGTCTAGAGAGTGTAGAGCTTTTTCTGCCGGCGTTTGAGGATTGGGAAAAAAGGAACGTAAGATTATGGGTTCATTGAGATGAAAGTCCGAGGGGACTTTGGGCACAAATTTAGGATTAGTTCGTAATATAACCCTGTCGTGTTTGAATTGCAGGAAAGGGTCTTGAATTGAAAAAGCCTGAAGCTCACTTACTCGCCTTGTTGAGGTAAGGGCTAGAAGGAGTGCCGTCTTCCAAGAAAGGTATTTAAGATCAGTTCTGTGTATTGGCTCGAAGGGGTGTTTCATGATCTGAGCAAGAACAGTGTTGAGATGCCAAGTGGGAGGCAGAGGTTTTACGGGAGGAAAAGTCCTGAATAGGCCTTTGAGAAATTGCTTAATCAGTCTATCAGACCAGAGAGAAGGACCTGTTGAAGATCTCCTGAAACGGGATATTGCTGCGAGGTGCACTTTAATGGAGGCATGAACAAGACCTGAATTTGCCAGATGGAGAAGGTAAGGCAGTATTTGTTGTGGAGAAGACGAAAAAGGGTGTATGTTTGCCGACTTACACCAAATACAGAATCTCTTCCATTTTAGGGAATATGTTTTGTTAGTACTTTCGGCTCGAGCCCGAGCTAGAACTGCCCTGCAGTCCGGAGGAATGTCTAGGTGATGGAACTCTCTGAACTCAGGAGCCAAGCCGATAACCTGAGAGATGCTGGATCCGGATGTTGGACTTGTTCCCTGTTCATTGTTAGGAGAGAGGAAATGGTTTCAAAGGGATTGGCGGCTCCAGAGAGAGAAGGTGGAGCTCCGTGAACCAATGCTGGCGTGGCCACGCAGGAGCTATCAGAATGAGCGTGCAGGGTTCTGCTTTCAACTTCCTGAGGACCCTGGAAATTAAGGGAATCGGTGGAAAAGCGTACGCAAAGACGTTGAACCATGCAATCGAAAATGCATTCCCTAGAGATCCTTGTTGGGGATGCCAACTTGCGAAGCTTTGGCATTTGGCGTTCTGCTTGGTAGCAAAGAGGTCCAAGGAAGGAGTGCCCCATTGGGAGAATATGCGGTTGAGAGTCCGTTGATTCAGCTCCCATTCGTGACATGTTGTATGTTGCCTGCTTAGAGAATCGGCCAGTATGTTGTCTGAACCTGGAACATACTCCGCCCGAAGGGAGATGTTGTGGAGAAGTAGCCAGTTCCAAATTTTTTGAGATTCGTGAGAGAGTGCCAATGAACGAGTACCTCCCCGTTTGTTCAGGTAGTGCATTGTGGTGGTATTGTCCGTTCGGACAAGCACTAGAGAACCTTTGATCCTGGGAAGGAATGCCAGGAGAGCCAGATACACAGCTCGCAGCTCGAGGAGGTTTATGTGAAGTTTCCGTTCGGAAGGAGACCACTTTCCGTTGATGCGGAGTTCCTGGAGGAAAGCTCCCCAACCTTCCAGGGACGCATCTGTTGTGATGATTTGTGGAGAAGCTTGAAGCAAGAAGGGCAGGCCTTGAGAGAGATTGCGAGGACAGGTCCACCACTGCAGCGCAGTGACTATCTGAGGGGTCACGTGAATGACGTCGAAGGATCCCTGGGATTGAATCCATTGAGCTGACAGCGCTTCTTGGAGAGGGCGCATGTGGAGGCGACAGTAAGGAAGGAGAAGAATGCAGGACGACATCATGCCTAGAAGAGATTTGAAAAGGCGCACTGAGATGGACTTCTTGGCTTTTACCTTGTTTGCCAAATGAAGTAGTTTGATCTGTCGCTCTCGTGACGGGAAAGCTTTCTTCTGGGTTGTGTCGAGAGTAGCGCCCAGAAAAGTTATTCGACAAGAAGGTTGGAGGACAGACTTGTCCTGATTGAGAGTGAGTCCCAGGCGATCGAAAAGCTGTAGACAGGCGTTGGAAGACTTGGTTGCGCCGTCTAAAGAAGGTGCTTTGACAAGCCAGTCGTCGAGATAGGGAAAGACCTGATGGTGTTGTTTCCGGAGATATGCCGCCACTGGAGAAAGGCATTTGGTAAAAATGCGTGGAGCCGATTTGAGTCCGAAAGGCAGGACACAAAATTGGTAATGTTTGCCTGCCACGGTGAACCTGAGAAACTTTTGTGATTTTTGTGGATGGGGATATGGAAGTAGGCATCTTGAAGATCTAAAGACACCATGAAGTCGTTTGCGTTGAGCAGTTGCAACACTTCTTGGATAGTGACCATGCGAAACGACTGTTTCTTTAAGAATTTGTTGAGAGCTCGTAAGTCTAGAATTGGTCTCCATTTTTTCTCCTTTTTTCGCACCAGGAAAAAACGGGAGTAAAAACCTTTTCTCGTTGACGGAGAGGAACCTTCTCTATGGCTCCCTTCCGGAGCATGAGTGAAAGTTCCAGAAGTAAATGGCGGAGATGTTTGTGAACCATAGGTCGAGGCGGGGTTTGGGGGAGGAATTTGAACGAACTCTAGCGAATGTCCAAACTGTATTAGTTGAAGAACCCAACGGTCCGTTGTTATTTTTTGCCAATTGCATAAGAACTTGGAAATTTTCCTCCTAACCTGGAAGGTGGAAAGGAAATGGAGGCCGGCGGGAGAGACAAGTCATTGTCGTCGAGCAGCGTCCTTCTGTCGTCCTCCCCTCCCTCGAAAGGAGGTTTTGGTGTAAGACGATTGCTGTTGGCGTTGTTGGTATTGCGGCCGATACTGCTGGTTGGAGGAGGAATAGGAGGAGCGATAGCGTTGGTAGTCTCCTCTGGAGGTAGATTGACCTCTGCCCCTTGAGCCACGAAAAGGAGGATTTTTAAATTGAAGGGTACCCAGAGCCCTAGCCGTGTCCTTCTTTATACCTTGAAGAGCGTCGTCAATATGTGGTCCGAAAAGAAGCTGACCATTATAGGGCATGTCCAGGACTTTTGTCTGGACCTCTGGCCGGAAAGAAGTTGCCTTCAGCCAACCTTGGCGTCGTAGTACGGCAGCACCGGCCAGTTGGCGGAAGCCAGTTGAGGCGATATCCATCGCGCAATCTATAATTTCAGAGGCCGAACGTTCGCCTTCCAGCAAAATCTTCCTTGCCTCTTCCTTGGAACTATCTGGTAATGTCCCCAGGTAAGGAGCAATGTCCGCCCACATTTGCCTGTTATAGCGTCCTAACAACGCTAGGGAATTCGACGCACGAACTGTTAGTGCAGACATTGATGAAAAACGTTTTCCAATATTGTCAAGCCTCCTACCCTCCTTGTCTGGAGGAGCGGACAGTGGAGCAGAAGGGTTTTTTGATTTCCGCTGCGCAGCCTGAGTGATGACTGAATCAGGCTTGGGATGTCCGGTAAGGCAGGCCGGAGCGGTGTCCGGAGCTTTATATTTTTTGTCCAGCCGAGGTAACACTGGGGGAAGCGAAGATGGATTGTGCATTATTTTAACACCCTGATCCCAGATGTAGTCGATGATGGGCACCGATCTTACTGACTTTTAAACGGTTCCTTAAAATCATAGAGGAAACAATCCTGCTGGTAAGAAGGTATAGGAATCTGGAAACGGTGTGCCGCTCTCTCTAAAACACTATGAAAGCCCCTATGTCCTCAGGAGGCGAATCAGCTTGAGTAGGCACCGGGGAAGCTGGACACGGGATAACGTAATCATCCCACTCATCATGAGTTGATTGTGAATCATGGAGTTCTCCCTCCTCTTGTTGATCATCCTCCTCATCATCCGTGTCATCCGTGTCAGGTGGAGGTGGTATCGTTACAGGTACTGACTGTGGAGGCAGAAGCGAAAGCTGTGGTCCTTTTTGTGGAGAGACAACTGGGACAGGAGCCGTAGCAGATGTAGGGAACCTCTGCTTATAATCAGTAATGAGGAATTGGAGGTCAGAAACCAAAGCCGCTGGAAGACAAACCATGGGAGGTTGGGAAGGATGGCTGTCAGGATAATACGTTTGGTTTTCTGGGTCTTGTTCTTCGTAATCGGAACTGTCCTGGCATTTGACGTGAAGTTCAGAAGGACTCGTAGCAGCCCTGAACATGCTGTCGTCCGAGTCTTCCTCCTCATCCAAGAAGCGAGTTGGAAGCAATGTTTGAACTTTGCTTGGAGAAGTGAGAGCAGGTGTTAACGTGCGTTTAGATATTTTGAGGCGGACAGACTCACTTTCCACTTCAGACTGCGGTGTCGTCGACGAGCCCGTCGTCGTTGGTGGAGCACCCACAGAAAGAGGTAACAGCGTCGACGCTCCCGTCGACGCTCCCGTCGACAGTGTTGTCTTCATCGTCGACGGAGTCATCGTCGACGGTGCTGCAGTCGTCGTCGTCGGGGCTCTTGTCGGCGGAGCCGTCGTCGACGTCCTCGGTGAAGGTCTCGTCGTCGACGAGGTAGACGTCGACGCTGGTGTCGACGCGCTCACCGGCGATGAAAGTTTCGTCGTCGATGATTTCTTTATTTTTATCGTCGACGATATCGGTTTAGCCGCCATCGACGATGAAGTTGTCGTCGTCGATGCGGACAATGTTGACGCCAATGCAGTCGAGACAGTCGTCGTCGATGAAGTCACCACCACAGCCGTGGATGGGGTTTTTCTCGTCGACGAAGCCACCGTCGACGATGTGGTCGACGACGACGTGGAGGCAGGCCTCTTAAAGGTGTGTAACCCTTCCTGTGGAGAAACCTTTGCTGGCAAGGTCTTAGGGTGTCCCTCTGAAGACTTTTTGTGTGTCTTCTTTGGAGGGGGTTGCGACGAGGGTCCTGGAGAGGTAACCCTAGGTCTTTTGTGAGAGGACTTTGAAGATTTGTAAGAGTCCTCACTTTCCGCAGAAGACAAAGCCTGGTCTTTGTCCTTAAGTCTCTGCAGCCAAGTTAAAAGGCGTCCCTCCCGGTCTCTGAGGGTTTTTGTAGAAAAGGTACGACATACCTTACAGTCTTTAGAGGAGTGATCCGGATAGAGGCAATACAGGCAATCTTTATGTTGGTCGTCAACATGCAGCCTCTTTTTGCCACAGGAATCACAGGGCCTAAAAAGGCCTTTCTTAGAAGACTCCGCCATGACAGAATGGTGAAGAAAAAATCACTGGAAATCCAGAAGCAAAGAAAGACCTGAGCAGAGCTCAGTGGAGTCTCCCTTAGCACGACGTGCGGTAGAAAATCTGAGGGACTAGAGCTCCTTCCAGGAAGGTTCCACAGGGTGGCGACAGCTGATTGGTTCTCTTCTAGAGTTCGGTCCTTTTTACAAAAGGACATGGATATGTTACTAATGTAAGGCTCTTAGCCTATTACTCTATATGTCCAATGGGACAGTGCTATAATTATGTACCGGGGACTCCCATCTCGGCGACGGGGAATGATTCAGGCATGTGAATCTATGAAAGATACCCTAATACTGGATAACGAGGCACTTCTGCTTTCTCGCAGTGCGAGAAGCAGAAACATAAAATGGTAGTTTTACCATTTTATGTTTCTGCTTTCTCGCACTGCGAGAAAGCAGGGGGGCGACGCTCCCACGCCCCTATGGAGGAGCCGCCACTGCGCTGAGGGTGTAACTAGAGTGCATCCTTGACCCTGGTGGACCCCCGAGTCTACCCCCAGAACCACAACTCCCACTACCAAATACTTATCTCAAAACCGATAACACTATTTTCCTCCAAGGACAACATGGACTGTTTTTCTTGGAAAAGTTTCTAAGTGTGGAGTTTGAAAACCTAAAGAAATTCTTTAAAATTGTACTGTTTAACAAACAATTTTACCTACCTGTTTACAGGAAATGTCCCAGAGTAGTAACCAGGTATACTACTCTGAGTAAGAAAAGTAATCTCAAAAGTAACTTGCCTGTAATCTTACAGAAAAGCCCATTCAAGTCTATGTACTGTATTTAGGAAGTATTGCATTTCTCTGCAACCATCCTGTAAGTGAAAACAAAGTCCACCGAAAAGCAGTCATTGCAGTCCTATGGGAGAAAGGATAATGTTCCTTACCCAGTAAGCATCTGTTCTTGGCATGTAGAGCTGCAGAATCACATGCTTTGCATACTCCTGCAATCTAGTGTTGGGTCCGGATGTGTGCAAGTTGTTTTTCTTCGAAGAAGTCTTTCCAGTCACGAGGTAAGGTGACTCCTCCTTTCGGTGATAGTGCGCATAGGCATCAACTCCATTGTTTTCCCGCAGAGGGTGAGAATGGAGTTAGTAAGTGTAGAAGAGAGATGTCTATGCATATGTATGTAAATTGAGAACTGCAACAACTACAGGTGACCGGGGAGGCGGGTGGGCGCATGTGAATCTACAGCTCTACATGCCTAAAACAGATGCTTACTGGGCAAGTAATATTATCTGTTCGAGGCATGTGAGCTGTAGATCACATGCTTTGCATAGACTATAAAAGCAAAAAACAATTGATGGACAGAATGCAGAACAATGTCATACATTCACCCCAGTACAGAGATCTGGGCCTAAAGCACAAGTTACTAACTTGTGAAACGATATATCTGTAAGAGACAGTAGTTAGTGACAGATTCCTTACCTTAGAATATCCCCAGGCGTCAAGCTGGATCCAGAAAGTTTTTTGCGTAGCAGTACCCTTGCGCGTCGGTAGGCGGCGTCGTGCGGCTCCGCGTCCGTCGTCGGCGTCGTGATCGCCGGGATGACGTCGCGGGCAGTACTTAGACGCCGCCCCTGCGCGCTGACGTCAGTTCTGTACACGACTTTCCGCGCCAGGAACGCAGAGCCATGCAAGAAGCTGACATAGGTGTCTGAAAAATACTAGGGCCCTGGAAGGGATGTCCTTAACCCTAGAAATCAGTTCGCAGAACGGGGAGGATGGGTGGGGCGGTAAGGAATCTATCACTAACTACTGTCTCTTACAGATATATCGTTACACAAGTTAGTAACTTGTGCATCTGAAAGAGACACGTTAGTGACAGATTCACTTACCTTAGAATAGATACCCCAGCAATACCAACCCCGGTGGTGGGTCTGCGAACAAAGATCAGACAAGGAAGTCCCGGAGGACAGAACGGCCAAAGAAGCCGTCCCTCCGGACCTGACTGTCAAGGCAGTAATGCTTTGTAAACATGTGCAGCGAGGCCCACGTAGCTGCCTGACATATATCCTGCAGCGGAACACCGCGGCCTAAAGCCATGGTAGCAGCCGTTGCCCTGGTGGAATGGGCACGCAGCCCAACAGGAGGCTCCTTCTTAGCCAAAGAATAGCAGGCCTTGATGCACAAGGTAACCCAGCGGGAGATGGTTCGTTAGTGCACCGCCCGACCTTTTTTGGCGCCCACGTAGCCAACAAAGAGCTGGTCATCCACCCGGAAGTGTTTGGTGCGGTCGATATAGAAGGAGAGCGCACGTTTTGGGTCCAGACGGCGGAGCCTCTCTTCCTCTCTGGAAGGATGCGGAGGCGGAAAGAAGGTAGGCAAAGTGATGGTCTGCCCAATGTGGAAGGCAGTAACCACCTTTGGCAAGAAGGACGGACGCGTCCCAAGAACAACCTTGTCTGGATGGACAGACAGAAATGGAGGTTTGCATGATAGAGCCTGGAGCTCACTCACCCGCCGAGCGGAGGTGATGGCCACCAGAAAGGCTGTCTTCAGAGTCAGAAGACGAAGAGGACAGTTATGTAGAGGCTCAAAGGGAGCGCACATTAAAAAGGTAAGAACCAAGTTCAAGTCCCACTGAGGCATCACAAACGGAACAGGAGGGAAGAGGTGTGTAATGCCTTTTAAGAACCTGTTAACAGGGGACTTGAAAAGGGAGGGCTGATCAGGAAGCCTGAGGAAGGCCGAGATAGCACAGAGATAACCCTTGATGGTACCCAGGGCAGAACCCTGTTGGGCCAGAGAAAGAAGGAACAGAAGGACCTCAGAAAGGGGGGCGGAGAGGGGATTCACAGCCTTTGCTGTGCACCATGCCACAAATTTGGTCCACCTGCAGGCGTATACCACCTTAGTGGAGGGACGCCTGGCTACCAGAATCACATCACAAACTTCGGGAGGCAAGTCGAAAGGAATCAACTGCCGCCGCTCAATCTCCACGCAAGCAGGTGGAGGCTGGACAGGTTTGGGTGGAGGACCGTCCCCTGCTGCTGCGACAGAAGATCCTCCCGAAGAGGCAGACGGATCGGGGGATCTACGCTCATACTGAGTAGCTCGAGATACCAAACACTTCGAGCCCAGTCCGGAGCCACAAGGAAGACTTGGGCCCGGTCGTGCCGAATCTTCTTCAACACTCTGGGTAGAAGTGGTATAGGCGGAAAGGCGTACAACAGACCGCAACTCCACTCGCGACGAAAAGCGTCGCCGAGCGAGTGCCGCCTTGGAAATTCCAACGCGCAGAACTGATGACATTGCGCGTTCTCTTCGGTGGCGAATAGATCTAACCAAGGCTCTCCCCATTGTTGAAAGAGTCCTTGCGCCACCTCTGAGTGAAGACGCCATTCGTGATCCATCATGCACCTGCGGCTGAGTTCGTCCGCCCTGGCGTTCAGGGAACCTGCCAGGTGTTGAACCATCAGGAACATGCCCTGATGTTCCAGCCATGTCCAGAGGCGCAGAGCCTCCTGACAGAGGGTCCACGACCCCACCCCGCCCTGTTTGTTGCAGTACCACATGGCGGTGTTGTCTGTGAACACCTGCACAACCTTCCCTTTGACAGAGGGAAGGAATGCCTTGAGTGCAAGCCGGATCGCCCGGAGCTCCAGAAGGTTGATATGGAGCCGGGACTCCGCCGGAGACCAGAGGCCTCTGATCTCCGCCTCTCCCATGTGACCGCCCCAGAAGGGACGCGTCTGTCACAACTGTGTGCTCTGGCTGGGGAAGGGAGAGGGATCTGCCCATGACCCATTGCCGGTCCGTGAGCCACCACTGCAACTGTTTTGCAATCCCCTCCGAGATCTGGACGTGATCGGACAGGTTGCCCTGGTGCTGCGCCCACTGGACCTTCAGGTCCCACTGCAGAGCCCGCATATGCCATCTGGCATGATTGACCAGCAGGATGCAGGAGGCCATGAGGCCCAGCAGCCTCAGGGTCATCCGTACCGAAACCCAGGATAAAGGCTGAAAGAACGGAATCATAGCCTGAATATCCCGGACTCGCCGTTCTGGAGGATAGGCCCGAAACTGCGTTGTGTCCAGAACTGCTCCGATGAAAAGGAGCTGTGGAGAAGGAATCAGATGCGACTTCGGCACATTGATGGAGAAACCCAGCGAGTGCAGGAGTTCGGCCGTAGTCTGGAGGTGGGAGACGACTGCCTGGGACGAGCCCGCCTTCAGCAGCCAGTCGTCGAGGTAGGGGAAGACTGAAACCCCAGCTCGGCGCAGATGAGCTGCGACCACCGCCATCACTTTCGTGAACACCCGAGGGGCACTGGTAAGGCCAAAGGGGAGCACGGTGAACTGAAAATGCTCGAGGCCTACCGTGAACCGTAGGCAACGCCGGTGGGCCGGCAGAGCGGGGATGTGGAAATAAGCGTCCTGCAAGTCCAACGCTACCAACCAGTCTCCAGGGTCGAGGGCAGTCAAGACCTGAGCTAGGGTGAGCATCTTGAACTTCTCCTTCCGGAGGAAGCGATTGACGTTCCGGAGGTCCAAGATAGGACGCATGTCCTCCTTGTCCTTTTCGGGCACCAGAAAGTAGTGGGAGTAGCAACCACGTCCTACTTCTGGGGTCGGAACATGCTCGATGGCCCTCTTGGCCAAGAGGGCCGTGACTTCCTTCTGCAGAAGCACCAAGTGATCCCCTGACATGCGGTGGAATTGAGGTGGCATGGCTGGGGGGGGTGGTCTCGAAGGGGAGGGAGTAGCCACTTCGGACAATGTCCAAGACCCACCTGTCCGAGGTGATGGGACACCAGTGGTGAAGGTGATGGCGGACCCTGCCCCCTACTGGCGTGCCGTGCACCTGAAAGGAGGGACTAGGAGGGCTTGGAGGCCGCGGACGGGTTGGAGGTGGTGGCCTGACCCGCACGCTGGTTGCCCGAACCGCCACGGCGGTATCCACGTCCTCGGCCACGCGAAGGCGCTTGCTGCGCGGGCCGTTGGCCGGGCTGCTGACGTGACTGGGCGCCCCTTCCGTGGCCACGAAAGGGGCGAAAAGCAGATGAGAGCGGAGGGCGCACAACAGCAAGGCCCAGGGACTTGGCAGTAGCCCGCGAGTCCTTGAAACGCTCCAGCGCATGGTCTGCTTTTGAACCAAAAAGACCGACTCCATCAAAGGGCATGTCCATGAGGGTGTTCTGGACATCACCCGAAAAACCAGTGGTCCCAGCCAGGCGTGGCGACGCAGCGCCACCGTCGTTGCAAGCGATCTGCCCAGCGAGTCGGTGGTATCAAGGCCACAACGTATGGTGTATTTAGCCGCATCTCGCCCTTCCGCAATGGCGCGGGTAAGCAGTGTCTGGACCTCCTCAGAACACTGCGGCAAAACAGTCGCCACCGAATCCCACAGGGAGTGGGTATATCGGCCCAAGAGGCAAGCGGTGTTGACGGACCGCAAGCCAGCACTGGAGAAAGAGAAAGCCTTCTTCCCAAAGTAGTCCAGGCGCTTGGATTCCCTATCCGGAGGGGCGGTAGGGAAGGCGGTTTGGGAGGCAGAGGCTTGGACAACCAAGCTCTCAGGGGTGGGGTCTTGGGAGAGAAACAGGGGGTCGCCCGGAGCAGGGCGATGGCGTCGGGCCACGTTCCTATCCACAGGAGCCCCTGTGGTGGGCTTGGACCAGGCACCCAAAAGAACGTCAGTGAGTGCATCATTGAACGGCAGCACAGTCTCCGAAGAGGAGGCCGCCGGCTGAAGCACTTCTGTCAGGAGGTTAGTCCTGACGGCCACAGTAGGCAACTGGAGATTCAAGGCTCCAGCAGCTCTACGCAACACCGTTGCAAAATTAGCCCCCTCCTCCGTAGCCACGGGAGGAGACAGCATGCCAGAGTCAGGGGAGGTGTCGAGACCACTGGCATCCCCAAGTTCCTCAACCCAGTCCGGGTCAAACGCACAAGTTACTAACTTGTGTAACGATATATCTGTAAGAGACAGTAGTTAGTGATAGATTCCTTACCTTAGAATATCCCCAGGCGTCAGGCTGGATCCGGAAAGTTTTGCGTAGCAGTACCCTTGCGCGTCGGTAGGCGGCGTCGTGCGGTTCCGCGTCCGTCGTCGGCGTCGTGATCGCCGGGATGACGTCGCGGGCAGTACTTAGACGCCGCCCCTGCGCGCTGACGTCAGTTCTGTACACGACTTTCCGCGCCAGGAACGCAGAGCCATGCAAGAAGCTGACACAGGTGTCTGAAAAATACTAGGGCCCTGAAAGGGATGTCCTTAACCCTAGAAATCAGTCCGCAGAACGGGGAGGATGGGTGGGGCGGTAAGGAATCTATCACTAACTACTGTCTCTTACAGATATATCGTTACACAAGTTAGTAACTTGTGCATCTGAAAGAGACACGTTAGTGATAGATTCCTTACCTTAGAATAGATACCCCAGCAATACCAACCCCGGTGGTGGGTCTGCGAACAAAGATCAGGCAAGGAAGTCCTGGAGGACAGAACGGCCAAAGAAGCCGTCCCTCCGGACCTGACTGTCAAGGCAGTAATGCTTAGTAAACGTGTGCAGCGAGGCCCACGTAGCTGCCTGACAGATAACCGGCAGCGGAACACCGCGGCCCAAGGCCGTGGTAGCAGCCGTTGCCCTGGTGGAATGGGCACGCAGCCCAACAGGAGGCTCCTTCTTCGCCAAAGAATAGCAGGTCTTGATGCACAAGGTAACCCAGCGGGAGATGGTCCTCTTGTGCACCGCCCGACCTTTTTGGCGCCCACGTAGCCAACAAAGAGCTGGTCATCCACCCGGAAGTGTTTTGTGCGGTCGATATAGAAGGAGAGCGCACGTTTTGGGTCCAGACGGTGGAGCCTCTCTTCCTCTCTGGAAGGATGCGGAGGCGGAAAGAAGGTGGGCAAAGTGATGGTCTGCCCAATGTGGAAAGCAGTAACCACCTTTGGCAAGAAGGACGGACGCGTCCGAAGAACAACCTTGTCTGGATGAACAGACAGAAAGGGAGGCTTGCAAGATAGAGCCTGGAGCTCACTCACCCGCCGAGCGGAGGTGATGGCCACCAGAAAGGCTGTCTTCAGAGTCAGAAGACGAAGAGGACAGTTATGCAGAGGCTCAAAGGGAGCGCACATTAAAAAGGTAAGAACCAAGTTCAAGTCCCACTGAGGCATTACAAACGGAACAGGAGGGAAGAGGTGAGTAACGCCTTTTAAGAACCTGTTAACAACAGGGGACTTGAACAGGGAGGGCTGATCAGGGAGCCTGAGGAAGGCCGAGATAGCACAAAGATAACCCTTGATGGTACCCAGGGCAGAACCCTGTTGGGCCAGAGAGAGAAGGAACAGAAGGACCTCCGAAGAGGGGCAGAAAGGGGATCCACAGCCTTTGCTGTGCACCATGCCACAAATTTGTTCCACCTGCAGGCGTATACCACCTTAGTGGAGGGACGCCTGGCTGCCAGAATCACATCACAAACTTCGGGAGGCAAGTCGAAAGGAATCAACTGCCGCCGCTCAATCTCCACGCAAGCAGGTGTAGACTGGACAGGTTCGGGTGGAGGACCGTCCCCTGCTGCTGCGAGAGAAGATCCTCCCGAAGAGGCAGACGGATCGGGGGATCTATGCTCATATTGAGTAGCTCGGGATACCAAACTCTTCGAGCCCAGTCCGGAGCCACAAGAATGACTTGGGCCCGGTCGTGCCGAATCTTCTTCAACACTCTGGGTAGAAGTGGTATAGGCGGAAAGGCGTACAACAGACCGCAACTCCACTCGCGACGAAAAGCGTCGCCGAGCGAGTGCCGCCTTGGAAATTCCAACGCGCAGAACTGATGACATTGCGCGTTCTCTTCGGTGGCGAATAGATCTAACCAAGGCTCTCCCCACTGTAGAAAGAGTCCTTGCGCCACTTCCGAGTGAAGACGCCATTCGTGATCCATCATGCACCTGCGGCTGGGTTCGTCCGCCCTGGCGTTCAGAGAACCTGCCAGGTGTTGAACCATCAGGAACATGCCCTGATGTTCCAGCCATGTCCAGAGGCGCAGAGCCTCCTGACAAAGGGTCCAAGACCCCACCCCGCCCTGTTTGTTGCAGTACCACATGGCGGTGGTGTTGTCTGTGAACACCTGCACTACCTTCCCTTTGACAGAGGGAAGGAATGCCTTGAGTGCAAGCCGGATCGCCCGGAGCTCCAGAAGGTTGATATGGAGCCGGGACTCCGCCGGAGACCAGAGGCCTCTGATCTCCGCCTCTCCCATGTGACCGCCCCATCCCAGAAGGGACGCGTCCGTCACAACTGTATGCTCTGGCTGGGGAAGGGAGAGGGATCTGCCCATGACCCATTGCCGGTTCGAGAGCCACCACTGCAACTGTTTTGCAGTCCCCTCCGAGATCTGGACGTGATCGGACAGGTTGCCCCGGTGCTGCGTCCACTGGAACTTCAGGTCCCACTGCAGAGCCCGCATATGCCATCTGGCATGAGTGACCAGCAGGATGCAGGAGGCCATGAGGCCCAGCAGCCTCAGGGTCATCCGTGCCGAAACCCAGGATAAAGGCTGAAAGATTGGAATCATAGCCTGAATATCCCGGACTCGCCGTTCGGGAGGATAGGCCCGAAACTGCGTCGTGTCCAGAACTGCTCCGATGAAAAGGAGCTGTGGAGAAGGAATTAGATGCGACTTCGGCACATTGATGGAGAACCCCAGCGAGTGCAGGAGTTCGGCCGTAGTCTGGAGGTGGGAGACGACTGCCTGGGACGAGCCCGCCTTCAGCAGCCAGTCGTCGAGGTAGGGGAAGACTGAAACCCCGGCCCGGCGCAGATGAGCTGCGACCACCGCCATCACTTTCGTGAACACCCGAGGGGCACTGGTAAGGCCAAAGGGGAGCACGGTGAACTGAAAATGCTCGGGGCCTACCGTGAACCGAAGGTAACGCCGGTGGGCCGGCAGGACGAGGATGTGGAAATATGCGTCCTGCAAGTCCAACGCTACCAGCCAGTCTCCAGGGTCGAGGGCAGTCAAGACCTGAGCTAGGGTGAGCATCTTGAACTTCTCCTTCCGGAGGAAGCGATTGACGTTCCGGAGGTCCAAGATAGGACGCATGTCCTCCTTGTCCTTTTTGGGCACCAGAAAGTAGTGGGAGTAGCAACCACGCCCTACTTCTGGGGTCGGAACATGCTCGATGGCCCTCTTGGTCAAGAGGGCCGTGACTCCTTCTGTAGAAGCACCAAGTGATCCCCTGACATGCGGTGGAATTGAGGTGGCATGGCTGGGGGGTGGTCTCGAAGGGGAGGGAGTAGCCCCTTCGGACAATGTCCAAGACCCACCTGTCCGAGGTGATGGTGCGCCAGTGGGGAAGGTGATGGCGGACCCTGCCCCCTACTGGCGTGCCGTGCACCTGAAAGGAGGGACTAGGAGGGCTTGGAGGCCGCGGACGGGTTGGAGGTGGTGGCCTGACCCGCACGCTGGTTGCCCGATCCGCCACGGCGGAATCCACGTCCTCGGCCACGCGAAGACGCCTGCTGCGCGGGCCGGTGGCTGGGCTGCTGACGTGAAGGGGCGCCCCTACCGTGGCCACGATAGGGGCGAAAAGCAGAAGGCAGCGGAGGGCGTGTAGCAGAAAGGCCCAGGGACTTGGCAGTAGCCCGTGAGTCCTTAAAGCGCTCCAACGCATGGTCTGCTTTGGACCCAAAAGACCGACTCCATCAAAGGGCATGTCCATGAGAGTATTCTGGACATCCCCTGAAAAACCAGTGGTTCTCAGCCAGGCGTGGCGTCGGAGCGCCACCGTCGTTGCAATCGACCTGCCCAGCGAGTCGGCGGTGTCAAGGCCACAACGGATAGTGTATTTGGCCGCATCCCTTCCTTCCGCAATGGCGCGGGAAAGCAGTGCCTGGACCTCCTCAGGGCACTGGGGCAAAACATCCGCCACCGAATCCCACAGAGAGTGGGTATATCGGCCCAAAAGACAAGCGGTGTTAACGGACCGCAAGCCAGCACTGGAGGAAGAAAAACCTTTCTTCCCAAACTGATCCAGGCGTTTGGATTCCCTATCCGGAGGAGCGGTAGGGAAGGCGGTTTGGGAAGCGGAGGCTTGGACAACCAAGCTCTCAGGAGTGGGGTGGACAGAAAGAAACAGGGGGTCGCCCGGAGCGGGGCGATGGCGTCGTGACACGTTCCGATCCACAGGAGCCCCTGTGTTGGGCTTGGACCAGGCGCCCAAAGAACGTCCGTGAGGGCGTCGTTAAACGGCAGCACAGTCTCCGCAGAGGAGGCTGCCGGCTGAAGCACCTCTGTCAAGATGTTAGTCTTGACCGTCAAAGTAGGGAGCTGGAGACGTAAGGCCCCAGCAGCCCTACGCAACACCGTACCAAAATTGGCCCCCTCCTCCGTAGCCACGGGAGGAGACAGCATGCCAGTGTCAGGAGAAGTATCCAGACCACTGGCCTCCCCTAGACTCTCTGTCCAGTCCTCATCATACTGACAGTTGCGTGTCAGAGGGTCATCAGACCCCTCCCAGTCCTCCTGGTCCTCCTCTGGTTCAAAATAAGGAGGAGGAGGGACATTTGGGACCCAAGGTCCCATCGGCGCCGGAGCCGGCGTCGAGCGGCGTCGCTCCCGGGTCCATGTCCGGAGCCGGAAGGAACTGGGGGACGACGCCGCCCGGAGCCCAGGGCGGCGTCGAGAACGGCACCGGAGACATCGGCGCCGGCGGAGGTGTCGTGAGGTCGACCGGCGTCGATGGGAGTTGCGGAGCCGGGATCGAGGCCGGGGCCGGAGCCGGGATCGAGGCTGGAGGCTCGGGCGACGCCGGGGCCGGAGCCGCCGGCGACGCCGGATCAACCCCATCAGGGCCCGCGGGGCCCGAAGGCGCACCGGAGGGGCCTGAAGGCCCGAAGAGGCGGGCCATGGCCGACAGGAACTCCTGTACCTTGGCCGGATCCGCCCCGAACCCGGGAAGGGCGGGTATGACGGGGGCGACTCCACAGGCAAGTCCGGGGCCGCGGGGGCGGGGACGGTGCCGGGAGGGGCCTCAGCCGAGTCGCGAGACCGGCGAGGCGAAGTCCGAGAGCGACGATGCTTCTTGGACTTCTTGTGTCGAGACTTACCGGACGAAGAAGACTTCGACGCCGGCGACCGGTGTGCACTCCGCGAGCGACCCCTGGACCTCTCACGCGACCGGGGCTTCCGCGGAGCCGAATGCCGGGCCTCGAGGAGCTTTCGAGACCGCTCCCGCAAAGCCTTCGGGTTGAGGGCCTGGCATTCGGGACAAGACTCGGTGTCGTGGCCTCGGCCGAGGCAGAAGAGACACTCCCAATGCGGGTCGGTGACGGACATCATCCGCGCACAGGCGCCGCATCGCTTGAAGCCGGGCATCCCTACGACACCTGAATGTGGAAAAAGACAGTGAAAAAATCACCAAAAAGTATGGTCAAAAATTGACCAGGGCACTGCTCTTCCCGGATCTGCGCTTACTGGCGCGGAAAAAGAAGAACTGACGTCAGCGCGCAGGGGCGGTGCCTAAGTACTGCCCGCGACGTCATCCCGGCGATCACGACGCCGACGACGGACGCGGAACCGCACGACGCCGCCTACCGACGCGCAAGGGTACTGCTACGCAAAACTTTCCGGATCCAGCCTGACGCCTGGGGATATTCTAAGGTAAGGAATCTATCACTAACGTGTCTCTTTCAGATTCGCACTGTTGTGTGAGAGGGTCCTCAGACCCCTCCCAGCTCTCCTGGTCCTCCTCAGGTTCATAATATGGAGGAGGAGGGACATTAGGGACCCAAGGTCTCATCGGCGCCGGAACCGGCGTCGGGCGGCGTCGGTCCGGCTCCATGTCCGGGCCGGAGAGAACCGAGGAGCGACGCCGTCCGGAGCCCCGGACGGCGTCAGGAACGGCACCGGGGACATCGGGCGTCGGCGGAGGCGTGGTTAGGTCAACCGGCGTCGATGGGGGTTGCGGCACCACCGGAGCCGGGATCGAGGCCGGGGCCGGAGCCGAGGCCGGGATGAAGGCTGGAGGGACAGGCGACGCCGGGACCGGAGTCGACGGCGACGCCGGAGCAACCCCATCAGGGCCCGCAGGGCCCGAAGGCGCACGGAGGGACCTTGAGGCCCGAAGAGGCGGGCCATGGCCGACAGGAACTCCTGTACTTGGGCCGGAGCCGCCCCGAACCCGGGAAGGACGGGTAATGCGGGGGTGACTCGACAGGCACGTCCGGGGCCGCGGGGACGGTGCCGAGAGGGGCCTCAGCCGAGTCGCGAGACCGGCGAGGCGAAGTCTTAGAGCGATGACGCCGCTTACTTGTGCTTCGACTTACCGGAGGAGCGCGAAGACTTGGATTCCGGCGAACGATGGGGGTTCCGCGACCGGCCCCTCGACCTCTCCCGTGACCGGGGCTTGGTGCGGCGCGGAGCCGACTGCCGGACCTCGAGCAGTTTGAGATCGCTCTCGCAAAGCCTTCGGATGAAGTTTCTGGCAGTCAGGGCACGACTTCGTGTCGTGGTCTCGGCCGAGACAGAAGAGACACTCGAGATGCGGGTCCGTGATGGACATCATGCGGGCACAGACCTCGCAGGGCTTAAAGCCGGGCATCCCTACGACACCTTAGGAGTCGTGAAGACTCGTAGAAGAAAACAGTGAAAAAATTCACAAAAAAGTAGTCAAAAAGTGACTAGGGCACTGCTCTTCCCGGATCTGCGCTTACTGGCGCGGAAAAATAAGAACTGACGTCAGCGCGCAGGGGCGGCGTCTAAGTACTGCCCGCGACGTCATCCCGGCGATCACGACGCCCGACGACGGACCGCGGAGCCGCACGACGCCGCCTACCGGCGCGCAAGGGTACTGCTACGCAAAAAACTTTCCGGATCCAGCCTGACGCCTGGGGATATTCTAAGGTAAGGAATCTGTCACTAACGTGTCTCTTTCAGATTCCATCGTTTTTTTGCTCACCATGCCATTCCAGTTTGAACTCAGCCATATGCAAATCAGTCTTGACTGTGCCCAGTGGTAACAGTCCAGCCCAAACTACCAGGCCAGGTCCTCCCTGGACTGGAACCAAGCATCCTAGGACCGGTTTCGGAGTTTCACCCCTCAGCCAGGATAGCTTGACTCCAGTGGCATGGATACCACGTCTGGGCATACCCGTCCCACTCGGGGTGACAAATGCAAAAAGAACAATTGATGGACAGAATGTAGAACAATGTCATACATTCACCCCAGTACAGAGATGCAAGCTAGCCTGGCTGATGAGGGCTGTTAGCCCGAAACCGGTCCCAGGATGCTGGTTTCCGGTCCAGGGAAGACATGGCTTCGCAGTTCGGGCTGGACTGTTCCCATGAGGCACAGGGTCAAGACTGATTTGCATATAGCTGTGTCTGAACTGGGGTGGCGAAGTGAGCTAAAGAACGATGATGGATTCAACCCAGATCTGTGAATGGGGGCGAGTGTCTGAAAAGTTTCAGCGCTCCGTCCATCATCTCCTTGTGTTTGCTTTGTTCGCCCTAAGTTGGCAGGGTATGCCCAGACGTGGGTCCCTTGCTCACTTTGCCACTGGATTCAAGCTAGCCTGCCTGATGAGGGCTGTTAGCCCGAAACTGGTCCCAGAATGCTTGTTTCCAGTCCAGGGAAGACATGGCTTGGCAGTTCGGGCTGGACTGTTCCCATGAGGCACAGGGTCAAGACTGATTTGCATACAGCTGTGTCTGAACTAGGGTGGCGAAGTGAGCTAAAGAACGATGATGGATTCAACCCAGATCTGTGACTGGGGGTGAGTGTCTGAAAAGTTTCAGCGCTCCGGCCATCATCTCCTTGTGTTTGCATAGACTATAAAGCAGTATTCTCCCAGAGCGGCGGCTTACCTGTAGTTGTCTGAAACAATGTTTTGAATAGTGTCTGGCCTACACTAGCTTGTTGCCTCGCTAACACATCTACACAATAATGTTAGGTGAATGTGTGCGGTGTAGACCATGTTGCTGCCTTACAGATGTCAGCTAGGGGAATATTCCCACGGCTGCCATCGTAGCCCCTATTTTGCAAGTGGAATGAGTTCTAGGGGGTATTGTCAAAGTTCTCTTTGCTTTCATATAACATGTCTGGATACATTTTACAATCCTTCTTGCGATGCCTGATTTAGATATGGGATTGCGTTTGTGTGGTGGAGCAAAAGCATCAAAGTTGCTTTGTCTTGCGAAATTGTTTTGTTCTTTCAACGTAATATAGTAGAGCAATTCTAACATCAAGGGTGTGTAGAGCTCATTCTGCTACAGAATCAGGTTGAGGAAAGAACAAAGGTAACTCAACCGATTAGTTGATATGAAAGGGAGAAACTACTTTAGGGAGAAATTTAGGATTGGTGCAAAGAACCACTCGGTCTCTGTGAAGCTGAAAGAAGGGCTCTTGCATAGTTAATGCCTGGAGTTCACCAACTCTCCTCAGTGAAGTTATTGCGATGAGGAAAGCAACCTTCCATGAGAGGAATTGTAATTGGCACCTATGCATTGGTTCAAATGGTGGACCCATTAGTCTTGTAAGGACTATGTTTAGGTTCCGCACTGGTGCAGGTGGGACTCTTGGTGGTATCACTCTTTTTAACCCTTCCATAAAGGCTTTAATCACTGGTACTCTGAATAGAGAGAAGTGTTGTCTGTTTTGTAAGTATGCAGCTACTGCTGCCAGATGTAAGCAAATGGATGTATAGGCTATTCCAGATTGCTATAAATGTAACAGGTACCAGATGATGTTCTGTACGGAAGCATCGAGAGGATTGACATTGTTATTGTCACAATAGATAACAAATCGCTTCCAATTTGCTGCATAACATGCCCTGGTAGTAGGCTTTCTAGCCTCTTTTAGTCTATTCATACAGTCTGGTGGTAGGTGTAAATAACAAAACTCTGACTTCAGGAGCCAGATCGCCAGGTTGAGTTCTTTGGGATTTGGATGCCGGATTTCTCCATGGCTCTGAATGAGGAGACTAGAGGTGAGATGCAGCTTTTGGTGTGGAACTTGTGACAGCTCCAGTAGAGTGGTGAACCAGGGTTTACGGGTCCATGTGGGAGCTATGAGAATTAGTGTGAGGGATGTTTGTCTCAGCTTCAGAACTACCAGTGGAATGAGTGGGAGAGGCGGAAAAGCGTAGGCAAATATCCCTGACCAGTTCATCCATAGGCATTGCCCTTGGAGAGCAGGTGTGGGAACCTGGAGGCGAAGCTTAGGCATTTTGCGTTTTCTACTGTGGCGAACAGGTTTATCTGAGGAAATCCCCATTCCTGAAAGTAGGGGAGGAGAATCTGAATATGAAGTACCCACTGGTGGATTTGCTGCCTGTCTGCTGAGAAGGTCGGCAATCTGATTTACTCCCCGAAGGTGTTCGGCCAGGAGATTAATTCTGTGGCGAATGGCCCATTTCCAAATGGCTTGTGCTAGGCATGACAGTTCGAGAGAGTGTCTCCCCCCCCCCCGCTTTTGTATATAGTACATAGCGGTCATGTTGTACGCCAGAATAGGACAGCTGTGCCTACAAGGCGGGTTTGAAAGGCTTTGAGCCCTAGAAACACTGCTAGCAGCTCTAGGTGGTTTATATGGAGATTTGTGCTTTTGACTCCACAAGCCTTGTATTGTGTGACCCAGTAAGTGAGCACCCCAACCAGTGGCACTGTCTGTGGAACAGGGTCAATGAAGGTCTGCCGTTTGGATACATTTTGTGGGTTCCACCACTGCAGAGAATGATGGGTGCGGCAGTCTACCAACACTAGATCGGTCAATTGACCCTGCGACTGGTTCCACTGACTTGCTAAGCATTCTTGAAGGGGACGTATGTGAAGTCTTGCATGGGGCACGATTATGATGAGACTCCATCATTCTCAGCAGTTGCATGAAGACTCAGGTTGGTAATGAGTGGTTGGGCTGAAACTGAGTGAGAAGAGACTGAATACTGTGAATTCTGGCTGCATTGGGAAAGGCTAGAGCTTTCCGAGTGTCTATGGTGTCTCCCAGATAAGGCTGTGTGTTTGAAGACTGCAGATGGTGTAGAAAGCTGGCTCTGTATATACTATACGAAAATGAGGTATAGTGTGCACAGAGTCCAGTGGAACCCCAAAGGTAGGCAGAGGTAAAAGTAGATAGCACCTTACTCTCTATTTGTGGTAGTGTGGGCGAGGAGTAAGGCTGTATCAGAGGGTAGTGTTAAGCATTTGCTGTACACACTCAATCAGCAAATTAATTATGTCACACTCAAAGACTGAACTCAGACCAATTTTGTTTGTATAAAAATATTATTAGTTATTTTACTTCTAGAACCAAGCCAAGCCTGGCACAGGTAAGTGAAAAATGCTTTGCAAAATATTATGAAGTGTTTACAAGTGAATGCAAGTTCAAATGCAGTTGTTTGAAAGACAGGTAAGTCAAGGTATTGAAATTACTGCACAGATTACTTTTTCGTTACTTTTTTGATTATTTTTTAAGTTACTTTTCTACTCAGTGTGATATGCCTAGATATCACACTGGGGCATTTCCTAGAGAAAAGCTAAGCAAAATCAGTTTTGCACAATTGTAATTTCAGTTTTCCATACAAATCAACTCAACACTTAAAACATTTTTCAGAGAAAACAGTCAACAGGTTCCAATGGAGAGAAATAAAGTTTACGGTTAGCAGGTAAGTACTCGGTCTCTGGGGTAAGAACAAGGGTTCCCAAAGGGTCAAGGATGCACTCGTTACACCCTCAGCTGCACTAGGGCGGCAGGGTGCAGAGTGCTGAGGCCCATTGTTATCCAAAGGGGGATAGGGGGCCTCCGGTTGGTGGCGGCTTAGGAGCAGGCCACTGGATTGTGGGAGCAAGGCTCCTGGTGTTAGGCTCAGGGCAAAGGGGGATCCTGTTTAGCACAAAGAGTGCACCTGCAGCGGCGGCTGGGTGCAGGGTGCTGGTTTGGCGTCGGGTGCCCTGTTGATTGCAATGGGGATTCTCCGGTTTAAACAAAGACTGCAGGCACGGGTACGAAGATGTTCTGGAGGTAACCACCGGTTGGAGAGGTAAGTTGGGATGCCTGGGGATGCTGGGACACCGTCGGTTGGACCACCCAAGGTCATGGGGCTTCGGGTGCAGGGGTGTCTTTAGGTGTCCGGTTTCTCTTACCAGCTCCGGTCGCGGGGAAGTCTCCAGAATGAGGCTGCAGGCTGCGCTGGGAGATTCGAGGCAGGTCAGAGATCACCAGATCTCAGGTCAGGAGCCCTCCTCGTGGTGTTGCGCCACTCTAACTCGGGCCGTGGGCGACGGGTGCAGAGTGGTGCAGACTTGCGGATTTGGCCGGAGCTGGAGTCTGTCTCCCGTGAACACTGGATTTATTCACCCACAGTCTTTTCTTTGGAAGGCAGGGCAGGTCCTCTGGGTTCTTGAGGTTGCTGGCTGCAGGACACACCAGAGTTTCGCTTCTGCAGGTTTGAGGGGGGGGGGGGGGACAGGCCAGTAGGGCTGGGGCCAAGTCAGTGGGCGTCGTCCTCCTCTTAGCTTCAGCACGGCTGTTCGGTACTTCTTTACTTCTGGTCGTTGCTTGTCTGAGGAGGCAAGCTTCAGGGGTACCCCTAAATACTAGATTTAGGGGCGTTACAGGCAAGTAAAAGGTTGGGACCAATGGGTCCCTTCCTTGGGGTGGGTACACCCCCTCTTATGCCACCCCCCAGTGGGAGGGGGGCATATCCCTCACTCTGGTTGGCTGGGTCCCCCCATCTGCAAGATGGCGGGGACTGAGTTGTGCTTCACCTCGCCTCCCCCACCTGAGGGGTGGGGTTGGCAGAGGTGGACACCTCCCTTCCTCACTTGATTTTCCTGCCGCTTCTCCCGCCCATAGTGGGGGGTCAGAACCGGTGGTGATCAGTTTCTGGGAGCAGTAAAAGGCCTGGGGAAGCTCACAAAGGCGGCAAGCCTTTGAAGCTTCCCCTTCGTGGACCCTGCCCATCCTGGGGAGGAGGCTTTGCACCTCGTCCCAGTATGTGCATTGTTTCAGACCCCCGAGAGCAGCAGGCTGGGGAGCAGCCACTCAGCCTGGACACTAGTGTTAGGTTGTTTTTCAGGGGGCATCTCTAAGAAGCCCTCTGTGTGCATTTTTCATTAAATACCACACTGGCATCAGTGTGGGTTTAATGTGCTGAGAAGTTTGATACCAAACTTCTCAGTTTTCAGTAAAGCCATTATGGTACTGTGGAGTTCGTAATGAAACTCCCAGCACCATAAACTCTTAATGGCATTACGGCACTTACGTCTAAGAATTGGCTTAGACACTGTAGGGGTACAGGGTCATGCACCTGTACCCTCACCACTGATATAGTGCACTGTGAGAAAGTGCCCTCTTTCTGCATGTTGCCCCACTTTTTGCTGAACTGCTGATGTGCTTTGACTGAGTGTGCCTTGGGCTCCTGCCAATCAGGTACTAAAGGGCCTATGTTCTTTCCCTAAAACTGCATTGAAAACAAAACCCAATTGGAATCTCTGGCCACAGGTCAGCCCCTGGTAAATTGTACCATAGGTACCCAGGGCACTGTAGGAAGCTGGCTCTGTATATACTATACCAAAGTGAGGTATAGTGTGCACAGAGTCCAGTGGATCCCCAAAGGTAGGCAGAGGTAAATTTAGATAGCACCTCACTCTCTATTTGTGGTAGTGTGGTCGAGCAGTAAGGCAGTATCAGAGGACAGTGTTAAAAATTTGTTGTACACACAGTCAGCAAATGAATTCACACACTCAAAGTCTGAACTTCAAACCAATTGGTTTTGTATAAAAATATTCTTTTAGTTATTTTATTTCCTAGAACCAAGCAAGCCTGGCACAGGTAAGTAGATAAATACTTTGCAGTAAATATACAGTTTGAAATGCAGTTGTAAATGTACTTTGAAATGGTTACAGTTTGAATTACTGGTAATGCAATACTGTGAAATGCTGTACATATAATTTGTAGTGATTTTGCAATAAAAATTACAGGTAAGTTACTTTTACGTTACTTTTGAGATTACTTTTTCTACTCAGTGTGATATGCCTAGATATCACACTGGGACATTTCCTAGAGAAAAGGTAAGTAAAATCAGTTTTGCACGAATGTTATTTTTCAGGTTTCCATACAAATTAACTCCACATTTTTCAGAGAAAAACAGCCAATGGCTGAGAAATGAAGTTAACGGTTACCAGGTAAGTAATCGGTCTTTGGAGTTGAGCTTCTGGGGTTAGAACAAGGGTTCCCCCAGGGTCAAGGATGCACTCTCGTTACACCCTCAGCGACACTAGGGCGGCCGGGTGCAGAGTGCGGAGGCCCAATGTTATCCAATGGGGGTTAGGGGGCCTCCAGTTGGTGGCTGCTGGCAAGCAGGCCACTGGGTTGTGGGAGCAAATAACCTGGACTTTAGCTCAGGGCAAATGGGGAAACAAAGTAGCACCAAAGGTGCACCCTCAGCGGCACTAGGGCGGCCGGGTGCAGGGTGCAGTTTCGACGTCGGGCGCCCTGTTGGTTTCAATGGGGAACCTCCGGTTTGCAAAGGCACTGCAGGCTTGGGGACAAAGGTCTTCTGGGTGCGACCACCACTTCGAGAGGTAAGTTGACAAGTTAGGGGTTGGCTAGGCACCGTCTGTTTGGGCACACAAAGCCGTGGGGCGTCGGGTGCAGGGGTGCCTTTTGGGGTCGGATCTTCTTACCAGCTCCTCGTCGCGGTTGGGGGGACCTTCTGGATTTAGGCTGCAGGCGTCGGCTGGAGGCAGGTCAGGGGTCGCCGGATCTCGGGTCAGGATCGCCGGGGAGACTTCTTCTTGGTGTTGGGCCAATTGAACTTGGGCCGTGGGCGCCGGGTGGAGAGTGGTGCAGACCTGCGGATCCTTGCAGAGCTGGAGTCTGTTGCTGAACAAATCCAGTGTTCACGGGAGACAGTCTTTGGTGAGAGATCCGGTGACCCCTGACCTGCCTCAAGTCTCCAGCCGACGCCTGCAGCCTGAATCCAGAAGGTCCCCCAACCGCGACCAGGAGCTGGTAAGAAGATCCGACCCCAAAAGGCACCCCGGCAACCGACGCCTGCAGCCTCAAACCAGAAGGTCCCCCAACCGCGACCAGGAGCTGGTAAGAAGATTCGACCCAAAAGGAACCCCTGCAGCAGACGCCTCACGGCCTTGGGTGGCACAACCGACTGTGCTTAACCAACCTCCAGCATCCCAACTTAGCTCTCCAAGTAGTGGTCGCACCCAGAAGAGCTTCAGCCCAGAGCCTGCAGTTTGTTTGCAAACCCGAGACTCCCCGTTGAAAGCTACAGGGCACCTGACGCCAAAACAGCACTCTGCACCGGGCCGCCCCAGTGCCGCTGAGGGTGCACCTTTTGTGCTGGCTTGAACCCCCATTTGCCCTGAGCTTAAGTCCAGGAGCTTTGCTACCACAACCCAGTGGCCTGCTCGTCAGCAGCCACCAACCGGAGGCCCCCTATACCCAGTTGGATAACATTTGGCCTCAGCAGTTTGCACCCGGCCGCCCTAGTGCCGCTGAGGGTGTAACAAGAGTGCATCCTTGACCCTGGGGGACCACCCGAGTCTAACCCTAGAATACCAACTCACAACAAAGCACTTGCCTGCTAACCGATAACACTATTTTCCTCCATAGGATAACATGGACTGTTTTTCTGTGAAAAGTTTCTAAGTGTGGAGTTGGAAAACCTAAGAAATCCTTTTAAAATTGTACTAAATAACAAAAACGCTTTTACTCACCTGTTTACAGGAAATGTCCCAGTGCAGTATCCAGGTATACTGCACTGTGTAAGAAAAGTTATCTGCAAAGTAATCTACTGGTCATTTTATTAAAAAGCCTATATAAAGTATATGTACTGTATCTCCAAAGCATTGCATTTTCAGTAACAATACTGTAATCAAAACAAAGTGGATATACAATTGCAAACCAAACTGTGTTACAACTGCATTACTACTGTAAAGTATTTATTGCTTACCTGTGCCAGGCTTGCTTGGTTCTAGAAAATAAAATAACTAAAAGAATATTTTTTATAAAAAAATCAATTGGTCTGAAGTTCAGACTTTGAGTGTGTGAATTCATTTGCTGACTGAGTGTGTACAACAAATTTTTAACACTGTCCTCTGATACAGCCTTACTGCTCGACCACACTACCACAAATAGAGAGTAAGGTGCTATCGACATTTACCTCTGCCTACCTTTGGGGTTCCACTGGACTCTATGCACACTATACCTCACTTTGGGATAGTATATACAGAGCCAGCTTCCTACATGCACACAGCTAGAGGGGTGGCTGATCTATGCTAGGGCAGTGGGTTGTAGGCATGGCACACAGGGATGTGTGCCATGTCGACTCTTCACTTTGCTCTGCACCAAAACATGGAAAGGTAGTGTGTGAGTGAAATGGTACAGGGCCTCTAAGGGTGGCACAAAAAGTGCTGCAGCCCTTAGAGGCCTTCCCTGGTCACAGTGCCCTGGGTACCTGTGGTACCATTTACCAGAGGCTGACCTGTGGCCAGAGAGTGCCAATTGGGTTTTGTCTTCAATGCAGTTGTAGGGAAAGAACATAGTGTAGGAAACTGGCTCTATATATACTACACCAAAATGAGGTATAGTGTGTATAGAGTCCAGGTGACCCCAGAGGTAGGCAGAGGTTAAAGTTAGATAGAACCTTACTCTCTATTTGTGGTAGAGTGGTCGAGCAGTAAGGCAGTATCAGAGGACAGTGTTAAGCATTTGATGTACACCCTCAGTCAGCAAATGAATTCACACACTCAAAGACTGAACTCTAGACCAATTGTTTTTGTATAAAAAATATACTGTTTTATTTTTAGAACCAAGCAAGCCTGGCACAGGTAAGCATTAAATACTTTACAGTAATAAGTTGCTGATTGTAGAACAGTTTGAAAATGCAATAGGAATTGTACTTTGTTTGATTTACAGGGGATGCAGTAGGTTGCAATACTTAGCAAATACAGTACATTGAAATGAATAGGCTTTTTCAGTAAATTACAGGTAAGTTACTTTTCACGTTACTTTTCTAACTCCGTGCTGGATGCCTAGATTCAGCACTAGGACATTTCCTGCTAACAGGTAAGTAAATACGTTTTGGTTATTCGTGCGTTACAGGAGGGACGCATCCGTCACCACTGTAAACTCCGGTTGGAGAAGGGAGAGGGATCTGCCGTCGACCCAATGCCAGTTCGTGAGCCACCACTGCAACTGTCGTGCAGTGCCCTCCGAGATCTGGACGTGATCGGACAGGTTCCCCTGATGCTGCGCCCACTGGAACTTCAAGTCCCACTGCAGAGCCCGCATATGCCATCTGGCTTGATTGACCAGCAGGATGCAGGAGGCCATGAGGCCCAGCAGCCTCAGAGTCACTCTGACCGAAACCCGTGACAAGGGCTGAAAGATGGGAATCAGAGCCCGAATATCCCGGACTCGCTGTTCGGGAGGATAGACTCGAAACTGCACCGTGTCCAGAACCGCTCCGATAAAGAGGAGCTTCTGAGAGGGGATCAGGTGCGACTTCGGCACGTTGGAGAACACCAGCAAGTGCAGGTCGGCCGGCCGTAGTCTGGAGGTGGGAGACGACTGTCTGGGGCGAGCCCGCCTTCAACAACCAGTCGTCGAGATAGGGGAAGACTGAAACCCCTGATCTGCGCAGATGATCTGCGACCACTGCCATCACCTTGGTGAACACCCGAGGGCCGCTGGTAAGGCCAAAGGGGAGCACAGTGAACTGAAAGTGCTCGTGGCCTACCGTGAACCGTAGGTAACGCCGGTGGGCTCGCAGGACGGGAATGTGGAAATAGGCGTCCTGCAAGTCCAGCGCCACCATCCAGTCTTGTGGGTCGAGAGCAGACAAGACCTGAGCAAGAGTGAGCATCTTGAACTTCTCTTTGCTGAGGAAGCGATTGACGTTCCGGAGGTCTAAGATAGGACGCAGGCCTTTGTCCTTCTTGGGCATCACAAAGTAGTGGGAATAACAACCACGACCTACTTCGGGCGTCGGAACGCGCTCGATGGCCCCCTTGGCCAAGAGGGCCGCAACTTCCTGCTGAAGCGCCACCAAGTGATCCCCCGACATGCGGTGGTATTGAGGTGGCATGGCTGGGGGGGTAGTCTCGAAGGGGTGGGAGTAGCCCCTCCGGACTATCTCTAAAACTCACCTGTCCGAAGTGATGGTGCGCCAGTGGGGGAGGTGATGGCGAAGCCTGCCGCCCACTGGCGTTTGATGGGCCTGAAAGTTCGGACTAGGAAGGTTTTGAGGCAGTGGTGGCCGGGGTGGTGGTGGACTGACCCGCCCGCTGTCCCCTTTGTCCGCCATGGCGGAACCCGCGTCCTCGCTGGGATGATTGCTGCGCCGGCCTGTGGCTCTGTTGCGAACGCTGCGGGGCGCCCCTTCCTGTGCCACTAAAGGAGCGAAAAGCGGAAGGCGGAGGAGGGCGGACTGCCGAGAGTCCCAAGGACTTGGCCATAGCCCGCGAGTCCTTAAACATCTCCAACGCGCTGTCCGCTTTGTCGCCGAAAAGGCGACGGCCATCAAAGGGCATGTCCATAAGGGTGTTTTGGACATCCCCCGACAATCCAGTGGTCCTCAACCAGGCGTGACGGCGAACCGCCACCGTCGTTGCAATCGATCTGCCCAATGAGTCGCCGGTGTCTAGGCCACACCGAATCATGAACTTTGCTGCGTCTCTCCCCTCTGCAACAGCCTGGGAGAGAGCAGGCCGGGCCTCCTCCGGACATTGGGGCAGCACGTTCGCCACCGTATCCCACAGAGAGTGGGAATAACGGCCCAAGAGGCATGCTGTGTTCACGGATCGCAGCGCAGAGCTGGTGGAAGAAAAAATCTTCTTTGCAAACTGATCCAGCTTCTTGGATTCCCTATCCGGTGGTGCGGAAGGGAAGTGTGAGAAAGTGCCATCTTTCTTACATGGTAGGCCCCCACTTTTTGCTGAATGGCTGATGTACTTTGACTGAGTGTGCCCTGGGCTCCTGCCAACCAGGTACCCAGGGCCTGTGTTCCTTCCCTAAAATTGCATTGATACCTACACCCAATTGACATCCCTGGCCACAGGTCAGCCCCTGGTAAATGGTACCATGGGTACCCAGGGCACTGTGACCAGGGAAGGCCCCTAAGGGCTGCAGCACTTGTTGTGCCACCCTTAGGGACCCTGCACCTTACACACACACACTGCCTTTGCAGGCTGCGTGTCTTGGTGCAGAACAAAAGTGAAGAGTCGACATGGCTCACATCCCTGTGTGCCATGCCTACAAGCCACTGCCCTGGCCTAGGTCAGCCACCCCTCTAGCTGGGTGCACTATGCCAGTGGTGAGGGCATAGAGGCATGAGCCCTGTGCCCCTACAGTGCCCAAGTCCATTCTTGGGCATTGTAAGTGCAGTGCTGCCATTAAGAGTATATGGTGCTGGGAGTCTGTCATTACGAACTCCACAGCACCATAATGGCCCCACTGAAGACTAAGAAGTTTGGTATCAAATTTCTCAGCACATTAAACCCCCACTGATGCCAGTGTGGGATTTAATGTAAACGCACTCAGAGGGCATCTTAGAGATGCCCCCTGAAACCAACCCGACCTCCAGTGTCCGGACTGAGTGGCTGCCCAGGCTGCCACCACCAGACATGTTTCTGGACCCCTGGGTCGAGAGCCTCTGCTCTTAGGGGCCTGAAACAATGCACATCCCGGGACGAGGTGCCAAAGCCTCCTCCCCAGGATGGGCAGGGGGAGCTTCAAAGGCCTGCCGCCTTTGGAGTTTCCCAGACCATTTGCTGCTTCCAGCAAACTGGTCCCCACTGGTTCTACCCCCACTCCTGGCGGGAGAACCGGCGGGAAAACCAGAAGCAGGAAATGGGTTGTGCCCACCTCTGCCAACTCCACCCCTAAGGTGGGGGAGGCGAGGTGAAGCACAAACTCGAGTCCCCGCCATCTTGAGGATGGGGGGACCTGGCCAACCAGGGACAGGCTCCTGCCCCCTCCCACTGGAGAGGAACAGAATAGGGGTGTACCCACCCCAGGGAAGGGACCCATTGGTCCCTGCCCTTACCTACCTGTAACCACCCCTAAATTTAGTATTTAGGGGCTCCCTGAACCTTCCTTCCAGAGTTCCCAAATCCGAAAACAAGAAGAGAAGACGAAGCAAGAAGACCAGCCGTGCAGCTGCTAAAAGGAGGCGACAACAACTGACTTGGCCCCAGCCCTACCGGCCTGTCGACCTCTGAACCTGCTCCTGCGGAATCCCGGCCTCAGCAACCTCACAAACCCCGGAGGACCTGACTTCTGTGCTACAGCCTTCGACCCAGGGACTCCCACGAGCAGTGGTACTGCTCAAAAGAAAACCTACCAAAGACCCGGCCCTGGCACGGAGCCGCGAAACCTGCACACTCTGCACCCGCCGAGTCCAGCCTGTGCCTGAGTGACCAAAGACCTCGAGGACGTCCCCCGGCGATTCTGACCTGGAATCCAGTGGCCAAGGACCCTCCTCGACGACCCAGACGACGCCTGCAGCCTCAGGACAAGGGACCCCTCCAACCGCGACCAGCAGGGGGTAAGATTTCCCGACCTCAAAAGACACCCCTGCACCCGGCGCCCACGGCCCCCTGTGCCCAACTCCTGGGTGTCTACCTATCCTCCAAGACCCCAACTTACCTCCTGAAGTGTTGGTCGTCCCTGAAGAATCACCGTCCCGAGCCTGCAGCCTTTCTTCACCTTTCACGACCTCTATTGTTTAACATTGAGCGCCCGACGGCTCAAAGCACCCTGCACCCAGCCGCCCGAGTGCCCCTGGAAGTGCAACCTCTATCCTAACCTACTTCCCTACTTGCCCTGAGCAAGTGACCAGGAAGCCCAGCTCCCACAGTCGCGTGGCCTGCTTGCCAGCAGCCACCAACCCGGGGCCCCCCGCCTGCCATAGGATAACATTGGGCCTTCTCACTCTGCACCCGGCCGCCCCTGTGCCGCTGAGGGTGTAAAAACTGTACTTACCTGATCCTGGGGGACCCCTGAGTCTTACCCAGAACCTTAACCCTGCCAGTCAAGTACTTACCCGAAATCCGATAACTCACTTTTCTTCCATAGGGTTCCATTGACTGGTTTTCTGCGAAATTTCTTCTAAGTGTGGAGTTCTGAAACTTTAGAATATTCACCAAAAATCAACCGAGTCACGAAAACGAAAATACTCACCTAGTATTAGAAGGGGCCTCAGTGCTGGACCCGAGTGCCCAACACTGGCCCTAAAAAGTAATCGCAACGTTACTTACCGCTAACTCACTTTTCTTTCATAGGGATCCATTGACTGGTTTTCTATGAAATTTCTTCTAAGTGTCGATTTCTGTATTTTACAAATATTCTTTAAAAATCGTACAAACTACAAAAACGTAATTACTTACCTGTTTTAAGTAAATGTCCCAGTGCTGAACCTAGGAGTCCAGCACTGGATTACAAAAGTAACGTAAACATACTTTGCTTGCACACTGTATTTCCTTTCATAGGATAACATTGGTAATTTTACCCAGAAAAGTTTCTAAGTGTCAGCTTTTGAAATATAGTAATATTCTTCAAAAATCACTACAATAACCAAAACGCTTTTTCTTACCTGTTTACAGGAAGTGTCCCAGGACTGAATCCAGGATCCAGTCCTGTGGTTAGAAAAGTGCTCTGCAAAGTAATCAATTGTAATTAAGCATAATTTTCCATTGAGCTCAATGTTGCATTGAATTTGACCCTGTGTTGCCTCTTGCACCAACTGTGATAACCACTATCAAAAAAGTCTACTGCCTATCTGTAAGGTGAATAACCAAAGCATCTCATACTGAGAAAGTATATTTTGATCCTATTGTTGGTTCTAAAATAAAACAAGCATATATTTTTTATATACAAACCATTGGCCTAGATTTCAGTTCTTGAGTGTGTGGCTTCATTTGCTGACTGAGTGTGTACAACAAATGCGTTACACTGTCCTCTGATACTGCCTTACTGCTCGACCAAGCTACCACTTTGGAGAGTAAGGTTATATCTAACTTTAGCCTCTGTCAACCCTCTGGGGACTGTGGACTCTGTACACCCTGAACCTTACTTGGGTACAGTATATACAGAGCCACTTTCCTACATTGGTGGATCAGCGGTGGGATACAAACTTGCAATTGTTGGACTACTTGGTTACCATCTGATCACACGACAGAACTCTTAAATTGCCTTTAGAATTCTGATTTTGTTAATTGGCATTTTTTTTTACCAAATTACCAAAAGTCTTGTTAGGGCCTTGCTTAAGTCCCTGTAGCATCTTAGAAAATAAAAAGTCACTATAGCCAAGGTTAGAGGGGTTAGAATTTTTTTAAAAAAATGTCTCAAGACAAGAACCCAGCTATTAGTGAAGATAATAATGACATACAGGAACTGGTTGAGGAGCTCGACCTCACCCCTTATCTTCATTTGTCTTTCAAAGAGATAAGGTCCTTATGCAAACTTAAAGATATACCAATGGGCCAGCATCCAACCAAACAAGGGCTCCAGGAGCTCCTGGCTGAGTATGCTAAAGCCCACCCCTCTGAGCATGGTGATGACCCAACAGAGGAGGAAAGGAATGAGGAGGATGGGGATGGTAACCCACCTCCATCACTTCCTAGGGAAGATAGGGTCCCTGCACCCTTAACTCCAAGAATAGACCTCTGGGGACCTAGGGGCCACCTAGGTGGTCCTGGTCCCAGAGAGGACGCTGAGGATAGCCTCAGTGAGGAGGACAACTTGTTAGCAAGGTTGGCCAAGCGACTGGACCTAGAGACCAGACTCCTGGCTCTAGAGAAGGAAAGACAGGAGATGGGTTTAGCACCCATCAATGGTGGCAGCAATACTAAAAATAAGGATAGGGAGGAAACTTCTGAACCTAAAATCCCCAAAGGGATTGTCCCTAAGTTTGAGGAAGGTGATGACATCACCAAATGGTTCACAGCCTTTGAGAGGGCTTGTGAAATAAGAAGAGTAAAGAAACCTCTGTGGGGGCACTCCTGTGGGAACTGTTCTCTGGTAACTGCAGAGACAGGCTTCTGACCCTCTCTGGGCCAGATGCAGGGTCCTATGACCTCATGAAGAGTACTCTGATTGAGGGATTTGGACTCACTACTGAGGAGTATAGAATTAGATTCAGGGGGCTCACAAAACCCAGACCCAGTCCTGGATTGACTTCGTGGACTACTCAGTAAAGACACTGGATGGCTGGTTAGCTGGACATAATGTGCATGATTTTTCTGGACTTTACAATTTGTTTATGAAGGAACACATACTAAGTAATTGCACAAATGAAAAGTTGCATCAGCATTTGGTAGACCTAGGTCTAATTTCTCCCCAAGAATTGGGAAAGAAGGCAGACCACTGGGTCAAGACTAGGGTGGCAAGGACAACCACTGGGGGTGACCAAAGAAGGTGGTCACCAAACCCCCCAGGGAAAGGTGGTGAGAATCCCCAAGATAAAAAGTCTGAGTCTTCCAAAGGGCCCCAAAAACCTGTTCAGGGGGTGGGTCCCAAACTACTCCCTATGTGCCTCAACCCTATAGTGGGAAGAACTTTGATCCCTTGAAGGCCTGGTGTAATAACTGTAAGAAGTCAGGACACCTCACTGTAGACAAAACTTGCCCCCACAACAAAGCCCCTAAGGCACCCAGTACAGCTACTCCTGGGGCAGCAAGTTTACAGATGGGATCAGAAGTGTACCCTGAGCAAATCTGGGAACACACTGAGGCAAGTCTGGTCTCCCTAGGGGAAGTGGAATTTGCCACTGTAGCTGTGTGGCCACCCAACTTAAAGAAGTATCTGCAATACCCCTGGGTGAATGGAACTAGAGTAGAGGCTCTGAGGGATACAGGTGCCAGTGTCACTATGGTGAGGGACACACTGGTTTCCCCTGAGCAATACTTGATTGGGAAAACTTACCCAGTCACCAATGCTGACAGTGTCACCACTAGTCATCCCATGGCCATGGTGACATTAGGCTGGGGGGTTACTGGCCTGAAGCAGGTAGTGGTCTCTCCGAAGTTACCAGCTGCATGTCTGCTAGGAAATGATCTGGAAACCTCAGCCTGGGCAGAGGTGGAGCTAAAGGCCCATGCAGCCATGCTGGGCATCCCTGAATTGGTGTGTGTAAAAACAAGAGCACAGAGCAAAAGGCAGGGTGAAGAGATAGTGTTGGAGCCTGAAATGATGGCCCAGCCTACCAAGAGAAAAGGAAAGAAGACTGGCGGACCAGCTTCTACACAGTCACAAGAGCAGGACCCCTCTCCTCAGGGAGAGAACCTGGAAGCCCCAGAGGGAACTGAGCCCCTAGAGCTTGACCCTTACCAGGTTGAACTCTTGGGCCCAGGGGGACCCTCTAGGGAAGAGCTGTGCCAGGGACAGCAAGACTGTCCCACTCTTGAAAGCCTGAGGCAGCAAGCTGTTTCAGAAGCCAAGGGAGATGTCAGTGGTACCCACAGAGTCTATTGGGAAGAGGGATTACTGTACACTGAGGCAAAAGACCCCAACCCTGGAACCACCAGGAGAGTGGTAGTGCCCCAGAAGTACAGGGAGTTCCTCCTAACTTTGGCTCATGACATCCCCCTAGCTGGACATCTGGGCCAAACCAAAACTTGGGAAAGGCTAGTTAGCCACTTTTACTGGCCCCAGATGCACCAAAAGGTGAAGGCGTTTGTCAGCTCCTGTGTTACCTGTCAAGCCAGTGGCAAGACAGGTGGCCATCCAAAGGCCCCCTGATACCACTACCTGTGGTGGGGGTTCCCTTTGAAAGGGTAGGCGTGGACATAGTGGGTCCACTGGAACCTCCCACAGCCTCAGGGAACAAATTCATACTGGTGGTAGTGGATCATGCCACTAGGTATCCTGAGGCTATTCCCCTTAGGACTACTACAGCTCCTGCAGTAGCCAAAGCCCTCATTGGTGTCTTCACCAGGGTAGGGTTTCCTAAGGAGGTGGTTTCAGACAGAGGTTCCAACTTCATGTCTGCTTACCTGACCCACATGTGGAAGGAGTGTGGGGTGCAGTACAAGTTTACTACACCCTACCATCCACAAACCAATGGCCTTGTTGAGAGGTTCAACAAGACATTGAAAGGCATGATCATGGGGCTCCCTGAAAAACTCAAAAGGAGATGGGATGTCCTACTACCATGCCTGCTTTTAGCTTACAGAGAAGTGCCACAGAAGGGGTAGGTTTCTCACCCTTTGAACTTCTGTTTGGCCATCCTGTGAGGGGACCACTCTGTCTTGTAAAGGAGGGCTGGGAGAGACCTCTCCAAGAACCCAAACAAGATATAGTGGACTATGTGCTTGGCCTAAGGTCCAGAATGGCTGAGTACATGGAAAAGGCATCCAAGAACCTTGAGGCCAGCCAGGAGCTTCAGAAGCACTGGTATGACCAAAAAGCTGCACTGGTTGAATTCCAACCTGGGCAACAGGTATGGGTTTTGGAGCCAGTGGCACCAAGGGCCCTCCAGGACAGATGGAGTGGCCCTTACCCTATCCTAGAGAAAAGAGTGAGGTCACCTACCTGGTTGACCTGGGCACCAACAGGACACCCAAAAGGGTTATCCATGTGAACCGCCTAAAACTCTACAATGACAGGGCTGACATCACCATGCTGATGGTGACAGATGAGGAACAGGAAGCTGAGAGTGAACCTCTCCCTGATCTCCTCTCCCACAGCCCAAAAGATGGGTCAGTAGATGGAGTTGTCTTTTCAGACACCCTCACTGCCCAACAGCAGACTGACTGCAAGCAAGTCTTGCAGCAGTATGCTGGGCTCTTTCCTTGACCCCTGGTCTGACAAACTGGTGTACCCATGATGTGGACACTGGTGACAGTGCACCTGTCAAAAACAAGATCTATCGTCAGTCAGACCAAGTTAAGGAAAGCATCAGAGCTGAAGTCAGCAAGATGCTGGAGCTAGGGGTTATTGAGCCCTCTGAGAGCCCCTGGGCTAGCCCAGTGGTTCTGGTCCCCAAACCTCATCAAAAGGGTGAAAAGAGAGAGATGAGGTTTTGTGTGGACTATAGGGGTCTCAACTCTGTCACCAAGACAGATGCACACCCTATCCCAAGAGCTGATGAACTGATAGACAGATTGGGTGCAGCCAAATACCTGAGTACCTTTGACTTAACTGCAGGGTACTGGCAGATTGGCATGGCCCCAGGAGCCAAACAGAAAACAGCATTCTCCACACCTGATGGGCATTTTCAGTTCACTGTTATGCCCTTTGGTTTAAAGAATGCCCCTGCCACCTTCCAGAGGTTGGTGAATCAAGTCCTTGCTGGGTTGGAGTCCTTTAGTGCAGCTTATCTTGATGATATTGCTGTCTTCAGTTCCACCTGGCAGGATCACCTGGTCCACCTTGGGAAGGTTTTAAAGGCCCTGCAAACTGCAGGCCTAACTATCAAGGCATCCAAATGCCAGATAGGGCAGGGCACTGTGGTGTACTTGGGCCACCTGGTTGGTGGAGGCCAGGTACAACCCTTACAGCCCAAGATCCAGGCTATCCTGGACTGGGTAGCTCCAACAACTCAGACCCAAGTCAGGGCATTCCTTGGCTTGACTGGGTACTACAGGAGGTTTGTGAAGGGATATGGGTCCATTGTGACTCCCCTCACAGAACTCACCTCCAAGAAGATGCCAAAGAAAGTAAACTGGACAGTCTGTTGCCAAAAGGCTTTTGACACTCTGAAAGAAGCAATGTGCTCAGCACCAATTCTAAAAGCACCAGATTATGCCAAGCAGTTCATTGTGCAGACTGATGCCTCTGAGCTAGGGATAGGAGCGGTCCTATCCCAGACCAATGATGAAGGCCAAGACCAACCTGTTGCTTTTATAAGCAGAAGGCTTCTCCCCAGGGAGCAGCGTTGGAGTGCCATTGAGAGGGAGGCCTTTGCTGTGGTCTGGTCCCTGAAGAAGCTGAGGCCCTACCTGTTTGGAACTCACTTCCTAGTTCAAACTGACCACAGACCTCTCAGGTGGCTAATGCAAATGAAAGGAGAAAACCCAAAACTGTTGAGGTGGTCCATCTCCCTACAGGGAATGGACTTTGAAGTGGAACACAGACCTGGCACTGCCCATGCCAATGCAGATGGCCTTTCCAGGTTCTTCCACTTAGACAATGAAGACTCCATAGGGCAAGGTTAGTCTCATCATCTTTCGTTTGGGGGGAGTTGTGTGAGAAAGTGCCATCTTTCTTACATGGTAGGCCCCCACTTTTTGCTGAATGGCTGATGTACTTTGACTGAGTGTGCCCTGGGCTCCTGCCAACCAGGTACCCAGGGCCTGTGTTCCTTCCCTAAAATTGCATTGATACCTACACCCAATTGACATCCCTGGCCACAGGTCAGCCCCTGGTAAATGGTACCATGGGTACCCAGGGCACTGTGACCAGGGAAGGCCCCTAAGGGCTGCAGCACTTGTTGTGCCACCCTTAGGGACCCTGCACCTTTACACACACACACTGCCTTTGCAGGCTGCGTGTCTTGGTGCAGAACAAAAGTGAAGAGTCGACATGGCTCACATCCCTGTGTGCCATGCCTACAAGCCACTGCCCTGGCCTAGGTCAGCCACCCCTCTAGCTGGGTGCACTATGCCAGTGGTGAGGGCATAGAGGCATGAGCCCTGTGCCCCTACAGTGCCCAAGTCCATTCTTGGGCATTGTAAGTGCAGTGCTGCCATTAAGAGTATATGGTGCTGGGAGTCTGTCATTACGAACTCCACAGCACCATAATGGCCCCACTGAAGACTAAGAAGTTTGGTATCAAATTTCTCAGCACATTAAACCCCCACTGATGCCAGTGTGGGATTTAATGTAAAACGCACTCAGAGGGCATCTTAGAGATGCCCCCTGAAACCAACCCGACCTCCAGTGTCCGGACTGAGTGGCTGCCCAGGCTGCCACCACCAGACATGTTTCTGGACCCCTGGGTCGAGAGCCTCTGCTCTCAGGGGCCTGAAACAATGCACATCCCGGGACGAGGTGCCAAAGCCTCCTCCCCCAGGATGGGCAGGGGGAGCTTCAAAGGCCTGCCGCCTTTGGAGTTTCCCCAGACCATTTGCTGCTTCCAGCAAACTGGTCCCCACTGGTTCTACCCCCACTCCTGGCGGGAGAACCGGCGGGAAAACCAGAAGCAGGAAATGGGTTGTGCCCACCTCTGCCAACTCCACCCCTAAGGTGGGGGAGGCGAGGTGAAGCACAAACTCGAGTCCCCGCCATCTTGAGGATGGGGGGACCTGGCCAACCAGGGACAGGCTCCTGCCCCCTCCCACTGGAGAGGAACAGAATAGGGGGTGTACCCACCCCAGGGAAGGGACCCATTGGTCCCTGCCCTTACCTACCTGTAACCACCCCTAAATTTAGTATTTAGGGGCTCCCTGAACCTTCCTTCCAGAGTTCCCAAATCCGAAAACAAGAAGAGAAGACGAAGCAAGAAGACCAGCCGTGCAGCTGCTAAAAGGAGGCGACAACAACTGACTTGGCCCCAGCCCTACCGGCCTGTCGACCTCTGAACCTGCTCCTGCGGAATCCCGGCCTCAGCAACCTCACAAACCCCGGAGGACCTGACTTCTGTGCTACAGCCTTCGACCCAGGGACTCCCACGAGCAGTGGTACTGCTCAAAAGAAAACCTACCAAAGACCCGGCCCTGGCACGGAGCCGCGAAACCTGCACACTCTGCACCCGCAGAGTCCAGCCTGTGCCTGAGTGACCAAAGACCTCGAGGACGTCCCCCGGCGATTCTGACCTGGAATCCAGTGGCCAAGGACCCTCCTCGACGACCCAGACGACGCCTGCAGCCTCAGGACAAGGGACCCCTCCAACCGCGACCAGCAGGGGTAAGATTTCCCGACCTCAAAAGACACCCCTGCACCCGGCGCCCCACGGCCCCTGTGCCCAACTCCTGGGTGTCTACCTATCCTCCAAGACCCCAACTTACCTCCTGAAGTGTTGGTCGTCCCTGAAGAATCACCGTCCCCGAGCCTGCAGCCTTTCTTCACCTTTCACGACCTCTATTGTTTAACATTGAGCGCCCGACGGCTCAAAGCACCCTGCACCCAGCCGCCCGAGTGCCCCTGGAAGTGCAACCTCTATCCTAACCTACTTCCCTACTTGCCCTGAGCAAGTGACCAGGAGCCCAGCTCCCACAGTCGCGTGGCCTGCTTGCCAGCAGCCACCAACCCGGGGCCCCCCGCCTGCCATAGGATAACATTGGGCCTTCTCACTCTGCACCCGGCCGCCCCTGTGCCGCTGAGGGTGTAAAAACTGTACTTACCTGATCCTGGGGGACCCCTGAGTCTTACCCAGAACCTTAACCCTGCCAGTCAAGTACTTACCCGAAATCCGATAACTCACTTTTCTTCCATAGGGTTCCATTGACTGGTTTTCTGCGAAATTTCTTCTAAGTGTGGAGTTCTGAAACTTTAGAATATTCACCAAAAATCAACCGAGTCACGAAAACGAAAATACTCACCTAGTATTAGAAGGGCCTCAGTGCTGGACCCGAGTGCCCAACACTGGCCCTAAAAAGTAATCGCAACGTTACTTACCGCTAACTCACTTTTCTTTCATAGGGATCCATTGACTGGTTTTCTGTGAAATTTCTTCTAAGTGTCGATTTCTGTATTTTACAAATATTCTTTAAAAATCGTACAAACTACAAAAACGTAATTACTTACCTGTTTTAAGTAAATGTCCCAGTGCTGAACCTAGGAGTCCAGCACTGGATTACAAAAGTAACGTAAACATACTTTGCTTGCACACTGTATTTCCTTTCATAGGATAACATTGGTAATTTTACCCAGAAAAGTTTCTAAGTGTCAGCTTTTGAAATATAGTAATATTCTTCAAAAATCACTACAATAACCAAAACGCTTTTTCTTACCTGTTTACAGGAAGTGTCCCAGGACTGAATCCAGGATCCAGTCCTGTGGTTAGAAAAAGTGCTCTGCAAAGTAATCAATTGTAATTAAGCATAATTTTCCATTGAGCTCAATGTTGCATTGAATTTGACCCTGTGTTGCCTCTTGCACCAACTGTGATAACCACTATCAAAAAAGTCTACTGCCTATCTGTAAGGTGAATAACCAAAGCATCTCATACTGAGAAAGTATATTTTGATCCTATTGTTGGTTCTAAAATAAAACAAGCATATATTTTTTTATATACAAACCATTGGCCTAGAGTTCAGTTCTTGAGTGTGTGGCTTCATTTGCTGACTGAGTGTGTACAACAAATGCTTTACACTGTCCTCTGATACTGCCTTACTGCTCGACCAAGCTACCACTTTGGAGAGTAAGGTTATATCTAACTTTAGCCTCTGTCAACCCTCTGGGGACTGTGGACTCTGTACACCCTGAACCTTACTTGGGTACAGTATATACAGAGCCACTTTCCTACAGAAGGCGGTAGGGGAAGCAGAGGCTTGGACAACCAAGCTCTCGGGGGTGGGGTGTTGGGAGAGAAAAATGGGGTCACCCGGAGCCGGGCGATGGCGTCGGGCCACGTTCCTATCCACAGGAGCCCCTGTGGTGGGCCTGGACCAAGTGCCCAAAAGAACGTCAGAGAGGGCTTCATTGAAAGGAAGCAGCGGCTCCGCAGAAGTAGCTGCTGGCTGAAGCACCTCTGTCAGGAGGTTAGTCCTGACGGCCACAGTAGGGAGCTCGAGGTGTAGGGCCTCGGCCGCCCTACGCAACACCACTGCATAACTAGCGCCCTCCTCCGTAGCCACGGTAGGAGGAGATAGCATGCCAAGGTCTGGTGAGGTATCCAGACCACTGGCGTCCCCCAATTCCTGTTCAGACTCGCAGGCTGCAGCGAGAGGGTCCTCAGAAAACCTCACAGTCCTCCCCTTGCTCCTCAGGCTGTTCAACAGGTCTAAAATAAGGAGCAGGGACATGGGGATAGAAATCCCCAAGCAGCGTCTAGAACGGCATCGATCGACGCCGGCTCGACGCCGCGTCCACTTCGGGGCTGAAACGGAGGTCGACGTCGTCCCAAGGTGCGGGCGGCGTCAGGATCGGTGCCGGTGGAGTCTACGTCGGTGGAGGCGTAACAAGGTCAACCGGCGTCGACCGGGATCCAGGCCTGGATCCAAGGGTGTCCTGCGGCGCCGAAGCAGACCGTGACGCCGGACGGACGGCGAGGAAACGCGAGAACACCCATGCGGGACCGCGGGGCCCGAAGGCGCACCAGTGGGACCCGACGGCCCAAAGAGGCGAGCCATGGCCGACGGGAACACCTGTATCTGGGCCGGAGACGCCGACGACCCCGAAAAGGGCGGGTAGTCGGGCGACGACTCCACAGGCTTCGCCGGAGCCGCGGGGGTGGCACCACCCATACCCTCGGCCGCGTCGCACGATCGGCGAGGGGAAGTCGAAGAACGATGGCGTTCCTTCGACTTCTTGTGCTTTGTCTTACCTGACCCCGAGTGCGAAGACTTGGATCCCGAAGATCGATGACGATGACTCCGCGCACGGTCCCTCGACCTCCCTCTGGACCGGGACTTCGAACGGCGCGGAGCAGACTGCCGGGCTTCCAGCAACTTTCGGGACCGCTCCCGCAAAGTCTTCGGCGCCATGGCCCGGCAGTCGGAGCACGACTTGGGGTCGTGGTCGCGCCCCAGGCAGAAAAGACACAGGCAGTGCGGGTCCGTCACCGACATCATGCGGTGACAAGCCCCGCAGGACTTGAAACCGGGCATCCTACTGCACCAGGAGTCGATGACTCAAAGAAAAAACAGAGACAAAAAGCCTCAAAAAGTCAGTCAAAAATTGACTGGGGGTTCCTGCTCTTCCTGGCGCGGAAAAAGAAAGAACTGACGTCAGCGCGCATGGCCGGCGTCTAAGTAGCGCCGGCAACGTCATCTCGGCGACCACTACGCCAACGACGGACGCGGAGCCGCACGACGCCACCTACCGACGCGCAGGGGTACTGCTGACGATAACTTTCCGGATCCAGTCTGACGCCTGGGGATATTCTAAGGTAAGGAATCTATCACTATGTGTTTCTTTAAGATACCTGGATCAACGCCTCCTCCACTCCTGACATCGCTACCACCATTCCCGACGGCTACAAGATCCAGAGAAGGGACCGCCCCAACCACCCCAGAGGACTCTCCATCACACACAAGAGCTCCCTCCGACTCTCCACCACGAGCAACTTCACCACCACTGAACACCTTCACTTCCAGATCCAGACCAGCCCTAGAACCACTCTTCACGGCACCCTCGCCTACATACCCCCTGGACCTTGCGCTTAGTTCGCCTCGACCATCGCTGACCTCATCGCACCCCAAGCCATCGCCTCCATGGACTACATACTCATCGGATACCTGAACTTGCACCTCCACAACCTCAATGACCCCAACTCTACCGCCCTCCTGGACAACCTCGCCAACATTGGACTGAAACAGCTAGTCAACACCCCACCCACAAGGCAGGACACTCTCGACCCCATCTTCGCAGGTTGGAACATCCGCTTCAGCCACACCACACAGCCCCTCTGGAGGGACCACCACTGTGTACACTTCTCTTTCAACATCGCCACCGCTCTCAAACCCATTCCTCACGCGAAGGAACTGGAGCAAGGTCGCAGAGGACCACCTCAACTCTGCCCACATCCACTACCCACATCCACTAACCCCCCCCCCCACCCCCGCCTTGACCGACACCAACTCTGCAGCCAAGGAACTACACCAGTGGATCACCAACTGTGCGGACAAGCTCGCACCCCTCCACACCATCGACCGACAACGCCTCCTGAAGGCCACCTGGTTCACCACTGACCTTCAAGAAGCTAGACGCTCCTGCAGACATCTCTAAAAACGATGGAGAAACAGCAAAACCACGGAAGACCTAACCACCTACAAGAAAGCCATGACAGAATACCACCAACGCATAAGATTCACAAAGAAGACCTTCATCCGGAACAAAATCCTCACCAACTCTAAGGAGCTCTTCAACATCATCCAGCAATTCACCAAACCCCCCCCAGCGAAGCCACGGACGTCACTCCCTCCCAGGACCTCTGCAACAAGCTCGGCTCCTACTTCCACCTAAAAAGCAAGGCTCTCTACGACAACTTCAGCGAGCAGTCTCCAGAAACCACCCTTCCCTCCATCAACGACAGCCGGCCCACCATCACTGCCTGGACCCCGGTCACCACCGAAGATACCACCACAACCATGAAGAGCACACTCAGGCGCCCCTATGGACCCCTGCCCTCCGCATATCTTACACACAGCCGCCGGCACCATACCGCCCGAGCTACGACAGACCAACACCACCTTCGAATCCGGAACCTTCTCTGACGACTGGAAGCACGCAGAGGTCAAGCCCCTCCTCAAGAAATTCTCTGCAGACCCGACGGACCTGAACTACAGACCCATCTCTCTCCTCCCTTTCGCTGCCAGTCACCAAGAAGATCGCCGACGCCCAGCTGACAAACTTCATCGAATATAACTACATCCTCGACCCCTCCCAATCCGGATTCCACAGGAACCACAGCACCGAGACAGCCCTCCTCGCCACCACAAACTACATCCACACACTCCTCGACCAAGGCCACACCCCAGCCCTCATCCTACTCGACCTCTCTGCAGCCTTCGACACCGTCTCCCACCGCACTCTCGCAGCTAGACTCCATGACGCCTGAATACCAGGAACTGCCCTCGACTGGCTCCGCTCCATCCTCGTCGGCAGAACCCAAAGGATCGAACACCCGCCTTTTCTCTCCGAACACACAGAGATCAACTGCGGAGTACCACAAGGATCATCGCTCAGTCCCACGCTCTTCAACATCAAGATGGCCCCCCTCGCCGCCATCGTCAGACAGCATGGACTCAGCATTGTATTCTACGCCGACACCCAGCTCATCCTCTCCCTCACGAAGGACCCCGAAACCACCAGACTCCGCTTCCAAGAAGGAATTAAAGACGTCGCAGCTTGGATGAGCATCAGCTGTCTGAAACAACTCTGAGAAGACACAAGTCCTCGTCCTTGGACCCACCCCCTCAGCTTGGGACGACAACTGGTGGCCCCCTGCCCTCGGCACACCCCCACGGACTATGCGCGGAACCCGACAGATCAACGCTGTGTCCTCCACCTGTTCCAACACCCTCTGCAAGACCATCCCCCCGAAGCCAGAAAGACCGTCACCCACACACTCATAACAAGCAGACATGACTACGGAAACTCCCTCTACGCTGGAATCAACAAATCCCTGCTACGCAAACTACAGACCATCCAGAACACCGCAGCCAGACTCGTCCTCGGCATCCCCCCACATGAGCAAATCACTCAACACCTGCGAGACCTCCACTGGCTCCCCGTTGAGAAGCGAGTAACCTTCAAGCTACTCACCCACGCCTACAAATCCCTCCACATCGGACCCAAATATCTCAACGATAGAGTCTCATTCCACATACCCAAAAGAAACCTACGCTTTGCCGACCTCGCCCTAGCAGAAACCCCACGCATCCGCAGAACGAGAGCGGGTGGAAGAGCCTTCTCCTACATTACGGACAAAGCCTGGAACGAACTCCCAGTCAACATAAGGCACTCCCCTACGCTGCACACCTTCAGGATGAGCCTCAAGACTTGGATCTTCAGCTGAACCGGAGCTGCTGCACCCCCCCCCCCAACCCCCCAGCGCCTTGAGACCCTCACGGGTGAGTAGCGCGCTTTAAACTCGCTGATTGATTGTGAAGTCTTTCCAGGAATCTACTGGTAATTAAATATCATCACAATCAGGCTGTGAGGGTGGAGAGTTTTGTGGTGTGATAGGTAATGTTCTAATGGTGGGGAAGGTATAGGGAAACGTGGTGGAAGAGGAGGAGGAGGAGGAGGAGGAGGAGAAGGGTTAGTACCAACCTTCTTCTTTAAGGGAATTTTATATTGCATGTCCTCCGACTCAGGTTTGCGTTTGCGAGGCAGTATGGTAAAAGGTCCTGTATCAGGATTAATGTAAGTTCCTTTTGTTTAGGATCCGACTTGGAAGGTGGGAAGTTGAAAATCGGATCCTGCGGCTTGGAAGGAGCATCTTTAGGTTTCGGCATGGAATGACCTTTTGAAGCGGAAGGTTTCGGCTCCGAAGCAGTTTTCAATTTCGGCGTTGAGGGTTTCAGCTCCGAAGCAGTGTTTGGCTTCAAGCTTGAAGGTTTCGGCTCCGTGGCGGACTTTGGCCGACTCGATCCCGTGCCGAAAGGCTTGACGATGTGTTTCAGTGCCGAGCAAGGAGGTGGGGGCTTCAGAAACATCGTCTCAGTGCCGACGGAGTGGATCCTCCAGGAAGGGGCTGCAGGCGTCAGTTGGAGACTTGAGGTAGGTCAGGGATCACCAGGTCAGGATCACCGGGGAGACCTCCACGTGGTGTTGGGCCACTCGAACTCGGGCTGTGGGCGTCGGGTGCAGACTCGCAGATTTGGCCTGAGCCAGAGTCTGTGGGTGAGCAAATCCGGTGCTCACGGGAGACAAAGTCTGGTTTGGGAAGGCAGGGCCTCCGGGTTCTTGGGGGCTGCAGGACACACCGAGATTTTGCTGGAGCAGGTCGAGGTCGGGACAGGCCGGTAGGGCTGGGGCAAAGGCAGTTGGTGTCGTCCTCTTTCAGCATAGCTTCTTCGCTGTTCTTGTCTGAGGCAAGGTTCAGGGTTGCCCTTAAATACTAAATTTAGGGGTGTTACAGGTAGGTACAAGTCGGGACCAATGGGCCCCTTCTTTGGGGTGGGTACACCCCCTATTATATCACCCTCCAGTGGGAGGGGGCATAAGCCTCTCTGGTTGGCTGGGTCACCCCATCTGCGAGATGGCGGGGACTAAGTTGTGCTTCACCCTGCCTCCCCCACCTGAAAGGGGGGTTTGGGGGGGGGGGGGGGGAGAGAAAGATTGCTAAGGTGGGCACACCTCTCTACCTAATTTGGTTTTCCCGCCGATTCTCCTGCCCAAAATGGGGTCAGAACCAGTGGGGGCCAGTTGCTGGGAGGACCCCAAGAGTGGCAGGCTCTCGATCCAGGGGTCCAGAAACCTGTCTGGTGGTGGCAGCTGGCGAGCAGTCACTCAGGCAGGACACTAGAGTTAGGTCGTTTTTCAGGGGGGCATTTCTAAGACGTCTTTGGAGTGCATTTTTCATTAAATCCCACACTGGCATCAGTGTGGGTTTAATGTGCTGAGAAGTTTGATACCAAACTTCCAAGTTTTCAGTAAAGCCATTATGGTACTGTGAAGTTCGTAATGACAAACTCCCATACCATATACTCTTTATGGCATTACTGCACTTACAATGCCATAGAATTGACTTAGACACTGAAGGAGTACAGGGCTCATGCACATGTACCCTCACCACTGGTATAGTGCACCCAGCTAGAGGGGTGGTTTACCTATGACAGGGCAGTGGTTTGTAGGCAAGGCACAAAGGAATGTGTGCCATGTATACTCTTCACTTTGTTCTGCACCACAACACGCAGCCTGCAATGGCTGTGTGTGTGTAAAGGTACAGGGCCTCTAAGGGTGGCACAATAAGTGCTGCAGCCCTTAGAGGCCTTCCTTGGTCACAGTGCCCTTGGTACCCATGGTACCTTTTAAAAAGGACTTACTTGTGGTCCAGTGGTGCTAAAAATAAAATACAACTAAATATTTTTATACAAAGAGGTCTAAGTTCAGTCTTTGAGTGTGTCTTGACTGACTGTTTACAATAAATGCTTAACACTACCCTCTGATAAAGCCTTACTGCTCGCCCACACTACGCCAAATAGAGTAAAGTATTATCTACTTTTCCCTCTGCCTACTTTTGGGATTCCACTGGACTGTGCACACTATACCTTACTTTGGTATAGTATATACAGAACCAGCTTCCTACAGTGGATGAGAAACTACTTTGTTGCCCCCCACCCATGACGTCACTAAAGTATATACTTGTGTTGCATCATGCCACTAGGAATACTGAGACTGTGCCCCGCATGAGTAGTGGCTAGGTGTCTCCGTAGCATTTTCTGCAGAACCTTATTTTTCAGGAAAATACCTGACAGAGAGAGTAACTTCATGTTACTATATAATAAATGAATATGGGATAGGTGCGCCATATGCCAAGACTGAGAAGGAAATAACAGGTGAAAGGCTGTGCATCGCCATGTGGGATGGGTTCAGAGGTTGCGTAAAAGGGCAGGGGCATGTTCCACTAGGCTCCTTCTCAGTTCATTCCCTTTTTTTATTTCTAGGGAGGGCTGGTAGAGCAACAATTTCCAATCAACCTCGATAGAAAGCACAGAAGAATTGTAATAAATTAAAATAGCATCTCAAAAAAGGACAAATTTTGCTTGTGGACTGCCAGTAGGCAGCAAAGTAGTTAAGAAATAAAATGGTTGCTCACACCCAAACTATCAAGCTGGGCTGTACTCAAGACAGCAGGTATATCCAGCAGGAATTTAAATACAGGAGAAAAGGATGGGGAAAAAAGCGGTTTCTAAAAACAAAGAGAGTGGTGTTTCTATTGTTAGCGGACCCTAGAAACCAAATTTAAAGGAGGACTCAACTTCTTTTCCGGTAGCTGCAAATTGAAACCACGGTCTTTGAATTCTCATTTTAAAGCAATTCGTAGAGTGAAGTGGATTAAAACGTTTTTTGAAGGGACAAAAAAAGCACATTTTGTCTATGATTTGGAATTTCCAAGGTCTTTGGCGGAAACTCTGGAAGACATTTCAGTATCAACGAGTCACAGTCTGAGGGAGTGGAATATTCAAAGCATGTTGTCCTATGAAGTATGTAGAGTTTCATCTATTCCTTCTGGGCCGGCTGGAAAGGATTGAATACATGATACAGATTAGGCAGGAAGAATTTACAATATTTAGTGGCTGCCCCAAACACTTCTGCTCAATGCCATGAATACATTAACAGCACAGGTACTATTCGGCTCTCTGTAATTTATTGTTTAATAACCCACCTCCTGTTGTGAGATGGTGCTGCTGGGGATGCTTTTCTTCGATCTGCTGGAGAGTAGCTGAGGGATCTGGAATCTCGTAGTGAATCAATTGGTTTCCGCGGACTTCGAGACCTGCCAGATACAAACACATCACTGCAAGAAATAAAAGCAGTCCTTTGTCACTAAAATAAAAGCACATTTGTGAAAGCTATGGGCTGACCCATGTAAATGGAAATTGACAGCTAAACAGCACCAGTAAAGTAGTGACAGCTTACCCATGCACCCTTCTCAGTGTCATTGTCTTCTGCTAGTCATCAAGGTACTGTTGTTCAAAGCAAGGAATATACAAGTGAGTACTAACAAAACATTACATCACTGTTGTGGTGGAAGGAAATTAATGAGCTCCTTGGTGGCCACATGTTGTTCATATTCCTGGTAAATTCATGGCTACCACACAATGTGCAGAGTATGCTGCTAAGTGTGAAAATGTGTTCAGCTATAAAGATTTAACATGTAGAACTGTTTGATGTAGGAATGGATATGGCAGACGGAAAATGTTAACCACTTTTGCTATTTTCTCCACCACACCAAAGCATTATTTGAGCTGCAATGCCTGGAAAGATTAGCAGGTAGATAGGAAGCTTCAGGGTCTGATAGAACACGACCTATGCAGCAATTGCATGAAAATATAACCAAACTGCCCTGTATGTTAAAGCAGAAACCAGGTAAGATCGTCAAAACAATTTGATTTGCAAGCAATAGAGGCCACAACACAAGAGCATGTAACCGTATTTATAGATTCTAGTATACATCCTAAATGGCGAAGCAGACAAACATTCAAGTTTAGGTGCAATTAATGTTTGAAGAGCAAAAAAATATTTCCCTAAATTTCTAGACAAAAGGAAATTGTTACTCACCTGTGGTAACAATCTTTCTAGTGGATACTCTACCTGCAGAGTCCTCACCTGCAGAATAATTGCAAACAGACAGGATCCTGTAAACTTCAAAGCTCTAGGACAACAGCAGGGGCGCTGTCTTTACATTTATGCTGGACAGGACATCAGAAGATGTGACCAAGGCCAAATAGAGCCGGCACAATAATGTTGGGTTTTGAGGCAAGCAGACGGAACTAAGATTAGCTACGGTATAGTGCTAAACTTCAAATTGGTATCTTATTAAACTATGCCTGTGTTCACATCAATCAGATGGAGAAGAGGGTGGAATCGGTGACGAATATGTAGGTAGATGGAGTATCCACCAGAAAAATAGTTACCGGAGGTAACTTTCTTCTGATGAATGCTTCTACCTTGTTGGAACTGGCACTTTATGGTTGGCTGAAGGGATGCCCCCAGACATGCAGAACCTACAGCTCCCGTCAAGGGTGGGTGATTATACATGCGGTACAACCTGTGCTCACCCTTAGGTAGCTTGACACTGCGTTGCCAGGCTTAATTTAGAGGCAAAATGTAAAGCAAGGGCACAGCAGACAGTCACGATGAATACACTGAGCGTTAGAAAAGAGACTTCACCCAAGATGTATGAAAAAACTTTTGTATGAAACACATTCAATCTTTATAACATGAACATCAGGTACTGTCGGGCATAAAACACATTTGAAATTATTACTGGCAATACTAGGCCCACTTGTACGATGATACCAACAATATGTAGGTGTGGACAATCTCGAATCTAACCCCTCACACAGAGGGAGCACCCTTATCCAGTGGGACATGCTGTCCTCCCCAGGCCCACCATGGCAATCCAGATAATACAGTCCTACACAGTTATATGGCACACCCCGGGTCACAACGATATCAACAATATGTGCATATATGCAATGAGAACACTCTTTAGCAGCACTGCGGGCCAGAGCCACGCAGAAAACCCAATGTCAGAAGTGTTGTGGATCTGGCACCAAATCAACGTATAATACAGCACCGCAGGCCAGTGTCATAAATCACAGGCGGTCTGCACACACTCACTCCCACTCATACACACTCACTGTACCGCTCTACGGTGCGACAGGTAACCAACCCAGTCCGTACGGAACGGTCTTGCACACATACGCACTCAGCACCCTGAGGTGCCACTGGTACCCAGCAGGTCAATGGATAACACACACACTGCAGGCGGCGTGGCCCGAGCCTCCCTCCACCCTCCAGTTCACCCGAATTGTCATACCCCCGAATGGTAAATAACCAACCCTACCTCCCAGATGAGGCGCCGAAGTCGCTCAGTTTGGGTCTTCGAAAAGCAGGTGTGAATATGTAGCAAGTTTAATTACGAGGTAGACGTAAAAAAGGGGAGTTTAGCAGCCACTGGGCAAGTTTACCCACAGGTCTCAAAACACAATGGAGTCACGCAGTCTCTTGACTTGCTTCCGAACTGTCTCAGAAGCGTTCCTTTGACCCAGTCAATCTCTCTTGCTACTACCTGGCACCAAGATGTCGCTGGAAAGCGTCATGTGAGGAAAGGGCTGTTTGTCTGCCGCAATGAGGGTCAAAAAGGGAACAACCGATGAATCGGGAGTAACAGGGGAGCCTTTTGATAGGATGAGGCACCCTGAAAGGTAAACTATGATAATGGTTGTGCCCAGGCAATCCGGGCACAGCGTCTAGTGCTTGTTGATATGAGTAGCACCATACCCTTAAGATCTCAATCACGATGAGCTACAAATTCCGTACCTCCCTTGAAATGAGGCACTAGGTGTAGGAAGCTGGCTCTGTATATACTATACCAAAGTGAGGAAAAGTGTGCACAGAGTCCAGTGGAACCCCAAAGGTAGGCAGAGGAAAAAGTAGATAGCACACTACTCTCTATTTGTGCTAGTGTGGTCGAGCAGTAAGGCTTTATCAGAGGACACTTAAGCATTTGTTGTACCCACTCAATCAGCAAATTATATCACACACTCAAAGACTGAACTTCAGACCAATTGGTTTTGTATACAAATATTATTTTAGTTATTTTATTTTCTAGAACCAAGCAAGCCTGGCACAGGTAAGCAATAAATACTTTACAGTAGTAATACAGTTTGTAAACAGTTTGAATTGCAATTGTATATGCACTTTGATTTGATTACAGTAGAGCTACTGGTAATGCAATGCTTTTGATATACTGTACAAATACTTTGTTTTGGCTTTTTAGTAGAATGTCAAGTAGATTACTTTACGAGATAACTTTTCTTACACAGTGCAGTATACCTGGATACTGCACTGGGACATTTCCTGTAAACAGGTAAGTAAAAGCGTTTGTTATTTAGTTACAGTTTTAAAGGGTTTCTTAGATTTTCCAACTCCACACTTAGAAACTTTTCACAGAAAAAACAGTCAATGTTATCCTATGGAGGAAAATAGGGTTATCGGTTCAAAAGGTAAGTATTCGGTTGTGGGAGTAGGTATTCTGGGGGTAGACTCAGGGGTCCCCAAGGGTCAAGGATGCACTCTTGTTACACCCTCAGCGGCACTTGGGCGGCCGGGTGCAGAGTGCTGAGGCCCAATGTTATCCAATAGGGGATAGGGGGCCTCCGGTTGGTGCCTGCTTACGAGCAGGCCACAGGGTTGTGGGGGCAAAGCTCCTGGACTTAAGCTCAGGGAAAATGGGGGTTCAAGCCAGCACAAAAGGTGCACCCTCAGCGGCACTGGGGCGGCCAGGTGCAGAGTGCTGTTTTGGCGTCGGGTGCCCTGTAGCTTTCAATGGGGAGTCTCCGGTTTGCAAACACTGCAGGCTCGGGGACGAAGGTCTTCTGGGTGCGACCACCACTTGGAGAGGTAAGTTGGGATGCTGGGGGTTGGTTAGGCACTGTCGGTTAGACCACCCAAGGCCGTGGGGAGTCGGTGCCTTTTAGGGTTGGATCTTCTTACCAGCTCCTGGTCGCGGTTGGGGGGACCTTCCGGTTTGAGGCTGTAGGCATCGGTTGGAGGCTTGAGGCAGGTCAGGGGTCACCGGATCTCAGGATCGCCGGGGAGACCTCCTCTTGGTGTTCAGCCACTCTAACTCGGGCCGTGGGCGTCGGGTGCAGACCCGCGGACTTTGCCGGACCTGGAGTCTGTGGGTGAACAAATCCGGTGTTCACGGGAGACAGAGTCTTTTCTTTTGAAGGCAGGGCAGGTCCTCGGGGTTCTTGAGGCTGCTGGCTGCAGGACACACCGGAGTTTCGCTTCTGCAGGTTCGAGGCGAGGACAGGCCGGTAGGGCTGGGGCCAAGTCAGTGGGCGTCCTCCTCTTCTAAGCTTCGGCACGGCTGTTCAGTCCTTTTCTTCTTGTAGTTTCTTGCCTGAGGAAGCAAGGTTCAGTGGTGTCCCTAAATACTAGATTTAGGGGTGTTACAGGTAGGTAAAAGGTTGGGACCAATGGGTGAGGGTACAGGTGCATGAGCCTGCTACATATGGGAATCCTGCAAGAGACAGCAGAAGAAATTGTTGGGACTCTTCAGCCCAACGTATAAATAGTATTAGTGTCTCGCATGAGACTTACTGGATCCCATACATGTTCTAAATTGTCCTTGTCACTATTGTGCAGTGTTTTTTTGTATGCCTGTTAGTAGGAATGGCTGAATTGATAGGTTTGGTTGCAGATTAGATGGAGTGTGGGGTTATTTTCATTTTAGTAACTTTTGTGTAATCCTTATTATGAATTTGTCGTGTTAACTTTTATTGTGTCATTGGCTGTAATATGAAATTATATCTGGGCTAAGCAATCATAATGCCCTGAAGCATCGAAATCACTGTCTTTTTATGCTAAATGTTTAATATTTTTTTTTTCATATTTAAAAAATAAAAATATTCTGATTAAATATTAAAGAAACGCGGTCTTATGAATTTATGCTGGTTTGCATCACAATCTGGGGACATGTATGAAGTATGAGCTTATAGAGCCAGAAATATAAATGAGATGGGTTAAGCTAGAGGGTACTCAGGTTTTTTGCTTTTTCCCCCTCCTCTAGGACCTCAAATGAGACAGGGGGTACCTTCTTTCATATAGGCTATGTACTGTATTCTGAAAAGCATTGCATTATCAGTAACACTACTGTAATCAAATCAAAGTACATTTGCAATCCAAACTGTTTCAATCTGTATATTTACTGCAAAGTACTCATCACTTACCTGTGCCAGGCTTGCTTGGTTCTAGGAAATAAAATACCTAAAAGAATATTTTTATACAAAAACAATTGGTCTGAAGTTCAGTCTTTGAGTGTGAATTCATTTGCTGATTGAGTGTACAACAAATGCTTAACACTGTCCTCTGATACTGCCTTACTGCTCGATCACACTACCACAAATAGAGAGTGAGGTGCTATCTAACTTACCTCTGCCTACCTTTGGCGAGCCACTGGACTGTGCACACTATACCTCACCTTGGTATAGTATATACAGAGCCAGCACCCTACAGTGCATTATTCCGCCATCTAGTAGTTGGGTCCGGAATTGTCTTTGTTTTCTTGTTTTGGTCTCGGTCGACCACCATTTGGTGCCAGGTACGTCCGCTGTGTGACGTCAGACGGTATCCTGGAGGTCGACGTGCGTGGTAGCCATCTTCGGATTCTTTTTTCTGCTTTGTTCTTATTGGTAGTCTGAGATGGTAATTAAATAAGTGATGTAATCATTTGCCTTCCCACCTGTTCGATTTCCTTGTAGGGGAGGCCGGGTGGGTCGCATGTGAATCCAGAAAATTCTTCAAGCTGCAAAACTGCTCCTACTGGTAAGTAACCATTTCGTTTTGCAGCGTGAATCCTTTTCTGGATTCACATGCTGTGCATTAGATTACGTAGTGGTTTCTCACGAGGTTGGGAGGCTGTGGTGAGAGGAAGATTTTGCAAACAGGTGTTGAAGCACCGTCTGTCCAATTTGAGCCTCCTTACTCATCTGTATGTCCACACAGTAATGTTTTGTAAAGGTGTGTGGTGATGCCCATGTTGCTGCTGCACAAATAGTGTTAATGGGTACATTAGCCATGAAAGCTACGGTTGCTCTTTTTTTTCTAGTGGAGTGAGCTGTAGGCCGTGTAACTAGTTCTTTTTTGGCATAGGCATAACATGACTGGATGGTTTGTACTATCCATCGTGCAATTGTTGCCTTTGTGACTGGTGATCATGTGTTGGTGTGAGCGTATGCGACAAACAATTGTTTTGTTTGGCGTATTTGCTCGGTTCTTTGTAAATAGTACAGTAACGCTCTCCTTACATCCAGGGTACGGAGACTTTTTTCTGCTTTAGTCTTTGGATTTTTGAAGAAAATCGGCAGGAGAATATTTTGATCCAAGTGGTATTTTGATACTAACTTTGGTACGAAGTGTGGGTTCGTTTTTAAAATCACTGTCTTTATGAATTTGTAGGTATGGCTCTTGTATTGTTAGAGCTTGTAACTTACTTACTCTCCGTAGGGAGGTAACGGCGATGAGAAAGGCTGTTTTAAAAGTGATGTGTTTAAGATCTGCCTTGTGAATGGGTTCAAAGGGTTTTGTCATTAGTTGAGAGCACTGTATTTAGGCTCCATGTGGGTACAGGAGCTGCCCTTGGTGGGGCAATCCTTTTTGTTCCTTCTAAGAATCTCTTTATTAGAGGCCTTGTGAAGAAACTTTTGCATGCTCTCCCTCTTGTGTATGCTACGATGGCAGCTAGGTGCACCTTTATGCTTGAGTAGGTGACGTTGGTGTCCAGGAGATAAGTTAGATACAGGATTACTGTTTCTTGCGTGTTGACTGAACCCATCTGATTGTTAGCAGTGCACCATGTGGTGTATCGCTTCCATTTAGCTGCGTAGCATTTTCTTGTTGATTGTTTCCTTGCCTTTTTTAGAATTTCCATAGTTCTTAGAGGCAGTTTGAGGTGGCCAAATTCTATGTATTCAGGCGCCAAGCTGCTAGGTGCAGTGTTGCTGGTTCCGGGTGAAAAATCTGGCCCTGTTGCATTGTTAGCAGATCCTTGTCTGCTTTGATACTTATCCTTTTCCCTTTGGATAGTTTCAGTAGGGTTGAGTACCACGTTTGCCTTGGCCACTGAGGGGCAATGAGAATCATGTTTGTTCCCGTGTGTTTTGCTTTTTCCAGTACTCTTTGTATTAGGGGTATCGGTGGAAAAGCGTAAGCAAATGTCTGTGACCAGTTAAGATGCGCCTGTGCTGATTGTCACAGATGGAGTTGGGTTCTTGAAAGGTCTCCCCTGTGCTATGTTGTTGGATGCCCACCATTGTATCTGTGCCTGCACCCTTTGTGTAACAACCACTAGATCTTCCCAACTTCCTGTGGCCTGAGACCAGCTGTTGGTAAGACATTCCTGGAATAGGCGCATGTGTAGGCGAGCGTGAGGAATCAGTGGGATGCATGATCCCATCAGTTTCATGACCTTCCTCACTGTCAGATTGTCCTTTCTGGTAAAGGGTCACTTCGTGGTGGATAGCTTGTATTCTCCTTTGTGTTGGATACGCTTTCGCACTTGAGTTTAATCTTGCTCCTAGGAAAGTTTTTTCCCTTTCTGGATTTGTGGATGATTTTTTGTGGTTTATTGAGAAACCCAGTTTTTGAAGCGTTTGTACAGCTGTTTGAACATGATTGCGGCATGCTTGCTTTGAGTGTGCCCTTATGAGCCAGTCGTCTAGATAGGGATAGACATGGATTCCTTTCCTTCTCAGATGCGCTGCCACTGCTGCCAGGCACTTTGTGAAGACATGTGGTGCAGATTTTATTCCGAAAGGGAGTACCCTGAATTGATAATGTGTTCCGTTGTGTAGGAATCGCAGGTACTTTGTGTCTTTTGTTCATAGGGATATGCAAGTAGGCGTCTTTGAGGTCTATGGTTGCCATGTAATCCCCCTTTTGTATCGGAGGGATTATTTCTTGCAGGGTACACATTTTGAAGCATTGTATTAATATGAACTTGTTTATGAACCGTAGGTCCAGAATTGGTCTTGGAGACAGATCCTGTTTGGGTAACAAAAAGTATGGGGAGTAGTTTCCTGCAAACCACTCCTGTTTTGGCACAAATTCTATTGCGTGTTTTTGCGATAGTTCTTTGATCTCTGAATTTACAATGTTTGTTCTGATTTCAGGAATTTTCTTGCTTTTGGTGGGTTTGCCGGTGGTGTTTGGCAGCTCTATGCAATACCCGTATTTTACCAAATTTAATATCCAATTGTCCGTTGTGATATTTTGCCATTGCTTGAGGAAAAAGGATATTATTTCCCCCACTGGTGTTTTGTGTGGGTCCTTTTTTGCAAAGCAAGTCAGTTGGAGTGGTTTCCTCTTCCTCTTGAGGTTTGGCCTCTGGCTCGAAAGGGCTGCTTCTGCTGTTGCTGCCAACCTTGGTAGCCTGACTGATGCCCCGTTTGCTGTGTCGAGCCTTGACTTTGTGACTGTTGTGCCATTTGCTGCCCCTGGCCAAAAGCGCCTCTTCCAGTTGACTTATTGCTATTGAAACCACCTCTTAAAAGAACCTCTCTGCTGTAGGGCTCCCATCGCCCTTGCCGTTTCATTATCTTTTTTAATCTGTTGCAGAGATTCATCGACCTCTTTTCCGAAGAGTGCGTCTCCTGTTAATGGTCTGTTGATGATGGAAGTTTGAACTTCCTGCTTGAATCCTGATATCCTGAGCCAGGCATGTCTTCTCGGGATGGTACCTGTGCACATTTGCCTGATAGCACTGTCTGCTGCGTCGAGAGCTGACTTAAGGCAAGTATTTGCTACGTTCTTGCCTTCCTGGACGATGGCTTTTGTTCTTTTTGTCTTCTTCTGGGAGCTTAAGAAACTCTTCTATGTCTTCCCACTGTTGGTGACCATATCTATTCAGCAAGGCATTAGAATTAGCAATACGCCATTGCGTAGCTGCTTCCTTTTCCATCTTCCTCCCCACCATGTCCATTCTTTTACTCTCTTTCTCTGGAGGAGTTCCGGTATTGGAGACTGCATTGGCTCTCCTTCTGGCTGTGGTGACAATGATCGAGTCTGGCACCGTGTTCCCCTGAATGTACCTAGGGTCCCTTGGGGAGGCTTTGTATTTTTTCTCCACCCTGGGTGTTATTCCCTTGCTTGAGGCTGGTTCTTTGAAGGCTTCTTTGCCTTGAGCCAGGATACTGGGAAGCATAGGTAGGTACTGAACTCCTTTAGTGGCAGGGGCCAGGGTTTCTAATAGGAAACATGAGTCTCCTTTCTCTTCCTCGAGGGGGACTCCTAACTGGTCTGCTGCCCGCTTGACTATGCCATTATAAAAGGCTATGTCGTCTGGAGGCGAAGCCTTCGAAGGATAACTGTAGGAAGCTGGCTCTGTATACACTATACCAAAGTGAGGTATAGTGTGCACAGAGTCCAGTGGATCCCCAAAGGTAGGCAGAGGTAATGTTAGACAGCACCTCACTCTCGATTTGTGGTCGAGCAGTAAGGCAGTATCAGAGGACAGTGTTAAGCATTTGTTGTACACACAGTCAGCAAATGAATTCACACACTCAAAGACTGAACTTCAGACCAATTGTTTTTGTATAAAAATATTCTTTTAGTTATTTTATTTTCTAGAACCAAGCGAGCCTGGCACAGGTAAGCAATACATATTTTACAGTAGTAATGCAATTGAAATACAGTTTGAATGATAATTGTATATGCACTTTGGTTTGATTTACAGTATGGATGCAGAGAAATGCAATACTTAGTAAATGCAGTACATATACTTGAATAGGCTTTTTAGTAAAATAGCAGGTAAGTAACTTTTGAGATTACTAGGCTTACACAGAGTATACATGGATACTACTCTGGGACATTTCCTAAAAACAGGTAAGTAAAATCGTTTTTGTTAGATTATGCAATTTTAAAGAATTTCTTTAGTTTCTCAAACTCCACACTTAGAAACTTTTCACAGAAAAACAGTCAATGTTATCCTATGGAGGAAAGGAAAATGCTACTTACCAGTATGCATCTGTTCTTGGCATGTAGAGCTGCAGATCCTCACACTGTGCATTAGATCGCCATCTGGTGTTGGGCTCGGATGCTTGCACTTTGTTGTCTTCGAAGAAGTCTTTTGTAGTCAGGTGATAGGTGACTCCTCCTTTGGACGATAGTGCGCATGGGCATCGACTCCATCCTCAGATTGTTTTTCGCCATAATGGGGAGTGATGGTTAGTAGAAAGGAAAAAGATGTCCATGTGTGAATATCTAAATAAGATAGGACTGGAACACATACAGGTCCCGGGGAGGTGGGTGGGCGTGTGAGGATCTGCAGCTCTACATGCCAAGAACAGATGCATACTGGTAAGTAGCATTTTCCGTTCGAGGCATGCGAGCTGCAGAGCTCACACTGTGCATAGACTGTACAGCAGTATCTCCCCTAGCGGTGGTCGCCTGTATGTGTTGCAGTAGTTTGAAAGAGTGTTCTAAGAACAGCTTGTCCCACAGAAGCTTGTTGCTTGGCTTGCACATCAACACAATAGTGTTTAGTGAAGGTGTGTGTTGTAGACCATGTGGCTGCCTTACAGATGTCTTCTAGGGGAATGTTCCCTAAGAATGCCATGGAAGCCCCTAGTTTACGTGTTGAGTGCGCTCTAGGGGGAATTGATAATGTGCGCTTGCCTTTTTGGTAGCATATTTGGATACATTTAACGATCCACCTTGCAATCCCAGCTTTTGAGATGGGGTTACCCTTATGTGGTGGAGAGAAAGCTACAAACAATTGTTTTGTTTTGCGAAACGACTTGGTTCTGTCAATGTAAAACATTAGAGCTCTTTTGACGTCTAGGGTGTGGAGAGCTCTTTCTGCTACAGAATCCGGGTTTTGAAAAAACACGGGTAGTTCCACAGATTGGTTAAGGTGAAAAGGAGAAATTACTTTAGGAAGGAATTTTGGGTTTGTCCTGAGAATTATTTTGTTATGATGTATTTGTAAGAAGGGCTCTTGTATGGTTAAAGCCTGGATCTCACTCACCCTCCTGAGAGAGGCGATTGCAATTAGGAACGCTACTTTCCATGTAAGGAATTGAAGTTCACATTTATGTAGGGGTTCAAATGGGGGTCCCATGAGCCTAGTAAGCACGATGTTAAGATTCCACACTGGAGAAGGTGGTAATCTGGGAGGTATGACCCGTTTAAGGCCTTCCATAAAGGCTTTAATTGCGGGGACCCTAAATAGTGATAAGTGTTGCCTGTTCTGTAAGTAAGCAGCAAGTGCTGCTAGATGCAGACGTATAGATGAGTATGCTAAATTACATCTTTGCAAATGTAGTAGGTAGCAAATGATGTTTTGTGTGGAGGCCTGTAGTGGCTGGATATGATTGTTAGTGCAGTAAATAGCGAATCTTTTCCACTTTGCTGCATAGCAAGCTCTGGTGGTAGGGCGTCTGGCCTCCTTAATGATGTTCATACAGTCCGGTGGTAGGTTAAGGTAACCGAACTCTAGGACCTCAGGAGCCAGATCGCAAGGTTCAGTTGAGATGGATCGGGGTGCCTTATCTCTCCATGGTTCTGCGTTATTAGTGATGGGGAAAGGTGTAGTTTTTGGTATGGGACTACTGATAATTCCAGCAGTGTGGTGAACCACGGTTGGCGTGCCCATGTGGGAGCTACTAGGATCATTTTTAGAGACTGTTGTCGGAGCTTGCGTACTACAAGCGGAATGAGTGGGAGTGGCGGAAAAGCGTACGCAAATCTGCCGGACCAATTCATCCATATCGCATTGCCTTTGGACTGCGGGTGTGGAAACCTGGCGGCGAGGGTTGGGCATTTTGCGTTTTGGTGTGTGGCGAACAGATCTATGTCTGGCTGGCCCCACATCTGGAAAAAAGGTAGAAGAACTTGTGGATGTAGTTCCCATTCGTGAATCTGTTGTGTCTGTCGACTTAACAGATCGGCAATCTGATTGTGAACTCCTGGTAGGTGTTCGGCGAGAAGGTATATGTTTTGTGGAATGGCCCACCTCCAAATGTTCTGTGCCAGTTGGGACAGTTGTAGAGTGTGTCCCCCCCTGTTTTTGTATATAATACATGGCCGTGATGTTGTCTGTTCGGATCAGGACGGCTTTGTTTTGTACCTGGAGTTGAAAGGATTTGAGGGCTAGGAATATTGCTAGTAGTTCTAGATGATTGATGTGGAGCAGTCTTTGTTGAGTGGTCCACTTGCCCTGTGTTGTATGATCTAACAGGTGTGCTCCCCATCCTGTGAGTGATGCGTCTGTTAGTACTATTTGTGGAACAGGCTCGAGGAACGGCCGCTCTTTGGACAAGTTTTTTGTGTTCCACCACTGCAGAGAGCGATGTGTGCGGCTGTCCACCAACACCAGATCTGTAAGTTGTCTGAGAGCCTGATTCCATTGGTGTGCTAGACACTCTTGTAGGGGACGCATTTGAAGTTTTGCATGAGGTACGATGAAAATGCAAGATGCCATCATGCCGATTAGTTGCATGAACACTCTTGCTGGGAGAGAGTGTTGAATGTGAAACTTGGCGATGAGGGCTTGTATACTGGTTATCCTGGCTGGACTGGGATAAGCTAGAGCTGTGGAAGTGTTTATTGTGGCTCCCAGATATTGATGTATATGGGAGGGCTGGAGGTGCGACTTGGTGTAGTGGATTGTGAACCCCAAGTTGTGTAGTGCTTGAATGGTCTGATGAGTGTGTTGGACACACTGGTTGAATGATCTGGCTTTTATGAGCCAGTCGTCCAGGTATGGGAAGACATGTATTTGCTGTCTTTGTAGGTGTGCTGCTACTACTGCAAGGCATTTGGTAAACACCCTTGGAGCAGTGGTGACTCCGAATGGAAGGACTTTGAACTGGTAGTGTTGTCCATCGAGTACGAACCTTAGATACTTTCTGTGAGCAGGATGTATGGGAATGTGGAAGTAGGCGTCCTTGAGGTCTAGTGTGTCAAGGAAGTCGTCTTGTTGTAGTAAGGGAAGCACTTGTTGGAGAGTGATCATGTGAAAATGATCCGAATGTATATACTGATTGAGGGGTCTGAGGTCTAAAATTGGCCTTAGGGTCCCATCTTTCTTGGGGATTAGGAAATACAGGGAGTAAACCCCTGTTCCCTGGTGTAGTAGAGGGACTGGCTCTATGGCATGCTTTTGAAGCAGTGAAAGAACTTCTTGCTTTAAAAGTGTAAGATGGTCTGCGGACATTGTACGTTGCTTGGGTGGTATGTTTGGGGGGGCAGCTGTAAGTTCCAGGCAGTAACCATTTTGGATAATTTGTCTCACCCACCTGTCTGTTGTAATGGAGTTCCAGACAGGTAGGAACTGTGCTAGTCGTCCCCCGACAGGAGTGGAATGGTCGGGGGGAAGTGGAGGGAAGTAACTGTTTAGCAGCAGGGGAGGTACAGGTGTTGGTGCTACCTCGGCCTCTTCCTTTACTGTTGTTCCCTCTGTAACCTCTATAATATCCTCTATTGGGGGATGTTTGGGTGGTGTTTTTGAAAGAAGGTGAATTGTCTGTGTTGATGTTCCTGGAGGCTCCTCTGTAGAAGGAGCGACGAAAGGTGCCACGCGGTTGCGGAGACTGCAACGCTCCCATTGATTTGGCAGTTTCGGTGTCCTTTTTCATTTTCTCAAGGGCAGGGTCTACAGCCGGTCCAAAAAGTTGGTTGTGATTGAACGGCTGATTTAAAATGGTGGTTTGAACCTCCTGCTTGAAGCCTGAAATGCGCAGCCATGCATGTCTTCTGAGCAGTACGCTAGTGTTGACAGACCTAGCGGCAGTGTCAGCTGCATCAAGGGCACACTTAATGGACGCATTGGTGATTAGTTTGCCCTCTTGAATTAGGTCATTTGCCTGAGTTTTGTACTGGTCAGGCAAGTGTTGTAACAGGGTTTCTAATTGATCATAGTGGGCCCTATCATATCTGGCCAGCAGTGCCAGAGTGTTGGCTATGCGCCAGTGATTGGCAGCCTGCGCAGCTACTCTTTTGCCTGATGCGTCTAGCAATTTTGACTCTTTATCAGGGGGCAGTGCGTCTTCTGAGGTTTGTGAATTAGCTCGTTTTCGAGCATTGGAGTCTACTAAGGAGTCTAGAGGGAGCTGGCCTTCAATGTACGCAGGATCGTCAGGGGCAGGCCTATATTTTTTTATCGATCCTGGGGTTAAGAATCCTGGCGCGTACAGGATCTTTAAATATGTCAGGAGCATGCTTGATGACTCCTTTAATCATAGGTAAAGTTTGTACAGTTTTGAGGGACTGTTCAAAAGTGTCTAGTAGGAAATCTTCCTCTGGTGCATTTGTGTGCATGTGTACCCCATGAAAACAGCAGCCCTGTTGATGAGTTACCCAAACCCAATATTATCATCTGGAGGAGAGGGTTTTGTTGGGTATGGTAGAGGGCTTGGGAGGTCTGGGGGATCTATTGGATCATTGTATTCCCAATCATCCTGTGGTGGGTCATCTGGGTCAGTGAATGGGTCATCAGGGTCACCACCATCCCCTATGTCATCTTGATAATCATGTGGTGGAGATGTTACAGGCTGAGGCGGTGTAACAGGTATGTGGAGAGGAGGGGTGTTAGATGGAAGGACAGGGGAAGAAGGAGGCATAGGTGAAGTGGCACAGTCCTTTTCCACAGGTACTGGCTTGCGGCGTGGTACAGCTGTGAGATGTGCTGTTTTGGGGTTAATGTGGATCTTTGTTTGGTTATGATCAACAGGATCCGGGTGATAAAGCTCCTCTTCCTGGATAACCGGTTTCGGCGCCGACTTTTTCGGTTCCGAACGGGGTGGTGGCTGATTTTTATGGTCTTTGGCCTTAGGAGGCGTGGAAGAATCCTTAGGCTTAGAAATCGGCCCCGAAGGCTTTGGCTTAGGGGCTGTGGCGTGATGTTTGAGTTTCGACGCCGACTTATCCCCATGCTTTGATGTGTTCGAGGCGGGTTTGATTTTAGAGGTGGACGGAATAGGTGTGGATTTCGGAGCAGTGTGTTCTTTAGGCTTCGGCGCCGAAGGTGCCGGTGGAACTAGTACATGCGGCTTGGTCGGTGCCGAGGTATTGGAAGGCTTAAATTTTTGCTTCGGCGCCGGGCTCGAAGGCGGGGCGTCTGAAGCGTGTTTTCGGTCGCGACTGGGGCCAACAGGCGAAGTCTTGACCGGTGCCTTCTGCTTTGGTGGTGGGGTAGGGGCAGTAGTACTCACTCGTTGCCCAGGAGTGATGGGATCATCTGAGTCTTCTGCCTCTGACACGATCTGGAGATCTTCTGAATCTTCCTCAGGGACATCGGGGCCTTCGTCGAAGATGTCCACCGGTTCTGGAGCGGATCTCTGCGCCATGACGTGCCTTCGAGCTCGACGATCTCGAATCGTTTTTTTCTAACGGAAGGAGGCGCAAGCTGGACAGCTGGACTCGTGGTCGGGCGAGAGGCACTGGTTACAGACCTTGTGATGGTCACTGTGGGGGAACTTTGCTCCACACTGGGGGCATTTCCGGAAGGGCGTCCTTTCCATGAGCCGTAGGCCTCACGGCGTCGATGGTCCCAACGGCCCGCGGCGACGACTGGAAAAGGAATGGATGAGAGGCGCGTCGAGATTTCGATGTCGATGGAAGGTTGGTGGCAGATTTGCACGATGAAAAGGTTGAAAATTACAGTTTCGAACCGGTGCGCGAAAATTGCATCCGAACCCAATGGCGGAAAAAAAATCTGAGGATGGAGTCGATGCCCATGCGCACTATCGTCCAAAGGAGGAGTCACCTATCACCTGACTACAAAAGACTTCTTCGAAGACAACAAAGTGCAAGCATCCGAGCCCAACACCAGATGGCGATCTAATGCACAGTGTGAGTTCTGCAGCTCACATGCCTCGAACATAGTATTATCGGTTTTGAAGTAAGTATTTGGTAGTGGGAGTGGAGGTTCTGGGGGTAGACTCAGGGGTCCCCCAGGGTCAAGGATGCACTCTAGTTACACCCTCAGCGGCACTGGGGCGGCCGGGTGCAGAGTGCGGAGGCCCAATGTTATCCAATGAGGGATAGGGGGCCACCGGTTGGTGGCTGCTGGCAAGCAGGCCACTCGGCTGTGGGAGCAAAGCTCCTGGATTTTAACTCAGGGCAAATGGGGAAACAAAGTAGCACCAAAGGTACACCCTCAGCGGCACTAGGGCGGCCGGGTGCAGGGTGCCGTTTCGACGTTGGGCGCCCTGTTTTCAATGAGGAACCTCCGGTTTGCAAAGGCACTGCAGGCTCGGGGACGAAGGTCTTCTGGGTGCGACCACCACTTTGAGAGGTAAGTTGGGAAGTTAGGGGTTGGTTAAGCCCCGTCGGTTTGGGCACACAAGGCCGTGGGGCGTCGGGTGCAGGGGTGCCTTTTGGGGTCGGATCTTCTTACCAGCTCCTGGTCGCGGTTAAGGGGGTCTTCTTGATTTAGGCTGCAGGCGTCGGCTGGAGGCAGGTCCGGGGTCGCCGGATCTCAGGTCAAGATCGCCGGGGGGACCTCCTAGTGGTGTTTGCCCACTCAAGCTCGGGCCGTGGACGGCGGGTGCAGAGTGGGGCGGATTCGCGGTGTCTGGCCAGAGGTTGCAGATGAACAAATCCGGTGTTCACAGGAGACAAAGTCTTTTGGGTTGAAGGCAGGCAGGTCCTCTGGGGTTTTTGAGGTTGCTGGCTGCAGGACATACCGGAGTTACGCAGGAGCAGGTTCGAGGGGGAGACAGGCTGGTAGGGCTGGGGCCAAGTCAGTGGGCATCTTCCTCTTGTTAGCTTTGGCACGGCTGTCCGGTCCTTTTCTTGTTGCAGGTTCTTGTCTGAGGAAGCAAGGTTCAGGGGTGACCCTAAATACTAGATTTAGGGGCGTTACAGGTAGGTAAAAGGCAGGGACCAATGGGTCCCTTCCCTGGGGTGGGTACACCCCCTATTATGCCACCCTCCAGTGGGAGGGGGGCATGAGCTTGTCCCTGGTTGGCTGAGTCCCCCCCATCTTCAAGATAGCGTGGACTGAGTTGTGCTTCACCTCGCCTCCCCCACCTGAGGGGTGGAGTTGGCAGAGGTGGGCACACCTCTCTTCCTCACTTATTTTTCCCTCCGGTTCTCCCGCCCAAAGTGGGGGTCAGAACCAGTGGGGACCAGGTGCTGAGAGCAGCAAGTGGCCTGGGGAAGCGCACAAAGGCGGCAAGCCTTTGAAGCTTCCCCTTCGTGAACCCTGCCCATCCTGGGGGAGGAGGCTTGGCACCTCGTCCCAGGATGTAAATTGTTTCAGGCCCCAGAGAGCAGCAGGCTCTCGACCCAGTGGTCCAGAAACATGTCTGGTGGTGGCAGCTGAAAGCAGCCACTCAGCCTGGACACTAGAGGTGGGTTAGTTTTCAGGGGGCATCTCTAAGATACCTTCTGTGTGCATTTTTCATTAAATCCCACACTGGCATCAGTGTGGGTTTAATGTGCTGAGAAGTTTGATACCAAACTTCTCAGTTTTCAGTGTAGCCATTATGGTGCTGTGGAGTTCGTAATGACAAACTCCCAGCACCATATACTCTTAATGGCAGCACTGCACTTACAATGTCTAAGAATGGACTTAGACACTGTAGGGGTACAGGGCTCATGCACCTGTACCCTCACCACTGGTATAGTGCACCCAGCTAGAGGGGTGACGGATCTATGCCAGGGCAGTGGGTTGTAGGCATGGCACACAGGGATGTGTGCCATGTAGACTCTTCACTTTGTTCTGCACCAAAACACGCAGCCTGCAAAGGCAGTGTGTGTGTAAGGGTACAGGACCTCTAAGGGTGGCACATTAAGTGCTGCAGCCCTTCGAGGCCTTCTCTGGTCACAGTGCCCTGGGTACCTGTGGTACCATTTACCAGGGGCTGACCTGTGGCCAGAGATGCCAATTGGGTTTAGGCTTCAATGCAGTTTTAGGGAAAGAACATAGGCCCTGGGTACCTGATTAGCAGGAGCCCAGGGCACACTCAGTCAAAGCACATCAGCAATTCAGAAAAAAGTGAGGGCAACCATGCAGAAAGAGGGCACTTTCTCACAATAACTGCATATCTCCTCCACTGCGCTCTCGGTGTCGAGTTCGTTCCATGTATCCTCAAAATTTTCGGAGATTTCTTCCTCTTCAGGAACGTCTTCGTATTCCTCTGGGTCTTCGTCTCGAGGCTCTGGGGTCGGAGGTGATTCGAAGATATCGTCTTCTCCTCCTTCGGCATCTTCCGCCTCTTCGCCATCGATGTTCTCTGGTTCGGCGACCGGAGCGTTCTTTGTTTCGGAGACCGGAGTCTTGGGGATTCGAAAATCTTTTAGGGATTCAGCGAACTCTTTCTTCTTTTGATGAATCGCAGTCATCTCCTCTTCGAGCCTTTTTTACTTCTTTTCGACCTCGAGAGCCCTCTCGGCGTCGGAGGCCGAGGATTTTCTCTCTTTGCTTGCGCCTACGTTCGACCTAGACAGCGTGGCACTCTTCTCAGAGGGTTCGGCTTAGACCCTTGGTTTCGGCGTCTTCTGCGATTTTACCTCCCTGGTAACCTTCGGTTGGGTTCCGTGGGGCTCTTTGAATCGCGGCCAACCTTCAATCGCCTTTTTGCTCGGCGTTGGGGCTGCCTTGGGTTGCGCCTTGTGTTCGTGACCCTTCGGTTCCGACGGATGTGTGTGGTGTCTTACCTTATCAGTCTTCTTCATTGGCTCGCTTGTCTTTTTCTGGGCGCTGGCCTTTTCGGAGTCCCCGAACTTGAATTTCGACGTCTGACCACTCGTGCGTCGATTCTGCTAGCACTCAGTGTTCGTCCTCGTCGCTGGAGAAACCCAGATCTCGGAGGGGCGTCTTCTTCGTCGTCTGCGACATTGTGGCGTAGTGGGCCTCTCTCTGCTTACGGCGGGCTCTTCGAGTTTTCAGCAGGAACTACGCGCAGGCCTCACAGTTTTTGTCCGGGTGGTCTTTGGGTAGGCAGAGGTTACAGACGTCGTGCGGGTCGCGTTCAGCGTATTTGTGGTGGCACTTGGGACAAAACTTGAAAGGGGTATTTTCCATGTCCCCTACCTCGCCATTTGTGGACCGATGAGGCCCTCTGTGGTATTAGCCCCGGAGCTCCGCCGGAACTGTGATCTTCTCTCCGGTTACGACGTGGAAGAGAGATGAACTTCGCAGTGACCTTTTTTCAGTTTTCTTGAAGTTTTGGGAAAAATTCGAAAAAATTCTTCGGAGCTTCCCGTCTTGCTTCCAGACCCAACAGCGGAAAAAAAAATCTCAAGATGGCTACCACGCATGTCGACCTCCAGGATACCGTCTGACGTCACACAGGGGACGTACCTGGCACCAAATGGTAGTCGACAACGACCAAAAAAAAAAGAGAAAAAAAAAGAGAAAACAGACAATTCCGGACCCAACCACTAGATGGCGGAATAATGCACAGTATGTGAATCCAGAAAAGGATTCACGCTGCAAAACTTGTCTTTATGGACTGAAGTCTTGGGCTTAAACAAGGACCATGCAAAACAATTTTCACAATTATGGTCTCCTAGGAGGGGAAACATGCATACCGGATGCTTGTAGTTGAGTGCGAACTTCCTATGACACTTTGGGCAACATGTAAACTGTGTTCATAATCTAAAAGGGGTCGAGGAACTTCAGAGATCGAGTTGACTAGCTACTATTTTCAGTATAGGTAAAACCCTCCCAAAAACAGATCCAGCATCAATCTGACAGTCTCAACCGCTTTGTGATTCTCTTGAGGATTTGACTTCCACAAATTCTTCAGGAGCTCTCTCGATGCACCTGTGTATCACAAAAAAAACTAATCCAAGATGGTGGGTGCACACACGGGCATTTTGGGTTAAGAATTAATCACACTAAGACTCCAAACTAGGGTTGACGACCACTCACAATACAAACGTTTTTGAAACAAACTTTTCTGAATCCAACATCTATTTGGGAAATTGTGCAAAGCATGTGAATCTAAAAGATTCAATACTGAAAAAACACAGTTGCACAGTGAGCAGTAACGAAGGACAGATTTACATCTTTTTATATGATTTTCTGAAATATGATGCAAAAGGAAAATGTTACTTACCAGTAGACATCTGTTCTTGGCATGTAGAGCTGTAGATTCACATGCTTTGCATACTCCTGTCATCTAGTGTTGGGTCCGGATGTTTGCACTTTGTTTTTCTTCGAAGAAGTCTTTCCCAGTCACGAGGTAGGTGACTCCTTTCGGTGATAGTGCGCATGGGCATCGACTCCATTGTTAGATTGTTTCCCGTCAGAGGGTGAGAATGGAGTTAGTAGTATAGAAAGATGTCCATGCGTATGTATGTAATAAATAATTATGTAAATAACTAACTGCAACAGGTATAGGTACCCGGGGAGGCGGTGGGCGCATGTGAATCTACAGCTCTACAAGCCAAGAACAGATGTCTGCTGGTAATATTTTCCGTTCGAGGCATGTGAGCTGTAGATCACATGCTTTGCATGGACTATACAGCAGTATTCTTCCAAAGCGGTGGGTAACCTGTAGCTGTTGCAGTCGTTTGAAAAAGTGTTCTAAGAACTGCCTGGCCTACATTAGCTTGTTGTCTCGCTAACACATCTACACAATAGTATTTAGTGAATGTGTGCGGTGTAGACCATGTTGCAGCTTTGCAAATGTCAACTATAGGAATGTTTCCTAAAAAAGGCATAGTGACCCCTAGCTTACAAGTGGAATGTGCCCTAGGGGGTACAGTTCTTGTTCTCTTTCCTTTTGCATAGCATGTTTGAATGCATTTAACAATCCACCTTGCAATACCTGATTTGGAGATAGGATTGCCCTTGTGTGGTGGCGCAAATGCAACAAAGTTGTTTTACGAAAAGATTGTCCTTTCAGTGTAGTACAACAGTGCTCTTCTAACATCTAAGGTGTGTAGAGCCCCTTCTGCAACTGAAACAGGTTGAGGAAAGAATACAGGTAATTCTATCGACTGATTGATGTGAAATGCAGATACGACCTTAGGTAAAAATTTAGGATTAGTACGAAGAACCACTTTGTCTGTGTAGTTGGAAAAATGGTTCTTGTATGGTTAATGCCTGTAATTCACTCACTCTTCTTAATGATGTGATTGCAATGAGGAAAGCTGTTTTCCAAGGGAGGAACTGTAGTTCGCATTTGTGCATGGGCTCAAAAGGTGGGCCCATCAACCTTGTAAGGACTATATTAAGATTCCACACTGGAGCTGGCGTAAGTTTTGGTGGTATGACTCTTTTTAGTCCTTCCATGAAAGCTTTGATGAGAGGTACTCTAAATAACAACAAATGCTGTCTATTTTGTAGGTATGCAGTGTAAGAAAGTGGCTCTGTATATACTGCACCAAAGTAAGGTTCAGTGTGCACAGAGTCCACAGTCCCCAGAGGTTTGGCAGAGGCTAAAGTTAGATATAACCTTACTCTCTAAAGTGGTAGCTTGGTCGAGCAGTAAGGCAGTATCAGAGGACAGTGTAAAGCATTTGTTGTACACACTCAGTCAGCAAATGGTCTCACACACTCAAGAACTGAACTCTAGGCCAATTGTTTTGTATATAAAAATATATTGTTTTATTTTAGAACCACAAGTAGGTATAAAAATACTTTCTCAGAATGAGATGCTTTAGTTATATACTTTCAATACACAATAGACTTTTAAATGCAATAGCTACAGTTGTTGCAATAGGCAACACAATTCAAACACAATTATAACATTGAGCTCAATGGGGAATTTTAAGTAAATGCAATATCAATTACTTTGCGTATGATTTCCAGGATCCAGCCCTGGTGCATTTCCTGTAAACAGTTGAAAGAAATCGTTTTTGTTACACAGGCAATTTTTAAGGAATATTTGTATGTTTCAAAAATCGACACTTAGAAGAATTTCAGGCAAAAACCAGGCAATGTTATCCTATGGAGGAAAATCAAGTTATCGGTAAGTACAGTTGTAATTACTTTTCACGGTCAGTGCTGGGCACCAAGATCCAGCACTGGGATCTCTCCTGATAACAGGCGAGTAATTTCGTTTTCGTTGATCGGACTATTTTTTGTGAATATTTTAAAGTTTCCAAACTCGACACTTAGAAGAAATTTCAGTGTAAACCAGTCAATGTTACCCTATGGAGAAAATGTAGGTTATCGGCTTTCAGGTAAGTACTCGACTGGCAGAGTTAAGGTTCTGGGCATAGACTCAGGGTTCCCCCAGGGTCAGGTAGGTACAGTTGGTACACCCTCAGCGGCACAGGGGATGCCGGGTGCAGAGTGAGTTAGGCCCAATGTTAGCCTATGGACGGCAGGGGGCCTTTGGTTGGTGGCTGCTAGCAAGCAGGCCATGCGGCTGGGGGAGCTGGGCTCCAGGTCACTTACACAGGGCAAGTGGGGAAGTAGAATAGGATAGATGCTGCACTTCCAGGGGCACTCGGGCGGCTGGGTGCAGGGTGCTTTTGAGCCGTCGGGCGCTCAATGTATTTCAATGGAGAAGCTGGAAGTTGAAGAAAGGCTGCAAGCTCGGGGACGGAGATTCTTCAGGTGCGACCACCACTTCGAGAGGTAAGTTGGGTAGTTGGAGGATAGGTAGGCACCCCGGAGTTGGGCACAGGGGGCCGCAGGGCACCGGGTGCAGGGGTGTCGTTTCGAGTCGGGAAATCTTACCCTCTGCTGGTCGCGGTTGGAGGGGTCCATGGTTCTGAGGCTGCAGGCGTCGTCAGGAGCGTCGAGGAAGGTCCTTGGGTGCTGGATTCTTGGTCACAGTCGCCGGGGGGACGTCCTCGGGGGTCTTTGTCCACTCAGGCACAGGCCGGGTTCGGCGGGTGCAGAGTGTGCAGGAGTCGCGGTTCCTGGCTGGCACCAGGGGTTTGTTACTTGCTTTGAGTAGTACCACTGCTCGTGGGAGTCCCAGTCTTTTAGAGTCACAAGGCAGTCCGGTCCTCCGGGGTTTTCGAGGTTGCTGACCACTGGAGACGCCGGGGTTTAGCAGGAGCAGGTTCGAGGGTCGACAGGCCTGTAGGGCTGGGGCCAAGTCAGTTGGTGTCTCCCTCTTGTTAGCAGCTGCACGGCAGGTCTTCTTTCTTCTTGCTTGTTTCGGATTCGGGATCTGCAGAAGGAAGGTTCAGGGTGCCCCTAAATACTAAATTTAGGGGCGTTACAGGTAGGTAAAGGGCAGGGACCAATGGGTCCCTTCCCTGGGGTGGGTACACCCCCTATCCTGCCACTCTCCAGTGGGAGGGGCGCAGGAGCCTAGTCCTGATTGGGCAGGGCTCCCTATCTTCAAGATGTCGAGAGCCCGGAGATGTGCTTCACCTCGCCTCCCCCACCTGAGGGGTGGGGCTGGCAGAGGCTGGCACACCCCCTTTCCTCACTTGGGGTTTCCCGCCAGAGTGGGGGCTAGAACTGGTGGGGACCAGTTGCTGGGTACAGCAAGTGGTCTGGGGAGGCTCACAAAGACGGCATGCCTTTGAAGCTTCCCCCTGCCCATCCTGTGGGAGGAGACCTAGCACCTCGCCCAAGACGTGCATTGTTGCAGGAACAGGAGAGCGGATGGCTCTCCACCCAGGGGTCCAGCAACATGTCTGCTGGGTGGCAGCCTAGGCAGCCTCTCAGGCAGGACGTGGATTGTGGGTTAGGTTCAGGGCGCAACTCTAAGTTGCCCTCTGTCGTGCATCTTACATTAAATCCCACACTGGCATCAGTGTGGGTTTAATGTGCTGAGAAGTTTGATACCAAACTTCAGTGTAGCCATCATGGTGCTGTGGAGTTCGTGATGACGACCTCCCAGCACCATATACTCTTAATGGCAGCACTGCACACAGTGCCCAGGAATAGACCTGGGTACTGTAGGGATATAGGGCTCATGCCCCTGTACACTCACCACTGGCATAGTGCACCCAGCTAGAGGGGTGACTGAGGTATGCCAGGGCAGTGTGTTTGTGGGCATGGCACACAGGGATGTGTGCCATGTCGACTCTGTTTTGTTCTGCACCAAGACACTCAGCCTGCAAAGGCAATGTGTGTGTGTCAGGGTACAGGGCCTCTAAGGGTGGCACAATAAGTGCTGCAGCCCTTCGAGGCCTTCTTTGGTCACAGTGCCCTGTGTACCTATGGTACCATTTACCAGGGGCTGACATGTGGCCAGAGAAGCCAATTGGGTTTAGGCTTCAATGCAGTTTTAGGGAAGGAACACAGGCCCTGGGCACCTGATTGGCAGGAGCCCAGGGCGCACACAGTCAAAGTACATCAGCAATTCAGCAAAAAGTGGGGGCATACCATGCAAGAAAGATGGCACTTTCTCACACGCAGCAATTGCCGCTAGGTGTTGTCTGACAGAGGTGTAAGCCAAGGCTGACTGTTGCAAGTGTAACAGATAGCATATGATGTTCTGTATGGAAGCATCAAGAGGGTCGACATGATTGTTACCACAGTAGATAACAAATCTCTTCCACTTAGTTAAGTAGCAGGCCCTTGTAGTAGGTTTTCTAGCCTCTTTAATGATATTCATACATTCTGGTGGAAGGTTTAAGTAACCAAACTCTAAGACTTCAGGAGCCAGATCTCGAGGTTCAGTTGCTTGGGATCCGGGTGTCTGATTTCTCCATGGTTCTGTGCGAGGAGACTAGGTTAAATGTAGCTTTTGATGCAGGACTAGAGATAGCTCCAACAGGGTTGTGAACCATGGTTGACGTGCCCATGTGGGAGCTACTAGGATTAGTGTGAGAGATGTTTGCCTGAGCTTCTGAACCACTAATGGAATGAGTGGGAGAGGCGGAAAAGCGTAGGCAAATATCCCTGACCAGTTCATCCATAGTGCATTGCCCTTGGATTGCGGGTGTGGGTACCTGGATGCGAAGTTTTGGCATTTTGCGTTTGTGTGTGGCGAACAGATCTATGTGAGGGACTCCCCAACTTTGAAAGTATGGGAGGAGAACCTGAGGGTGGAGTTCCCATTCGTGTATTTGCTGCCTCTGCCTGCTGAGAACTGCAATCTGGTTGTTCACTCCTGGGAGGTGTTCCGCTAGGAGATAAAGTTTGTGGTGAATGGCCCACTTTCAGATGTCTTGGGCTAAGTGTGACAGTTGGAGAGAGAGTGTGTCCCCCCCCTGTTTTTGTATGTAATACATAGCTGTCATGTTGTCTGTACGAACCAAGACAGCTTAGCCTTCCAGGTGCGTCTGAAACGCCTTGAGAGCTAGAAAGATTGCAAGCAGCTCTAGATGGTTGATGTGCAGCAACTTCTGTTGATTCCACAGACCTTACACTGTGTGTTGTTGTAGATGAGCTCCCCAGCCAGTAAGGGATGCATCCGCTGTCAGTACTATCTGTGGAACCGGGTCTATGAAAGGCAGTCCTATTGACAAATTGTGTGTTCCACCATTGCAGAGAGCGATAAGTACAGACGTTTACCATCACTAGATCGGTCAATAGACCGTGTGACAGGTTCCACTGACTGGCTAAGCATTCTTGAAGTGGACGGATGTGCAGTCTGGCATGGGGGACGATCATGATGCAAGATGCCATCATTCCCAGGCAATTGCATATAAACTCGAGCTGGAATCCAACGATTGGATTGAAATCGGAGAAGTAAAGCCTTAATGTTTCGAATTCTGGCTGCGCTGGGAAACGCCAGGGCTTTGAGTATTTATCGTAGCTCCTAGGTAGTCCTGAGTATGGGCTGGTTGGAGATGATGTGATTTTGTCGCATTGATTGTGAACCCTAGTTGATGTAGAAACTGGATTATTTTTAAAGTGTGCTGAAGGCATTGTTGGTACGTGCTGGCTTTGATGAGCCAGTCGTCCAAGTATGGGAAGACATGGATGCTTTGTCTTCTCAGGTGAGCAGCTACTACCACCAGACACTTTGTGAAGACTCTGGGGGCAGTGGTGACTCCAAATAGGAGTACCTTGAATTGGAAGTGTTGACCCGCTACCACAAACCTGAGGAATTTGCGATGAGCAGGGTGGATTGGAATATGAAAATAGGCGTCTTTTACATTTAAAGTAGACAAAGTCGCTTTTTTGCAGCAGGGGTAATACTTGTTGCAGTGTCACCATGTGGAAATGTTCTGACTGAATGTAAAGATTTAGTTCTGAGATCTAGTATTGGTCTGAGAGAACCATCTTTTTTGGGTATTAGGAAGTAAAAAGAGTATACGCCCGACCCGAGATGTTGCGGTGGTACGGGTTCTATAGCTCCTTTTAGAAGTAGAGACTGAACCTCTTGTTTGAGGTGTAGGTGATCTGGTGAAAGTTTGCGTGACTTTGGTGGAATGTTTGGAGGAGTTTGTTTATTTATGCATGATTAATTAAAACCGTTGCATATGCGTAGCAATAAAAATTCCATTCACATGGTTTGCCAAGGCAAACATTAAAACCCAACTTATGCATAGTGTTAAAGTTATTATCTTGAGACTTATACAGTACACAGATCCAAAGTGCGTGTGCTTCAATTGTAGGTAAGCTATCAAAGGGTTTACCAAGTTAAACAGTAAAAACCATCATTGTTCATCAGTTAAAAAAATAAAAAATCATTGTGCATCATGTTATTCACTTTTTGAGGCTTGTGCAATTAGTCGGGTCTAAAATGCCTATACATCAAGTAAGTAAACTAGTTAAAACTTTTGCCAAAAATAACAGCAGTAAAAAACCATCATAATACTTCATGTTAACCCTCATTATGCTTTGTGTTAAGTTTCGTATTTAAGGGCTGTGCAATTCATCTAATCTAAAGTGCATGTGCGTCGGCGTAGATAGGCTGGCGAGTACATTGCCAAGTTATGCAAAGATAATATAGTAATAATCTTCATTACGTGATTAATGAAAACCTTTGCAATAAACTGCTTGAAAAACGCTTGTGAAGAACACATAAAATAGCCTATTTCCTCGCAATGCGGTCGATTTAAAATCCTTTTAAGTTTTACAAAGTTTTTATGCTGCTGTAGAAAAATAAAACCTCACATACTACAAGCAGTAAAGTGCAATGAAGAAAAACATGAGGGTTCAAATTGATAGACAAATGTTAGTTTCTAGGTACTGAACCCTAAAGAACGTAACCGATCTAGTGCAAAAGGGTAGTATGATCTTCAAGGTGTCGATGAGGAGTTGTCAGCTGCTACTGAATTTAACTTAGTTCTTGCTATACTCATAAAATGGACCAGCCTACAGGCTAATTGAATGTCTCCTCCTTCAAAACAAGCTTTCAATGCCTGTCTACATGATTGAATCTGTCTTTGATTCAAAAGTGGCTTTAATAATAGTCCTCGTTCTATGTCTAGACTCTTACAAGTACACAGTAAATGCAAAACATCCTTTTTAGGGTCGTGTCACAGTCTGCAGTTTGTTATGTCCAGACGTTTCCATGGTGGAAGGTGCTGCTTTGCCGGTAGAATTCCCAGCCTCAGATGCAGATAACTTTCCTTCACAACTCTTGAGAAACCTATTCCCAAATAAGTTTGTGGCAGGCACCTTGAGTAACTCTGGATAACAAACCATCCGTGGGCCCTTCTGGTAAGTGTAGCTTTATCTTCTTCCAGAGATAGTATCTTTACTGATTTGTTTACAAGCTCCTTAAAACATTTATAGGGCCCAATAGTTTCCCAGAGGCCGTGTAAAGCAAGAGAACTTAATGCCGATTGAAGGTAAGCCATGGCTGGACTATCTTCTTTCCTTTTCAGCTCTTTCCATAAGTATGAATTTAATGTGCCAGACTCTGCTCCCTTTATTTTGTGTCAGCACTTGGCATAGGCACCCTTCCGAGTTATTTGCTGCTTTTGGAGGCCAAACTAACTTTATTTGTGCCAGCGAGGTGTACTGGGGGAGGTTGAATATTATTCTCAAGGCTTTGGACACCACTTTATCCAGGGTGGACTCATCTCTCCCTCTCATGCATTCACTGCCGTGATGGTTGGTAAAAGCCTTGCTCAAAGCACCTTTAATAGAGGGATTAAATTTGGGCCCGTTATTTTGTTCTTGATATTCTTTAGTGCAACGGCCAATGTGATCCCTCTTGCTCTAATAGCTGCTTTTTTGCTGCAGGAACAAGCCCTTCCTGTCAAAGATTATACCCAAATACTTGTATTCTTCGACTGTTTCCAGCTGCTGACCCCGCAGCATCCACCGAGGTTGATGTTTTTTGCTCCTTTGGTTTAGTACCATCACTTTGGATTTTTCTTGGTTTATACATAACCCGTTCTTTTCTGAAAAATTACTTGTGGTACTTGTAAGATGTTGCAAACCTACTCGGGTTCGGCTAATCAATATTAAATCGTCAGCATACAATAAGTTTGACAGTGTTTGACCCCCCAGATTCGGGGCATGATGGTTACAATTGTCTAGCTCTGTTGAGAGATTAGACAGAGATTAAACAAGGTCGGGGCAAGGACGCAACCCTGCTTCAGCCCCTTAGTGGTCGGTATTTACCTTGATAAGCAGTCACCTGCCCCCAGCTTTATTTGAATCCATGTCTTAGAATGAAGTAAAATTAACTGATTCAGGAGTCTCGGAGCTATATCCCAACCAGACAATTTTGCCCAGAGCTTTCCCCTGTCTATACTATCGAAGGAGGCTATATAGTAAATAAAGCAAACAAATAATGGCTTGTTGATGTTTTTGGTGGCATCTATTAGGAGTGAGAGGGCAAGGATATTTGTCGTTGTCCCCATACTTTTTTGGAAATCTGTTTGGTTAATGGGAATTAAAGCTTTCCCCTGTGTCCACTCTAAGTTCGTCCAGTAGGAGGCCCGCAAAGTATTTAGCATCAATATCTATTAATGCAATGAGCCTATAGTTCTTTGCCTCGTTCCTACTGCTTTTTTTATAAATAGGCAAAATGATTGATCCCTTCCAAGAGTCTGGAATTCTTTCAACTTCCATAATGTTGCTGAAGAGAGGCAATAGTGCTGCGGCCCAGTAAGCTTTTCTGGATCACTCGTTTTGCATTTAATTCTCTTGCAGTTCAATGTGAGCATTGAATTTGGGTCTTCAATTGGAAAGGTAAGTGCTGTTCCATATGTGATAAGTGTAAGCTCTTGTGGCATATGGTCACTGCTGTCAGACGTTCCAATCCTAAAATCTCTAATTGATTTGAAAAGTGATAAAGATGAGAAAGTATAGTCTATTGCAGTACTTACCACGGTATTATAAAAAGTTGCTGCTTGAGGGCGATCGCCCGCAAATCGGCCATTTAATGCTACCAGGCTCAAGCTTTCTAAGTCCTTCAACAGGTCTTTCGATACTCTGGTTTGTTTGCCTCATTTACTTTCATCCTGGGGTGGGACCCCCCCCATGCCGGAGGAGTGTTGATGAACTCCAGGCAGTAACCAGAACGGATAATTTGTAGTACTCAATTGTCTGTGGTTATTGATTGCCAGATTGATAGGAAATGTGACAGTCTTCCCCCGACAGGTGTTAAGTGGTCGGGGGGGAAGTGGAGGCAAGTCACTGCTTTGTATTGAAGGGGGAGGTGCGCGAGTTTGAACCCCTACCCCTGCCTTTGCCACCTCTGTAACCCCCTCTGAAGTAACCCCTAGATGGAGAGGGTTGGTTATTGCCCTTATAGGTGGAGGTGGTCTCCGAGGAGGTATTTTTAGAGCCTCCACCGTAAAAGGAGCGCCGAAAGGAACCACGGCTTTGTGCTGACTGAAGGGCTCTCATGGATTTGGCCACTTCAGTGTCCTTTTTCATTTTCTCTAGTGAAGAATCTACCAATGGGCCAAATAGATGCTCTTTACCAAAAGGAGTGTTTAAAATGGAGGTTTGCACCTCTGGCTTGAACCCTGGTATGCGAAGCCAAGCATGTCTTCTCAAGAGGACACTGGTGTTTACCGCTCTAGCAGCAGTGTCTGCAGCATCTAGAGATCATCTTATAGCGCTATTGGAAATAAGTTGCCCTTCACGCACCAGGTCTTGTGCCTTAGATCTGTGTTCCTGGGGCAAATGTATTAATTGCTCCATCTCGTCCCAGTGAGCACGGTCATATTGTGCTAGCAGTGCCTGAGTGTTGGAGATACGCCAGAAATTGGCCGCCTGAGAGGCCACCCTTTTCCCGGAAGCAGCAATAAGTTTGGATTCTTTATCCGGGGGTGGAGCATCTCCTATTGTCTGGGAGTTGGCCCTTTTCCTTGCATTGGACACAACCAGGGAGTCTAATGGCTACTGACATTTTATATATATTGGGTGGCTTGTATTTTTTGTCTACTCTAGGGGTAAGAATACGAGCTCTGACCGGGTCGTTAAAAATGTCATCTACATGCCTGATCATCCCTTTGAGCATAGGTAGTGTATGTGATGACCTCTGAGTGGTACTGAGGGTTTCATAGAGGAAATCCTCTTCTAAGGACTCCTTATGTAGCTGCACCCCATGGTAGTTGGCAGCTCTACCCAGTAACTCAATGTAGCCCACATTGTCATCTGTTGGAGAGGGCTTGTTAGGATATAAATCAGGATCATTGCCCGTGGGCAAATTGGTATTGTAATAATCCCATGGGTCTTGCATAGGTTGATCATCCCCATCGTCATCCCATCATCCTGGTTGTCAGGTGTATGTGGTGGTGAATGTTCAGGTGAAGTAGGCTGAAACTGAGGTGAAGGAAGAGAAAGAGGAGGAGGGGAAGGGTTAGTTGCAACAGTTCGCTTCTTTAAAGGAATGAGATATTCCTCTTCTGTATCAGTCCTTTTTCAAGTCACTTTAGTGGCGATTTGTCCAGTTTGAGGATGAATATACAGCACTTTTTGTTTCGGATCCGGTTTGTCGATCGGAGCGTCGAAACTGTCTTTTTGGTGATTTCGGCACATCTGGCTGTTTCGACGCTGAAGGTTTCGGTGCCGAAGTCTTGGATGTTGCTGTTTTCGGATCCGAAGTGTGTTTCGGTGCCGAATGGTGGGGGTCGGTGCCGGATTTGTGTTTGGACCCAGAAGTTCTCGGCTCCAGATTTGATTTGGAGTGAGTCTTTTCAGAGCCGGAAGGCTTTTTAATAGGCTTCGGTGCCGAGCCAGCAGGCGGGGCGTCGGAAGCATGGTATCGGTGCCGACCGGAGCCAGAGGGCGTGGGTTGGACCAGAGCCTTCTTCTTGTGTGGAGTTGGGTCTTGGGACGAGTGAGGAACTGTACTCACGGTACGTTGTTCATGTGAGATGTCATCCTCTTGGTCGGAGTCGAGCTCTGGGATGGCGATCAGCCCCTGCTCCTCCTCGGTTCCCATGGCCTTGCCGGCCTCTTCGTCCGATTGGTGTCCGAAGATGTCTGGAATGGAGCTTGTGTGCTGGCTCTGCATGTCGCGACATCGAGAAAGACGGTCACAAAGTGTCTTCTTGGAACGGAAAGCCTGGCACGCGTCGCAGTTTTGTTCTCTGTGTTCGGGGGACAAACACAGATTACACACTTCGTGTGAGTCGGTGCGCGGTTATTTCGCGTGACACCGAGGGTAGAATTTAAAGGGAGTTCGTTCCATCATCTGCGGGTCGGCCCGACGGCCTTCGACGAGCTTTCCGATCAAAAGTTTTTTTTTTAAAGTAAATACGATACGCGATAGAAGGGAGAAGGCGATCGAAAACAATACTGTCGAGGGCGAGTATCTTGCGCACCGAGGGAACCCGAAGGAACGGTGTTGAACTGGAGCGCAGCGATAGACGTCCGAACCCGATGGCGGAAAAAAACAATTTAACAATGGAGTCGATGCCCATGCACACTATCATCGAAAGGAGGAGTCACCTACCTCGTGACTAGGAAAGGCTTCTTCGCAGGAAAACAAGTGCAAACATCCGGACCCTTAGAATGTTGTAATGGCAATGAGGAAAGCAACTTTCCAAGTGAAAAATTGTAACTCACATTTGTGTCAAGATTCGAAGAGTGGACCCATCAACCTGGTAAGGACAATATTTAGATTCCACGCTGGTGCAGGTGGAAGTCTTGGAAGAATTACTCTTTTTAGTCCTTCCATAAATGCTTGGATGACAGGCACTCTGAAAAGTGACGAATGCTGTCTGTTTTGCAGATATGCAGCAATTGCAGCAAGATGTAGTCGTATGGATGTATAAGCTAGATTTGAGCGTTGTAAGTGCAACAAATAGCAAATGATATTTTGTACTGAAGCCTCTAATGGGTTTATATGGTTGTTATTGCAGTAAATAACAAGCTTCCATTTGCCTGCATAGCAAGCCCTAGTAGTAGGTCTTCTAGCCTCTTTAATGATATTCAAACAGTCTGGTGGAAGGTTTAGATAACCAAACACTAAGTCAAAGTAAAATCCCTTTGGGGTGTTTATACAGCATACCAATACTTCAAACAACCATACTGTCCAACCATTTATTCATCACACTGGGGCCAAGGAGTCTGATATAGAAATGTTTATTCAGTATAAAATGCACTCAATTCTAAAAACCATTTAAAAATATGTTTACAATCAGTAACAATTTTTTTTCTCCAAATCCTCATTTATTGTTATTAAAAATTTAACACACTCCACACTAAGTCAATTTAGATTCAATAATCATATCATACAAGATTCATATTCATAGACCACATAATAAAATCCACAAAAAACTCATTTATATACACTTCATATAGGTTATAAAATCATAAAATGTGACAAAATTGATCATACATTATAATACATTCATGAATATATCCCACAATTATTAAAAAAAAGGAGAACAAACTAGCGACGCGTTTCGGTGGTGTATACTGGTAAACCACCTTCAGGCTTTAAAAAGAGAAGATGCTCTTTTTCTCCCCAAACATTTGTATCGCAGTCTGGGCCTCAAAACACTCTTAATGGAGAGGAGATCTTTTCTTGGTCCAATCACGAGGAGCTGTTAGCTTCTCACTGTGCCTTCTAAGATGCAAAATGAGTATGTGTCCCAATAATTTATTCTTGGGCTGCTGGTGGCCAATCTTCATAAAATAGTCCAGATCTAACATATGGGGTGCATTCCTCAGGTTTGAGAATCAACATCAAACATAACCCCTTTGGTTTGACCTTAATAATCCTAATAGCAGCAACTTCAGAGGTGTGATTTTAGATTCTCTTTTTCTTCCGTTATTCACTTGTTATTTCTGTAACAGAGTTCAAGGTCGTTTCGGTGGTATAACCTATATGAAGTGTATATAAATGAGTTTTTTGTGGATTTTATTATGTGGTCTATGAATATGAATCTTGTATGATGATATATGATTATTGAATCTAAAGTGACAGTGTGGAGTGTTAAATTTTTAATAACCATAATAAATGAGGATTTGGAAAACAAATTTTGTTACTGATTGTAAACATTTTTTAATGGTTTTTAGAATTGAGTGCATTTTATACTGAATAAACATTTCTATACCAGACTCCTTGGCCCCAGTGTGATGAATAAATGGTTGGACAGTATGGTTGTTTGAAGTATTGGTATGCTGTATAAACACCCCAAAGGGATTTTACTTTGACTTAGTGTCTTGTTGGTGTCCTGTCCCTTTGGTAGAGCTGGACCCCTCTCTTTGATTAAGAATTAGATAACCAAACTCCATGACTTCAAGAGTCAAATTGCAAGGTTAATCTCCTTTGGATTTGGATGCATTATGTTGCCATGTCTTTGAGTGAGGAGATTTGAAGTGAGGTGTAGTTTCTGATGTGGAACTACTGAAAGTTCTAACAGAGTTGTGAACCATGGTTGACGTGCCCATGTGGGAGCAACCAGGATCAGTGTTAACCCCTTCGGTGCGCGGCCGATTTTCGCCCTGTGCGGGGCGTTTCATTAAGCGGGCGGGTTCATGACGAGCTCAGCTCGTCATGCGCACACGAGCACTGCGCAGCATGACGAGCTGAGCTCGTCATGAGCACCGAAGGGGTTAAGGATGTTTGCGAACCACTAATGGAAGGAGTGGGAGAGGCGGAAAAGCGTAGGCAAAGATTCCTGACCAATTTATCCATAGGGCATTGCCTTTGGACTTTGTGTATGAGGTGGCACTGAAATGCTTTGAGTGCCAGAAATATTGCTAGCAGTTCCAGCTGATTGATATGAAGCCGTTTCTGCTTCTGGTTACAGAGCCCTGGAACAGTTAGTTTGGAGATGTGCTCCTCAACCGGTTAGTGATGCGTCTGCTGTTCGCACCATTTGTGGAATCGGGTCAAGGAAGGGCCGCCCTTTGGACAAGTTTTATGGGTTCCACCACTGCAGTGAGCCATGGGTGCGGCTGTCCACCAACACTAGATCTTTTAGCTGACCCTGTGATTGATTCCACTGACGGGCTAAGCATTCCTGAAGGGGACGCATCTGAAGTCTTGCATGTGGAACTATTGAGATGCAAGATGCCATCATCCCGAGCAACTGCATGAATACTCTTGCTGGAAGGAAGCTGTTGGTCTGAAATTGAGATACCAGAGCCCGAATATTGTTTATTCTGGCTGTACTTGGAAAGGCTAGGGCTTTTTGAGTATCCAAATTGGCCCCCAAAGTCTGAGACATGGAGGGTTTCAGGTGTGACTTCAACAGATTGACTGTGAAGCCAAGACTGTGTAGGAGGTGTAGAGTATTTTGCGTGTGTTGGAAACACTTTTGGTATGAGTTGGCTTTGATGAGCCAGTCATCCAAGTACGGGAAGACATGTATATTTTGTCTTCGCAGGTGAGCTGCGACTACTGCCAGGCATTTTGTAAACGCTCTGGGAGCAGTGGTGACTCTGAACGGAAGCACTTTGAATTGGTAGTGTTGTCCCTCTACCACAAATCTTAGGTATTTGCGATGAGCGGGATGGATTGGAATGTGGAAGTATGCGTCCTTTAAGTCCAGAGTGGACATAAAGTCGCCTTATTGTAGCAGAGGAAGCACATGTTGGAGAGTGACCATATGGAAGTGATCTGAATGAATGTATAGGTTTAATGTTCTGAGGTCTACTATAGGCCGGAGAGAAACGTCCTTTTAGGGAATTGGACAATAAAGAGTATACGCCTGTCCCTTGATATAGTAATGGGACAGGTTCTATAGCTCCTTTTCCCAAACGAAATTGAACCTCTTGTTTGAGTAGGTGTGTGTGTTCTGGAGATAGTTTGCGCTTTCGCAGTGGAATTTTTGGAGGGTTGTTGGTAAGCTCCAGGCAGTAACCAGATTGGATAATTATTAAAACCCATTTGTCTGATGTGATGGTATTCCAGACTGGGAGAAATTGGGTGAGACGTCCGACAGGTGTTGAATGATCGGGAGGAAGGGGAGACAAGTCACTGTTTATTTGTGGCTGGGGAGGTATGAGGTGTGTTACCTTTCCCTCTTCCTTTGCCATTGTTTCCCCGAAATCCACCTCGAAAATAACCTTGTAGAGGGTGATTGGCTATTGCCTCTATATAACGTGGAGAACCAGTCAGTAGGCATGGTCTTTGAGCCTCCCCTGTAAAAGGAGCAGCGGAAGGAACCACGATTGGATGGTGTTTGTAGAGCTCCCATGGATTTGGCTACCTCAGTGTCTTTTTTCATTTTTTCTAATGAAGTGTCCACTACAGGACCAAATAAATGTTCCTTATCAAAAGGTAAATTTAAGATGGAAGCTTGAACTTCTAGTTTAAAGCCTGATACCCTGAGCCATGTGTGACGTCTAAGTAGTACACTGGTGTTAATAGTGCGTGAAGCAGTATCTGCTGCGTCTAGAGCACACCTGATGGAAGTGTTGGAGATAAGTTTCCCTTCCTGGATGAGGTCATGAACTTTAGCTTTATGCTCATCAGGCAGATGTTGGAGTAGTTGCTCTAACTCATCATAATGAGCTCTGTCATATTGTAAGAAACTGGCTCTATATATACTGCACCAAAGTGAGGTACAGTGTGTATAGAGTCCAAGGATCTCCAGAGGTTTGGCAGAGGTTAAAGTTGGATAGAACCTTACTCTCTAAAGTGGTAGCTTGGTCGAGCAGTAAGGCAGTATCAGAGGACAGTGTAAAGCATTTGATGTACACACTCAGTCAGCAAATGAAACCCCACACTCAAGAACTGAACTCTAGGCCAATTGTTTTGTATAAAAAAATATACTGTTTTATTTTAGAACCACAGGTTTGCATAAAATAGTTTCTCAAGATAAGATGCTATTTGTTGAATACTTTCAATGAACAATAGACTTTAAATGCAATATGGTACAGGGGTTGCAATAGGCAACACAATACTTGGTATACTATAACATTGAGCTCAATGGGATTTTTAAGTAAACTGCAATAGAATTACTTTACAAACGTTTTTCTTACTCAGGGCTGGATCCTGGATTCAGCCCTGGTGCATTTCCTGTAAACAGTTGAAAAAAATCGTTTTTGTTACACAGGCGATTTTTAAGGAATATTTGTATGTTGCAAAAATCGACACTTAGAAGAATGTCTGGTAAAACCCAGGCAATGTTATCCTATGGAGGAAGATCAAGTTATCGGAAAATCACAGTTGTAATCACTTTTTCTAGTCAGTGCTGGGTACCTAAATCCAGCACTGGGATCTCTCCTGAGAACAGGTGAGTAATTTCGATTTTGGTATTCAGACGATTTTTAGTGAATTTTTCGAAGTTCCAAAACTCGACACTTAGAAGAATTTCCAAGTGAAAACCAGTCAATGTTACCCTATGGAGAAAATGTAAGTTATCGGCTTTCAGGTAAGTACTCGGCTGGCAGAGTTAAGGTTCTGGGGCAAGACTCAGGGGTCTCCCAGGTTCAGGTTTGTACTGTTGTTACACCCTCAGCAGCACAGGGGCGGCCGGGTGCAGAGAAAGTAGGCCCAACGTTAGCCTATGGCGGGCGGGGGGCCTTTGGTTGGTGGCTGCTGACAGGCAGGCCACGCGGCTGTGTGAGCAAAGCTCCTGGTCACTTACTCAGGGCAAGTGGGGAAGTCGAACAGGGTAGTTGGTGCACCCTCAGTGGCACTGGGGCGGCCGGGTGCAGTGGGCTTTTGGGCCGTCGGGCGCCCAATGGATTTCAATGGGAAAGCTGCGAGACGAACAAAGGCCGCAAACTCTGGGACGGTGATTCTTCAGGTGCGACCACCACTTCGAGAGGTAAGTTGGGAAGCTGTAGGATGGGTAGACACCCAGGAGTTGGGCACAGGGGGCCGTGGGGCGCCGGGTGCAGGGGTGTCTGTAGGCGTCGGAAAATCTTACCCTCTGCTGGTCGCGGTTGGAGGGGTCCCTGGTGTTGAGGCTGCAGGCGTTGTCAGGAGCGTCGAGGTGAGTCCTTGGGTGCTGGATTCTTGGTCACAGTCGCCGGGGGGACGTCCTCGTGGTCTTTGTCCACTTTAGCTCGGGTCGGGCTCGGCGGGTGCAGAGTGGGCAGGATCCGCGGTTTCAGGCCGGGGCCTGGGGTTGCAGATGTTGGAGCAGAGCCACTGCTCGTGGGAGTCCCAGTCTTTAGTTGAGCAAGGCAGTCAGGTCCTCCGGGGTTTTCGAGGTTGCTGACCACTGAAGATGCTGGGGTTTAGCAGGAGCAGGTTCGAGGACACAGGCCGGTAGGGCTGGGGCCAAGTCAGTTGGTGTCGTCCTCTTGTTAGCAGCTGCAGGGCTGGTCTTTCTTCTTGTTGTTTCAGAATCGGGATCTGAGGAAGGAAGGTTCAGGGTGCCCCTAAATACTGAATTTAGGGGCGTTACAGGTAGGTAAAGGGCAGGGACCAATGGGTCCCTTCCCTGGGGTGGATACACCCCCTACTCTGCCACTCTCCAGTGGGAGGGGGGCGGGAGCCTGTCCTTGGTTGGCTGGGTCCCCCCATACTCAAGATGGCGGGGACTCTAGGTTGTGCTTCGCCTTGCCTCCCCCACCCTAGGGGTGGAGTTGGCAGAGGTGGGCACACCTCTCTTCCTCACTTTGTTTTCCCGCCGGGTCTCCCGCCCAAAGGGGGGGGGGGGGGGGTAGAACCTGTGGGGACCAGTTGCTGAGTACAGCAAGAGGTCTGGAGAGGCTCACAAAGGCAGTATTTGAAGCTTCTCCTTCATGAACCCTGCCCATCCTGGGGGAGGAGGCTTGGCACCTCGTCCCAGGATGTGCATTGTTTCAGGCCCCCGAGAGCAGCAAGCTCTCGACCCAGGGGTTCAGAAACATGTCTGGTGGTGGCAGCCTCGGCAGCCACTCAGTCAGGTCACTGGGAGTTGGTCGAATTTCAGGGGGCATCTCTAAGATGCCCTCTGTTGTGCATTTTACATTAAATCCCACACTGGCATCAGTGTGGGTTTAATGTGCTGAGAAGTCTGATACCAAACTTCCCAGTCTTCAGTGTAGCCATTATGGTGCTGTGGAGTTCGTAATGACAAACTCCCAGCACCATAAACTCTTAATGGCAGCACTGCACTTACAGTGCCCAGGAATGGACCTGGGTACTGTAGGGGTACAGGGCTCATGCCCCTGTACCATCACCACTGGCATAGGGCACCCAGCTAGAGGGGTGACTGATGTATGCCAGGGCAGTGGTTTGTGGGCATGGCACACAGGGATGTGTGCCATGTCGACTCTTCACTTTGTTCTGCACCAAGACACGCAGTCTGCAAAGGCAGAGTGTGAGTGTCAGGGTACAGGGCCTCTAAGGGTGGCACAATAAGTGCTGCAGCCCTTGGAGGCCTTCTCTGGTCACAGTGCCCTGGGTACCAGTGGTACCATTTACCAGGGGCTTACCTGTGGCCAGAGATGCCAATTGGGTACAGTTTTGGGGAAAGAACACAGGCCCTGGGAACCTGATTGGCAGGGACCCAGGGCACATCAAGTCAATGTGCATCAGTGGTCTGGCAAAAAGTGGGGGGGTTACTGCAACAGAAACACTTCCTTACACATATCTAGGTAACAGTGCTTGTGTATTAGCTGTGCGCCAATGATTGGCTGCTTGCGCTGCGACCCTTTTGCCTGATGCATCTCTTAATTTAGATTCCTTATCAGGAGGAGGGGCGTCTGTTTGAGAATTAGCTGGTTTCCGAGCATTTGATACTACTAAAGAATCTAATGGAACCTGACCCCTGATGTAAATTGGGTCTGTAGGTGCAGCTTTATATTTTTGTCAACTCTAGGTGTAATGATCCTAGCTCTTACTGGGTCTTTGAATACATCATCTGCATGTTTTAACATACCGTTAAGCATAGGAAGTGTATGTGTAGTTTTCTGTGATGCACTTAATGTCTCAAATAAGAAGTCTTCCTCAATAGCCTCTTTATGGAGTTGCACTCCATGGTACTGTGCAGCTCTATTAAGTAACTAAAACCCCACATTATCGTCTGGAGGAGAAGGCTTAGATGGATACAAGTCTGGATCGTTATTGTTATTGGGATCAGTTTTATAATCGACCCATGGGTCTGGAATAATGTCCTGTGGCACATCTCCATGTATGTCCCCATCCTGATCCCCATCATCTTGCTGATCTGGAGAGTTTGGCTAAAGTGAATTTGTGGGTGTTAATAAGTTAGGATTAATAGGTGAAGAAGGTGAAAGAGGAGGTGGAGAAGTGTTAGTACCCATACTCCTTTTAAGAGGGATATGATGGGAATCCTCAAATTCTGGCTTCCTTTTTGCTGGCAGCTTTGTATAAAGGTGTCCTGTTTTAGGGTTAATGGCAATTTCCTTTTGTTTGGGATCCGTGTTGGCAGGCGGAACATCCAAACAAGGCTCCTTTAATGGTGCGGAAGTGGTTTTGTCTTTTAAAGGCAGAATTTTCGGTGTCGAAGATTTCGGAGCCGAAGATTTCAGATCCGAAGTTGGTTTTGGTGCCGAAGTGTTGGAAGGATGACTTGGCTTATCTTTCCGTGCCTAATATTTAGGTTCGGTCCCCGAAGGAGGCTGACTCGGTCCCAAGCCGGAAGGCTTTGTTGCATGTTTCGGAGTCGAGCCAGAAGGCGGGGTGTTAGAAACTTTATCTCTATGCCGACCTTGGCCCGAAGGCAGAGGCGGGACCAAAGCCTTTTTAGAGGGTACTTTTTGGGGCAGAAGAGTATCTTTACTCACGGCACGCTGACCGGGGGTGATGTCCTCCTCTATGTCGGAGTCTTCCTCGGCTCCCTGTGCCTCGAAGATTTCTTGGTCGTAATCTTCTCCGAGAAGATCTGGAGCGGAGTCTCTGTGATGTTGATACATTTCGGGACGTCGAGCCAGACGGTCACGGAGCATCTTCTTCGATCCAAATGAACGGCAGGCTTCGCAGTTTTCTTCGTTGTGTTCGGGCGACAAACACAAATTGCACACCTCGTGCAGATCGGTGCGGGGGTACTTCGTGTGGCACCCGGGGCAGAATTGGAATGGAGTCAGATCCATCTACTGCGAGTCGGCCCGACGGCCTTCCACAAGACTTTTGATCGAAGTTTTAGGAATTGATATGATACGCGAAGGTGGGAATACGTGATCGATGAACAATACCGCCGAGGGAAGTGGATTGCGCACCAAGGGGAACCCGAGAACAGTGTCGAACCCGGAGCGCAGCAATTCACGTCCGAACCCGATGGCGGAAAAAAACAATATAACAATGGAGTTGATGCCCATGCGCACTATCACCGAAAGGAGGAGTCACCACGCCTAGTGACTGGGAAAGACTTCTTCGAAGAAAAACAAAGTGCAAACATCCAGACCCAACACTAGATGGCAGGAGTATGCAAAGCATGTGATCTACAGCTCACATGCCTCGAACCTTAACTTTTGTTAATTTTGAGTGTTTTCTGAGTTTTAACTGACTTGGAAGTTGAAGATTACACGGACGTAGATTTTCCCTGGGGCCCAGAAAGTGAATGCCCTTAAGTCTGAACATCGGGGGCAGGAAGCCGGCAATGAAGATTCTTGGTTGAATGCATTGACTCCAGTTTATTTTACTTTACATAGAGATAGAAGGAACAGATTATCCTTGTTCCTCTAAGAGTGTCAATACCCGGAGTCTGGTCTGGTTCTAAAGTTATCTATGGAAAAATGTCTCAAATGTCACATGTCTGGGTTATGGCTCGTCTTCCATGTAGATCTTCCAGTTTTCACCAGCAGCACATTTCTAAAGGCATTTCGGCCATTTCAGCTAGTGTTCGGGGTAGAGGGATACAAAGAAAATAGTACAGCTGCATTCACTTTCCACACCAATGGCAATCTGAAGCTAAAAAAAATAAAAACATTAAATGAAAACTATGAAAAATGGCAAATCCTGGAGCAGAACTAGAGAGGCTTTCCTCATACCAGTAGTGTGCAAGAAAATCTAACACAGCGGAACCTCTGAGGGAATTTATGCTTTGTGCTCCTCTATTTCATTGCCAGAGTTCAGATCACATATTGAGGTGGGTAGACTAGTGACTACAGAAGGGAAAGTGGGGGCGTCAGACTACTGTAAAAATCTGAAACCTCTTTGGGAAGAAAACTCAAGCGAGTACTCATTACCTCCTTTTAATAGAATACTGAATAGGGCTCATGGGAAAATAGGGCTTGAATGTTGTTGACCCTGCATGCAGATCTTTACTAAGAACGAATGCTCAAAGCAGGACTTATGAACAGTTTCAGAAGGAGGACACACAAGTTTAACAAGCATTTGCAATGCAATAGGTCTCGCAGTTGTTAGAGTTTGAGCTATTGGCATTGTAAATGGCAATGCCTTTTATTTATGTGTTGGTTTTTAAAACATAAATAAAAGGCATTGTCATTACAATGCCAATAGGTTAAACTCTCGCAAATGCGAGACCTATTGCATTGCAAATGCTTGTTACACATGGTAATACTGTCTGGGCAAAAATGTCACCTTATTAGTACCAGTCTAACAACCAAATATATAAATAAGCGACTGAAAGATGACCAGCTAACGTCTGTGAAGGGTCTTCCAAAGCGTGGGACCCACGGAACATTTCATTAAAGAACACACACACGCCCTGGATCTGCCTCCTACTCCCTTTTGTAGTGCGCAGCTGTAGCACACGGATGGGTAGTGCCACTGTCCTGACCTGAAATCAAGGACAGGAGGTGCCACCAGAACAGTAGCCCCCAGAAGGGGACTGGCAGCTGTGCAGTTGCTTACCCCACAGCGGGTCCAAATGAGCTTGAGGACTCCGCCCAGAAGTGCAGCATAAGGACTATGACACGCGGAGGTGGAGGACACATTTCCTTTGAGACATTCTAGTCGCCTGTCCCCTTCTACTTACCTGAAACAATCACCTATGTCCCAGCACATACATGTTAAACGAGGAGCAGAACTGGCGACTGTGCAGTTCCTATTCAATAGTGTATATTTCCACATGCTAAATGAGGACATATTTTATTTCAGCGTTGCTAACACTGGCAATATGTGCACAATAAATACATAAAAACTGCAAATAGAATATGTGTATACGTGCAACCGGAAACTTTGAAAGTCAAAGAAATGTTCAATATTGAGTGTATTTGTACACATACCTTTCTTTGGTGAGATGACCGGCGGGCGGTTCTGTGACTGTCTCGCTCTTTCTCCCCGCTCAGTCACCCAAGCTTTTTTTTTTCCCATATTTATATAGCGCGAACTCGACCCGAAGGTATTGGAGCGCTTTACATGAGCACCGGTTACGTTACAAAAGGACACCTTAATTTTTTATTTTTTTTGGTAGGCACGGGGAGATTAGGTGATTTGCCCAGAATCACAGGATGTGGAGTTTCACCCGCCAGTTCAAAGGCTGGAACCCCTTAATTAAGGAGCAGTCCTGGCGTTAGGGCAGGTCGACAGTGTAGGAAAAGCATTGTAGGTGAAATATTTGTGCTTGTTTACACCACAAAGATTGGAAAGCCTACACCAATGGCCACGCCCGCTGGGTATGGGATTTCATGCCTCGGGATAAAGTCCAAGGAGCAATCACATTAATAAATGTGATGTCGGCACAGAGTCAGCGCGAGCCCAGGTTATCTAAGCAGCGCATGCCAGCTGCGTCAGTTAGAGTTACCTGGGGCTTCTCGGACACGCGCACGTGACTTGTCTGGGAATTTTCTGCACGTTTTCTTCCCGATTCAGCTTTCCTCACTGAGTCACTCTGGCCTTCGAGCCCTCATCGCGCGCCCTCCTCTGCGGTCAGATTCCTGAGGACACCAGGGTCTAATGACAGAGATTCCTTCTCGCATCAATCTCCCTTCAGGTGGAGTTGGGCCGTCATCAGAAGTGGAGTCTAGCGTGACTTTCTGTCATCCGGTTTCAGAAACATGCTGTCAACAAGCTGAAGACACGCTGTGAGCGACTTTGCTCCGATGCGGGACAGGAGATGTGCACGCGTATGGTGCGAGCAGGCGTTGTGATAACGCCGCGAGCCGTACGCGTGCACATCTCCTGTCTGTTAAGCTTCGGCACAGACAGTTGATGTGCACGCGTACGGCTTGCGGCGCTATTACAACTCCTGCTCGCACCATGCGCGTGCACATCTCCTGTCCCGCATCGGAGCAAAAGTCGGCAACAATAGATCTCGCATAGCGAGCAGCGCTTTGCGCTGCATCGCTAGGCGAGACCTAAAAAGGACCACACTGAGTTCCTATGGAAAATATACAAAAACTGGTCAACACTGCCTGCAGTATGTCAAAAATAGTTTTTTTTAATTAGCTTCTGTAAAAAATGTGTAGGTTAATATTTGGAGTGATCCCACAGGAGGTTGAGGCAATTCATTGCTTTGAATAATCAAACGAGATCTCGCACAGGAAATTCATTGTATACAAATAGAACTTCTAATGATATATGAATAAAACCCTGATCTACTCCTGCCACATTGAGCCACCTAAGATCCTGCTTGATGAAAGATCTAGGGTCTGCCTGCAATTTGTTTTCTGTATGAATTTTATGTATAATAAATGATTTATTCAACTATGCTATAAACATTTTACTTACTTAGGTCCAACAGAAAATGAAGAAAGGGAAGAAGCATTACTGTATTCCAAAGAGGTGGTGAGCAGGGCAGATTGCACCACCTCCAAATTAAAATTCTGTTCAGACTAATACATGCACATACAACTGAAACAATTTTGGAGAGTGTAAGCAGATTAAAGCAGGAGAGGATGTGATGACTTGCATCATATTACACATCAATGTCCCAGGACATACTCAATTGTACTGGTGATAATAGCCCTAGTTACAAAGGTTGCCGTTATTGTGTTGAGGATATGTAATGAACATGCACTTAAAACGAGTATCAATATCTTATAAGATATCTGGTAAATGATAGTCTACAGAGGTATTGCTTAAAGATGGGTTAGGGCGCAAGTTGGCAAGTGATATGTGAACTGTCTGTTGTACAATAACATGGGAATCAGTGTAGTTCGGAAGAGACAGCCCTAAAAATGTGAGAACATCTGGAGGCCACGGCCTAAACACTATGGACTGGGACTTTATCAGTGCTTGTGGAGCAGACGAGGGGAAAGCAGCACATTTATGTGCATTTGAGTTAAACTATGACAAGTGGAATGGAGTACTCCCCTGGGTGGCAGAGGAGATTAGGGATCGAGAGAGATGAATTGCAACTATCAGATGCTAACTGCTGCTTGTTTATTGTTTTATAAATGTGTGGTTTTCATGAAAAATCTATGAAAATATTTTAAATAAACGTTGTCTTCGCAAGTCATGTTTGTTTGAATTATTTCATAAAAACTGAAACAGAAGTTTTAAAATAAGTATTCCAGGGTCCTGCAAGGAGGTGGAGGCATTACATTATTTATAAGTATTTCAGAGAATACCTAAAATGAAAGAAAATGCAGACCGCGTCTAAAGGCTAAGTGGCGGTACTCCACTCAGACATGCCGAAACCACACACGGGGATTGGCTATTTGGGTAAGATGGGCAATGCAACTACTGCACATCAGATGTCTGTATGACAACCGTTTTTATTGCCGTTTGCTGAAGCAGACATGGGAAAGAAGGCATATACACATTATATGTATTTGAGAAAATAAAACAGCACCACACTTACCGTCGTTGCACAGGAGAGGGCTTTTTCTTGGCGCTAGATTTTGCCTGAGGCTGCGCCCTGGACTGGGAGGAGGAGGAAGAGGAAGAGGAACCAGAGGATGAAGACGACGAGGAACCAGAAGAGGAAGAGGAGTCTGAGGAGGAAGAGGAACTGCCACTGCTGGAACTGGAACTGCTGCAACTACGGGACCGTCTCTTTTCCTTGGGAATCGGCAGTGTTTTATCAGTCCCTGTTTTTTCTCCAACAGGCTGCGTTGTTGCTTTCTCCACCACTGATGAAGTAGCTGCTGCCTTCTCCACTACATGAGGTGCCATCTTCTCCACCACAACAGATGCAGTCTTTTCAGACACGTTGGGCGTTGTTTCCTTAAAACCAATGTCTAACACTGGGGGAGTTGCATTTTCCACCACAGAAGACACTGTCACTGTCTGATCTTCTATAGGAGACATTCCTTTCAAAGCTGGCCCATCCTTTTCCACACACTGCTTTGACACTTCTAAAGAGGATGTTGATTTCTCCAACAAAGGCACCACCTTCTCTGGCAATACCCTCTCTAAAGAGGTTGTAGAGGGGGATGCCACCCTATCTGTAGTAGGAGATGGCACCTTTTCAGATGCTAGAGGCATCAACTCAAAACTATTCTCCAGAGCAGGAACAACTGACTGGACTGCCTTCTCCACCACAATCAAATTATCCTGCATCAAAGGTGCTGTTTTCAACGCTATAGACGACTCATTAACTTCAACTATTTCCTTCCCCATCGGACTAGGACTCCTACAAACACAAGAAAAAACATGAAATTCACATTTGCACTTTGCTCTTCAACATATGTGTATGGCAACAGCAAGAACCTTCAGGATTGTCAGGTCAGAGTGCTGCCTGCCCCTTGGTTTCTCCCTTAGACCCCCAAAGCCCTCTCTAAGGTTCTTGGTTAAGGTTAGACAGTTCTCTTTAAATTTCCCGGATAACGGTGCCTCATGGGAGCCCCGTGCTAATGATTGGCTACTCTATACCCTCCATTAGGAATCTAAATCCTTAAGGTCTCTCTCAAAATTTCTCCTTCCATCTGATAACTCCTCTTCGCAACCCCCTGCTCTTCATGAGTTTGATTCTGAATTCTGCCCCTCTTCTGTGGGCTTGCACTTCAAGTTTAACCCTTGCCGACATCACAGATTGCTCCCTAGGTTAGGATTCTACCACACCAAAATGTAGTCAACATCTTGCGGGATCATCCACCCAATTTTAAATTCACCAATTTGCACAAGTGATGAGGAACTGGCTCCTGTGTGACATGATCATAAGATCATCTTCTCAGAGGCTTTTCTTTCCCCTCCCAGCTCAAGTCTCCATGCTCTGGATTACCTGGCCTAAGCCTTTGCCCTGCTACCCTGGGACAGCACTGCACTCAGTTGTCTCACCTACAGTCAGGTTGTGCTCTCCAACTGGCCCTTTTCTAATACAATTGTCCCCTTGTCAGAGTGGTGCAGACCCCTTGGCGACTCCTTGCCCATTTTACACTGTAAAACATTGGTTAATTAGTTGACGGAGGTAAGTACCCACCTTAAGTAATAATCACAACACCTGTCAGGGTGAGCTACTAAAGTTACTGAATAAACCTGAGCTCAACTCCCTGGTAGCTATGGCACAGAGCAGACAGAGGCAATGCGTAGTATTTATCCATTAACTAAATGCAATAAATCAAAATGCAAAACAAACATCCCAAACTGAATTAGAATAGAGTAAAATGACAAAAATCCAGTAAGGGAAACCTGAGACATGAATCTGAAAATTTTAAGTAGAAAAAGCGCCAAGACGCACAAAGTGCCAATATTAGTCAATGGTGGCGGTAGAGCAGGGCCTAGACACATTTTGACACCAACTGAGATGGAGCACGGGTCAGATACCCTAACTGGGTTCGCTGTGTTCAGAGATTTAGCTTCTGACTTTAGCCCTTTAAGTCCCAATCCAACACTGGATTTCAATTCTAAAGCTCCCAGAATCTCAGGGGAGACACTGAGAGACTCCCTGGGCAGCAGGCAGAGTCCAGTTCAGGTCACGTTGCCACAGATTAGCTGGGCATCTGCAGGAAAGGCACATAGTTGCTTGTTGTATCCTTAGAGCTTCAACAGGAGTTCAGCCGTATGACCGTTGGAGCCAACTTCTTTGCTCTGGGTACAAAAGAGCAAGGACAGTCCTCCAGGTCACTTCTCAGGTCACGGACAGCAGGCTCAGATTTCTTCCAATCTTTCCAGGCCCAGAAGTGTTCTGAAGTGTGTGCCTGGGGTTGCCACATTTATGCTTGGCATGAGATAGTGAATGGGAATGAACCCTGGGCACACCCTAACCAATAAAGTAAAGGTTCCCCGCGCTAACCCCGCTTACTTTGGGAATTTTCAAGATGACAGCAGTGTTCGGCGACACTAAACTTGGGCTATGAGGGTTGGATGTGTGCGTGGGGAGTGTACTTTGGTAATCCTAGCATCCGCCCACATCAAATACCAACATCCAGTTTGAGGCAGTTCCTGTACCCATAAGAAACCTAGAGACGGAAGTCTGGTAGAACAGCAGGGTTCATCTGCTACTAGACGAGGGTAGACTATCACGTACTGAAGGGATCCCGATTAACTGTTTCGAATCAGAGCGCTGCAATACACGTCCGAACCTGATGGCGGAAAGAAAACAATCTAACAATGGAGTCGATACCCATGTGCAGTATCACCGAAAGGAGGAGTCACCTTAACACGTGGCTGGAAAAGACTTCTTTGAAGAAAAACAACTTGGAAACATCCAGACCCAACAATAGATGGCAGGAGTATTCAAAGCATGTGTATCTACAGCACACATGCCTAACCTGTTTTTGCACCCGACTCTCACCCTTTTAAGAGCACCCCAAGTGAGATATGTAAAACCCTAGCAAACTGTCAAGCAGACCTTGATACTCCAGCAGGATTTGTCACGGATTTCAACATGTTGCCCACTGTTCATTGGGGCTGGTCTGGCTGGGGGAACAAAAGAAGGGTTCAGGCCTGAGTGTTAGCTACATCTGATTGTGACAGGTTAGGCCTGTTAAAGTTAATCACATTACTGTGCCCAGCACACGCCATCTCAAGTGCCAATTACCTGCTGGCAGAAGTGGGCAAACAAAACGCAGATTAGCTTCCCGTACGCTTCAGGCAGGGAAAAGGTAACTGTTTAAAATTATCTTTTGCTTTATAGTTATACAAAATTCAATTCTAGAATTTACTTATTTTATTAATTTTTTTAGTTTTATATAAAGTTAGCTGGACCCAGGGGTATATGAGCGCTTTACAGGTTATGGGAATACGTTAAAACGTTTGCAAAAGGTACATGAAGGTAGTCAATTTCAAAGTCATAAGACGGTAAAGTATTAAGTGTTTATAAAGTCACAAAGTATAAACAGGGCATATGGAAGAGAAGATCAGTGATAAAAAGGCGATTCAGCAAGTCATGAGACCATCTAGAAGGCATTAATGAACGAGGGAAACGTAGAACAGTTAGTGCGCATGTTGAGGTAGTTGTTGGGGAGTAGAGATTTGAGGTCCCGTTTGAAAGAGGGAAAGGAGGAGTTGCAGCGGAGGTCTTTGGGTAGCGAGTTCCAGATCTTCAGAGCATTACCTCAAAAGGAGCAAGCCTGGGATGATTTCTTCTTGAAGTTGGGGGAGAATGAGGAGAAGAGCAGTGGAGCTTCTCAAAGTTCAGGCTCTTCCAGCTCTTGTAATTCTGTTTAACTATTCAGTGGGGTCTTTGTATGAAGCACTTTGTGGGTGATGCAGCATGTGTAAGGAGGGAATTGCCATAGTCAAGTTTTGAGATGACAAGAGATTTAACTATCATCTTAAGATGGTCAGGAGAAATAAACGGCTTTTCTTCTTGAGATGTCTGTGTGTCCAGAGCGCTCCTTTGGCAGAGTTGTTGATGTGCTCCCCCATGGATATGTTTCTGTCCAGGGTGATACCCAGAGGCTTAACAAAGTTAGAAAGGGAGAGAAAGCAGTTAAGAGCGTCAAGATTCTTGATCCAATCTAGGATAGGCAAAGGATTGTTTCTGAGGGAGAAGAGAAATAGTTCTGCCTTATTGGGGTTGAGCTTAAGATGGTTGTTTTTTAGCCATGATTCTATGTTAATAAGTGTGGTGTTCAGTTGTCGGAGGTCACAGAGTAATTTGATTTCGCCTTTCATTGGCATATAGGTATTTGACACCTGCTTGGTTCAAGATGGCGGGGAGGGGTCCATTAAGAGATTAAAAAGGGCTGGGGAGAAGACAGAGCCTTGAGGTACACCTTGCATCACAGGAGCCGAGTTGGAGAGACAGCTGCGTATTTGTTGACAGCAATGTTGTAGATAGGACGTAAACCATTTCACGACTGTGACATTGACACCTGTGCACCATCTGAAAGTTTCAAGCAGAGCTGGGTGATTTACTGTATCGAATGCCACTGACATGTCAAGTAGGATTGGGAGGCAGGCATCACCTTCAACTAGGTTTCGGTGAATGTCATCCGAAATACTGAGCATAACTGTTTTGGTGCTACAACCTTTCCTGAAAGCTGATTGGAAAGTGTCATGGAGGTTGAATTCCTCTATGTGTCAGTTTAGTTGAAGGAGGACACATTTCTCTAGAGTTTAGGCTAGGAAGGAAAGGTTTGTGATAGGTCTGAGGTTGTTTAAGTCATTGTGGTCCATCCCTGTTTTTTGTTTTTTTAATTGGAGTGACTTGACCTACTTGGAGGGAATCAGGAAGACAGCCTGAAGAGAGGCAATAATGATTTGGGTCCAGAACATGGAGATATGGTTGAGGTTATGTATTAGGGTGGAGGACAGTGGGTCTAAAGTGTGGGCAGTTGGTTTCAAGCTTGCCATTATTTTGAAGACTTCGTTTTCAGTCATAGAGTTGAAGTCTGCCCACTTAGTATTGTTTTTCAACTGAGGGTAAACCGGATTAAATACGGGTGTAGTTGGGACGTGTTTGTCATAGGTTGAACCCTGGGAGGGGGTTTCAGTGGCAACCGAGGGGTCAATGACGCGGGTGGGCAGGGACGACAGACTAGTATCATGGATAAGAGTTTGTTGGATTTTTGCAACTTAGTAAGGTATTTGGCAATTTCTTCACTGGTTCAACAGTGGCAGGTGGATCCGGATGGAGGTAGTGGTCACTTGAAGTTTGATTATGTTGAAGAGATCCCTGGGTCTGTTCTTTACACGATGCAGTTGATTTCGAAAGAGGGTGGCTTTTTCTCTAAAGATGTGTAGGCAAGCCGTTCAGATCTTAAGAGTGAGAGGCGAGCGGGTGAAGGGTTTTGTCTCCAGTGCCTTTCCGTTAGTCTTCGTTGTCTCCTGACGAAGTTGAGGTCAAAGTTGAACCAAGAACTGGATTGAATTTTTCTAGATCGCTTAAGTTTAAGCGGTGTGACTTGGTCGAGCACAGAAGTCATAGCTGAGCTATAGTGGGCAGTAAGGTCATCAACATTGTGAATGAGAGGCTCTGAGTGTAGCTGGGTGTAGACCATGAGTTCCAGGTCTGTTAGGAGGATGTGTTTGATATTCCTTGCCCAGTGCGTGGGTATGTTGGCGGGGGTTAGAAGGAGTTTGGGAGGGGCACTGAGATTGAACAGTGCAAGATGGTCGAACCAGTCGACAGGTTTGATGCATCGGAGGGAGACAAGCTCTTTTCTTGCCATTATAGCATGAAGAGTAGAGCCTTTCTCTTGGGTGGCATCTTTGCACTGTTGTTTGAGGTCATTGATATCAAGAAGGTTGGTTAAGTTAAGGACTGTGGCATCAGCATTGTCATTCCAGTGCAGGTTGAAGTCACCAAGAAAAATGTCAATGGAGTCCGTAAGGGAGTGCTCAGTAATGACGAAGGTTAATTCTTCAGCGAAGATTGTGTGATCACCAGGGGGGTGGTAGATAGTATGGAGATTGATAGGAGTGGTGACTTTGGTTGGGAGACTGAGCCCAAGATATTCAAAAGGTCCGGAAGTTCATCGGTTGTGGTGCGATGAGGTGAACTTCTTTGTCAAGGATTGCTAGCACGCCCCGACTGACCTGGTCTGTCCTGTCTGAGGATAGAAGAGCCAGGTGCAATGAGCAGGTCTAGCAGTGGGGTGGAGTGATCGTTGAGCCAGGATTCAGTCAGAAATGCAATGTCAATATTGACCTCTAGTATCATTTCGGCTAGTTTGATGGCATGTCTCACTGCTGATCTGCAGTTAAAGAGCATGCAGGATAGAGAGCTAGGAGTAATAGTCATGGTGTATAGTCTGAATGGTGGTGTATTGAACGAAAGGTCTGGGTGATGGTTGGTTTGGGGGGAATCGGTTTGTGCACAAGATTACTGGGATACTTGTGTGAGGTTTACGGTCTGTAAGTGAGGTATTTGAGCTGTAGGATTTGCTGAGTGATTATGCTTCCAAGGGGGGATAAAGCGTTGAGGGCTCTGGGGAGGGCCTGAGGGAATCGGCGGCTCAAGGACATGGTGGATAGTCCAGAGTGCCGGCTGTCGTTTTGAGATCTGTTTTGGGGAGAGCAATTCTCTCTTCTCATGGCGGAGTAAGGTGGTGATTTAGCAAGGCTCACGAAGCCAGATTCTACAAGAGAGGTCTTCCACTAGAGTACATTTTTTGTTCTATTTGGCTTAAGCGCTGTTTGAGAATATCAATGAGGCTATCTGTTTTGGGGGTGCGTGGACAGGCGGAGGGTCCAGAGTCAAAGGTGGGCGGGTGATCCACAGCAGAGGAGGAAGGGGCAGTGTCATTAAGTCAGGAGGAAAGGGTGGTTTGGTTGGGAGGGATGAATATAGAGAGTCATGATAGAGGGGGGGGAACAGTGATGTAAGGATTAGAAGTCGCGTTGGCGCTCTCATGTCTGGTGGGCATGTCAAGGGGCTGCATAGCTGTGTGATTAAGTGTAAAGGTGTGGGTGGTGTTGGTTGGACAGATGGTCATTGGACTAAGGCGTGTGACTGAGGTGGGGGAAGTGGTGGACTGAGTAGTAGAGAAGTTTAGGGGAGACGTGGGTTGAGGGCTGTCAAGAGAGGGCAGAGGGAGGGCTAGTAGTAGAACCAGCTTGTGTTATTAAGGCAAGAAGGGACGGTAAGTGTCTATTAAAGATGGTGAGGTGTTGGTCTGAAGCTTGGATTAGTATGTTACCCGTTCTATAGATAGTAATGGAGACCTCCCCTCTAAAGCTTTGGGAGGGGGCGGTTGGGAGTTTAATTCCGTAAGGAATTTTTGATGGTTTGGTGATATGAAGGTGGAGTTGGAAAGTGTTTATTCATTTTGCAGGACGTTTGGAGTAAATTGGATTTTGAATAACTATTAATGAAAAACCTTGAACTATTTTATTAGCTGCCTACAAAGTGAAGGATAATGTTACTTACCCAGTAAGCATCTGTTCTTGGCATGTAGAGCTGTAGATTCACATGCCTTGCATACTCCTGCCATCTAGTGTTAGGTCCGGATGTTTGCACTTTGTTTTTCTTCGAAGAAGTCTTTCCAGTCACGAGGTAGATGACTCCTCCTTCCGGTGATGGTGCGTATGGGCATCGACTCCATTGTTAGATTGTTTTTCCGCAGAGGGTGAGAATGGAGTTAGTAAGAGTAGACTAGAGATGTCCATGCATATGTATATAAAGTAAGAGAGAACTGCAACAGGTATAGGAACCCGGGGAGGCGGGTGGGCATATGTGAATCTACAGCTCTACATGCCAAGAACAGATGCTTCCTGGGTAAGTAACATTATCCGTTCGAGGCATGTGAGCTGTAGATCACATGCTTTGCATAGACTATACAGCAGTATTCTCCCAAAGCGGTGGCTAACCTGTAGCTGTTGCAGTTGTCTGAAGGAAAATGCTACTTACCCAGTATGCATCTGTTCTAGGCATGTAGAGCTGTAGAGTCATATGCTATGCATAGATCGCCATCTAGTGTTGGGTCCGGATGTTTGCACTTGTTTTCCTTCGAAGAAGTCTTTTCCAGTCACGAGGTAGGTGACTCCTTTCGGTGATAGTGTGCATGGGCATCGACTCCATTGTTAGATTGTTTTCCCGCAGAGGATGATAATGGAGTTAGTAAGAGTAGTAAAAGGAGATGTCCATGAATGCATGTATCGAAGTAAGATGTTACTGCAACAGGTATAGGTACCCGGGGAGGCGGGTGGGCGCATATGACTCTACAGCTCTACATGCCAAGAACAGATGCATACTGGGTAAGTAGCATTTTCCGTTCGAGGCATATGAGCTGCAGATCATATGCTATGCATAGACTACATAGCAGTTATCTCCCAAAGCGGTGGATAACCTGTATCTGTTGCAGTGGTCTGAAATAGTGGACGTAAAACTGCCTGGCCCACTCTAGCTTGTCTTGCTAACACATCTACACAATAGTGTTTCGTGAATGTGTGAGGTGTAGACGATGTTGCAGCTTTGCATATGTCATCTATGGGTATATTTCCTAAGAATGCCATAGAAGCCCCTAGTTTGCGAGTGGAGTGTGCTCTAGGGGGAACTGTTAACGTTCATTTTGCTTTTGCATAGCATATTTGAATGCACTTGACTATCCACCTTGCCATACCTGATTTTGATATGGGATTGCCTGTGTGTGGTGAAGCAAAAGTGACAAATAGTTGAATTGTGGTGCGGAAAGGTTTTGCCCTTTCTATGTAATAAAGCAATGCTCTTTTCACATCTAAAGTGTGTAGGGCACGTTCTGCCACTGAATCTGGTTGAGGGAAGAATACAGGTAACAGATTGATTGATATGAAAAGCAGAAATGACTTTAGGAAGGAATTTAGGATTAGTCCGAAGAACCACTTTATTTTGGTGCATTTGTAAAAAGGGTTCTTCTATAGTTAATGCCTGAAGCTCACCCACTCTTCTGAGTGATGTGATAGCAACGAGGAAAGCAACTTTCCATGTGAGAAATTGCAGTTCACATTTGTGCAGTGGTACAAAGGGTGGAGCCATTAGTCTGGTGAGAACAATGTTCAGATTCCACACTGGAGCAGGTGGACGTCTCGGGGGAATGACTCTTGAGTTCCTCCATAAAGGCTTTGATAACAGGTATTCTAAAAAGAGATAGATGTTGTCTATTCTGGAGGTATGCAGCTATTGCAACTAGATGTAAGCGTATGGACGTGTACGCTAAATTGGAACGTTGTAGATGTAATAAACATCATATAATGTTTTGTACCGAAGCATCAAGCGGGTTGATGTGGTTATTACAGTATATCACAAACTGCTTCCACTTTGCTGCATAGCAGGCTCTTGTGGTAGGACGTCTAGCCTCTTTGATAATATTCATGCAGTCTGGCTGTAGATTAAGATAGCCAAAATCTAAGACTTCAGGAGCTAGATTGCCAGATTGAGTTGACTGGGATCTGGATGTCTTATGTCTCTGTGTGAGAAGATTGGGTGTAAGACGCAGTTTTTGGTGAGGAACTACTGAGAGTTCCAATGGGGTTGTGAACCAGGGTTGATGTGCCCATGTGGGAGCTACTAGGATTAGTGTCAGGGACGCCTGTTTGAGTTTCCGAACCACTAATGGAATGAGTGGGAGAGACGGAAAAGCGTAAGCAAATATCCCTGACCAATTCATCCATAGTGCATTGCCTTTGGACAATGGGTGTGGATACCTCGACACGAAGTTTGGGCATTTTGCATTTAGATGTGTGGCGAACAGGTCTATCTGTGGGAAGCCCCACCTTTGGAAGAATGGGAGGAGAACTTGAGGGTGTATTTCCCATTCGTGGATTTGCTGTGTTTGACGACTGAGCAAATCTGCCATCTGATTATTTACTCCTGGAAGGTGTTCTGCTAGGAGATCTATTTTGTGATGTTTGGCCCATTTCCAGATGGTCTGTGACAGCTGGAGAGAGTGTTTCCCTCCCTGTTTTTGTATGTAGTACATGGCTGTCATGTTGTCTGTACGAATTGGAACAGTCTTGCGTACTAGCTGAACTTGAAATGCTTTCAGCGCCAGAAAAATCGCTAGCAGCTCTAGGTGATTTATATGAAGCTGTTTCCGTTGCAAGCTCCAAATGCCCCGAATTGTGTGGGTTTGGAGATGCGCTCCCCAACCTGTCAGTGATGCGTCTGCTGTCAGTACTATCTGTGGAACCGGGTCACTGAAGGGCCGCCCTTTTAAAAGGTTTTGCGCGTTCCACCACTGCAGAGAGCGATGGGTGCGGCCGTCTACCAACACTAGATCTGATAACGGACCATGAGCTTGGTTCCACTCACATGCTAAGCATTCCTGTAGGGGACGCATTTGAAGTCTTGCGTAGGGGACTATAAAAATACAAGACGCCATCATTCCCAGTAACTGCATGAACACTCGAGCTGGTAATGTGTTGAGGCTGAAACAGACATCAGGGTTTGTATATTCCGGACTCTGGCTGGAGTTGGGTATGCTAGAGCTTTTTGTGTGTATAGTAGCTCCTAGATATGCTTGCGACGTGGATGGTTGGAGATGGGATTTGGACAGATTTACTGTGAATCCTAGCTCGTGGAGCAATTGCACAGTTTTTTGTGTGTGTCGTAGACAGCTGTTGTGCGAGCTGGCCTTTATGAGCCAGTCGTCTGAGTATGGGAAGACATGAATATGTTGTCTTCTTAGATGGGCTGCGACTACTGCCAAGCATTTTGTAAAAACCCTGGGTGAGGTTGTTACTCCGAATGGGAGGACTTTGAATTGATAGTGCTGACCTGCTATCACAAACCTGAGGTATTTGCGCTGCGCAGGGTGTATTGGAATATGAAAGTAAGCGTCCTTTAAATCCAGAGTGGGGAGAAAGTCGCCTTGCTGAAGAAGGGGAAGCACTTGTTGGAGTGTTACCATATGAAAATGGTCCGACTGAATGTATAGATGCACAAGTTACTAACTTGTGTAACGATATATCTGTAAGAGACAGTAGTTAGTGACAGATTCCTTACCTTAGAATATCCCCAGGCGTCAGGCTGGATCCGGAAAGTTTTTGCGTAGCAGTACCCTTGCGCGTCGGTAGGCGGCGTCGTGCGACTCCGCGTCTGTCGTCGGCGTGATTGCCGGGATGACGTCGCGGGCAGTACTTAGACGCCGCCCCTGCGCACTGACGTCAGTTCTGTACACGACTTTCCGCGCCAGGAACGCAGAGCCATGCAAGAAGCTGACATAGGTGTCTGAAAAATACTAGGGCCCTGAAAGAGATGTCCTTAACCCTAGAAATCTGTTTGCAGAACGGGGAGGATGGGTGGGGAGGTAAGGAATCTGTCACTAACTACTGTCTCTTACAGATATATCGTTACACAAGTTAGTAACTTGTGCATCTGAAAGAGACACGTTAGTGACAGATTCCTTACCTTAGAATAGATACCCCAGCAATACCAACCCCAGTGGTGGGTCTGCGAACAAAGATCAGACAAGGAAGTCCCGGAGGACAGAACGGCCAAAGAAGCCGTCCCTCCGGACCGGACTGTCAAGGCAGTAATGCTTTGTAAACGTGTGCAGCGAGGCCCACGTAGCTGCCCGACAGATATCCTGCAGCGGAACACCGCGGCCTAAAGCCGTGGTAGCAGCCGTTGCCCTGGTGGAATGGGCACGCAGCCCAACAGGAGGCTCCTTCTTAGCCAAAGAATAGCAGGCTTTGATACACAAGGTTACCCAGCGGGAGATGGTTCTCTTGTGCACCGCCCGACCTTTTTGGCGCCCACGTAGCCAACAAAGAGCTGGTCATCCACCCGGAAGTGTTGTGTGCGGTTGATATAAAAGGAAAGCGCACGTTTTGGGTCCAGACGGTGGAGCCTCTCTTCCTCTCTGGAAGGATGCGGAGGCGGAAAGAAGGTGGGCAAAGTGATGGTCTGCCCAATGTGGAAGGCAGTAACCACCTTTGGCAAGAAGGACGGACGCGTCCCAAGAACAACCTTATCTGGATGGACAGACAGAAAGGGAGGTTTGCATGATAGAGCCTGGAGCTCACTCACCCGCCGAGCGGAGGTGATGGCCACCAGAAAGGCTGTCTTCAGAGTCAGAAGACGAAGAGGACAGTTATGTAGAGGCTCAAAGGGAGCGCATATGAGAAAGGTAAGAACCAAGTTCAAGTCCCACTGAGGCATCACAAACGGAACAGGAGGGAAGAGGTGTGTAATGCCTTTTAGAAACCTGTTAACAGGGGACTTGAAAAGGGAGGGCTGATCAGGAAGCCTGAGGAAGGCCTAAATGGCACAAAGATAGCCCTTGATGGTACCCAGGGCAGAACCCTGTTGGGCCAGAGAAAGAAGGAACAGAAGGACCTCAGAAAGAGGGGCAGAGAGGGGATTCACAGCCTTTGCTGTGCACCATGCCACAAACTTGTTCCACCTGCAGGCGTATACCACCTTAGTGGAGGGACGCCTGGCTGCCAGAATCACATCACAAACTTCGGGAGGCAAGTCGAAAGGAATCAACTGCCGCCGCTGAATCTCCACGCAAGCAGGTGTAGACTGGACAGGTTCGGGTGGAGGACCGTCCCCTGCTGCTGCGACAGAAGATCCTCCCGAAGAGGCAGACGGATCGGGGGATTGACGCTCAGACTGAGTAGCTCGGGATACCAAACTCTTCGAGCCCAGTCCGGAGCCACAAGGATGACTTGGGCCCGGTCGCGCCGAATCTTCTTCAACACTCTGGGTAGAAGTGGTATAGGCGGAAAGGCGTACAACAGACCGCAACTCCACTCGCGACGAAAAGTGTCGCCGAGCGAGTGCCGCCTTGGAAATTCCAACGTGCAGAACTGCTGACATTGCACGTTCTCTTCGGTGGCGAATAGATCTAACCAAGGCTCTCCCCACTGTAGAAAGAGACCTTGCGCCACCTCTGAGTGAAGACGCCATTCGTGATCCATCATGCACCTGCGGCTGAGTTCGTCCGCCCTGGCGTTCAGGGAACCTGCCAGGTGTTGAACCATCAGGAATATGCCCTGATGTTCCAGCCATGTCCAGAGGCGCAGAGCCTCCTGACATAGGGTCCACGACCCCACCCCGTTTGTTGCAGTACCACATGGCGGTGGTGTTGTCTGTGAACACCTGCACTACCTTCCCTTTGACAGAGGGAAGGAATGCCTTGAGTGCAAGCCGGATCGCCCGGAGCTCCAGAAGGTTGATATGGAGCCGGGACTCCGCCGGAGACCAGAGGCCTCTGATCTCTGCCTCTCCCATGTGACCGCCCCATCCCAGAAGGGACGCGTCCGTCACAACTGTGTGCTCTGGCTGGGGAAGGGAGAGGGATCTGCCCATGACCCACTGCCGGTTCGAGAGCCACCACTGCAACTGTTTTGCAGTCCCCTCCGAGATCTGGACGTGATCGGACAGGTTGCCCTGGTGCTGCGCCCACTGGAACTTCAGGTCCCACTGCAGAGCCCGCATATGCCATCTGGCATGATCGACCAGCAGGATGCAGGAGGCCATGAGGCCCAGCAGCCTCAGGGTCATCCGTACCGAAACCCAGGATAAAGGCTGAAAGATGGGAATCATAGCCTGAATATCCCGGACTCGCCGTTCGGGAGGATAGGCCCGAAACTGCGTCGTGTCCAGAACTGCTCCGATGAAAAGGAGCTGTGGAGAAGGAATCAGATGCGCCTTCGGCACATTGATGGAGAACCCCAGCGAGTGCAGGAGTTAGGCCATAGTCTGGAGGTGGGAGACGACTGCCTGGGACGAGCCCGCCTTCAGCAGCCAGTCGTCGAGGTAGGGGAAGACTGGAACCCCTGCCCGGCGCAGATGAGCTGCGACCACCGCCATCACTTTCGTGAACACCCGATGGGCACTTGTAAGGCCAAAGGGGAGCACGGTGAACTGAAAATGCTCGAGGCCTACCGTGAACCGTAGGTAACGCCGGTGGGCCGGCAGGACGGGGATGTGGAAATAAGCGTCCTGCAAGTCCAACGCTACCAACCAGTCTCCAGGGTCGAGGGCAGTCAAGACCTGAGCTAGGGTGAGCATCTTGAACTTCTCCTTCCGGAGGAAGCGATTGACGTTCCGGAGGTCCAAGATAGGACGCATGTCCTCCTTGTCCTTTTTGGGCACCAGAAAGTAGTGGGAGTAGCAACCACGCCCTACTTCTGGGGTCGGAACATGCTCGATGGCCCTCTTGGCCAAGAGGGCCGTGACTTCCTTCTGCAGAAGTACCAAGTGATCCCCTGACATGCGGTGGAATTGAGGTGGCATGGCTGGGGGGGTGGTCGCGAAGGGGAGGGAGTAGCCCCTTCGGACAATGTCCAAGACCCACCTCTCCGAGGTGATGGCACGCCAGTGGTGAAGGTGATGGCGGACCCTGCCCCCTACTGGCGTGCTGTGCACCTGGAAGGAGGGACTAGGAGGGCTTGGAGGCCGCGGACGGGTTGGAGGTGCTGGCCTGACCCGCACGCTGGTTGCCCGAACCGCCACGGCGGTATCCACGTCCTCAGCCACGCGAAGACGCTTGCTGCGCGGGCCGGTGGCTGGGCAGCGGACGTGACTGGGCGCCCTTTCCGTGGCCACGAAAGGGGCGAAAAGCAGAGGTTAGCGGAGGGCGCACAACAGAAAGGCCCAGGGACTTGGCAGCAGCCCGTGAGTCCTTAAAACGCTCCAGCGCATGGTCTGCTTTGGAACCAAAAAGACAGACTCCATCAAAGGGAATGTCCATGAGTGTATTCTGGACATCACCCGAGAAACCAGTTGTTCTCAGCCAGGCGTGGCGACGCAGCGCCACCGTCGTTGCAAGCGATCTGCCCAGCGAGTCGGCGGTATCAAGGCCACAACGTATGGTGTACTTTGCCGCATCCCTACCTTCCGCAATGGTGCGGGTAAGCAGTGTCTGGACCTCCTCAGAACACTGGGGCAAAACAGTCGCCACCGAATCCCACAGGGAGTGGGTATATCGGCCCAAAAGGCAAGCGGTGTTGACGGACCGCAAGCCAGCACTGGAGGAAGAAAAGCCTTCTTCCCAAATTGGTCCAGGCGTTTGGATTCCCTATCCGGAGGGGCGGTAGGGAAGGCGGTTTGGGAGGCAGAGGCTTGGACAACCAAGCTCTCGGGGTGGGATGTTGAGAGAGAAACAAGGGGTCACCCGGAGCAGGGCGATGGCGTCGGGCCACGTTCCTATCCACAGGAGCCCCTGTGGTGGGCTTGGACCAGGCGCCCAAAGAACGTCAGTCAGTGCATCATTAAACGGCAGCACAGTCTCCGTGGACGAAGCTGCCGGCTGAAGCACTTCCGTCAGGAGATTAGTCCTGACAGCCACAGTAGGCAATTGGAGGTGCAAGGCTCCAGCTGCTCTACGCAACACCGTTGCGAAATTTGCTCCCTCCTCCGTAGCCACGGGAGGAGACAGCATGCCAGTGTCAGGGGAAGTGTCTAGACCACTGGCATCCCCAAGTTCCTCTGCCCAGTCCTGATCATACTCACACTGTTGTGTGAGAGGGTCTTCCGACCCCTCTCAGCTCTCCTGGTCCTCCTCTGGTTTAAAATATGGAGGAGGAGGGACATTTGGGACCCAAGGTCTCATCGGCGCCGGAGCCGGCATCTAGCGACGTCGGTCCGGCTCCATGTCCGGAGCCGGAGAGAACCGGGGAACGACGCCGCCCGGAGCCCCGGACGGCATCAGGAACGGCACCGGGGACATCTGCGCCGGCGTTGTTAGGTCAACCGGCGTCGATGGGGGTTGCGGTACCACTGGAGCCGGGATCGAGGCCGGGGCCGGAGCCGAGGCCGGGATCAAGGCTGGCGGGACAGGCGACGCCGGGACCGGAGCCGTCGGCGACGCCGGAGCAACCCCATCAAGGCCCGCGGGGCCCGAAGGCGCACCGGAGGGACCTTGAGGCCCGAAGAGGCGGGCCATGGCCGACAGGAATTCCTGTAGCTTCGTCCGGAGTCGCCCCGAACCCGGAAAGGACGGGTAATGCGGGGGCGGCTCCACAGGCACGTCCGGGGCCGCGGGGACGGTGCTGACAGGGGCCTCAGCCGAGTCGCGAGACTGGCGAGGCGAAGTCTTAGAGCGATGATGCTTCTTAGACTTTTTGTGCTTCGACTTACCCGAGGAGCGCGAAGACTTGGACTCCGATGACCGACGGGGGCTCCGCGACCGGCCCCTCGACCTCTCACGGGACCGGGGCTTGGTGCGGCGCGGAGCCGACTGCCGGACCTCGAGTAGCTTTCGAGACCGCTCTCGCAAAGCCTTCGGGTGAAGTTTCCGGCAGTCAGGGCACGACTTCGTGTCGTGGTCTCGGCCGAGACACTCTAAATGCGGGTCTGTGATCGACATCATTCGACCACAGACGTCGCATGGCTTGAAGCCGGGCATCCCTATCGACACCTAAGAGTCGATTGAAGACTCGAAAAGAAACAGTGAAAAATTCACCAAACATTTAGTCAAAAATTGACTAGGGCACTGCTCTTCCCGGATCTGCGCTTACTGGGGCGGAAAAATTAGAACTGACGTCAGCGCGCAGGGGCGGCGTCTAAGTACTGCCCGCGACGTCATCCCGGCGATCACGACGCAGACGACGGACGCGGAGCCGCACGACACCGCCTACCGACGCGCAAGGGTACTGCTACGCAAAAACTTTCCGGATCCAGCCTGACACCTGGGGATATTCTAAGGTAAGGAATCTGTCACTAACGTGTCTCTTTCAGATTTAATTCTCCGAGGTCTAATATAGGTCTGAGAGTACCGTCTTTTTGGGGAATTAGAAAGTAGAGGGAGTACACCCCTGCTCCCTGGTATGTTAAAGGGACTGGTTCTATTGCACCTTTCTGTAGCAAAACGAGAACCTCTTGCTTTAGAAGGGTGAGATGTTCTTGTGACATGAGGTGTGACCTTTGGGGAATGTTGGGTGGAGTGTTTGTAAGCTCCAGGCAATAACCAGATTGGATAATTTGTAGAACCCATTTGTCTGATGTAATCATATCCCAAATGGGTAGAAATTGGGAAAGCCGTCCCCCGACAGGAGTGGAATGGTCGGTGGTATGAAAAGGAAGTCACTGTTTGGTATTTGCAGGGAAAGTGCATGGAGTTACCTCTGCCTCTTCCCTCGACGTGGTTTCCTCTATATCCACCTCTAAAATAACCTCTTGAAGAGGGCGACTGATTGTTGCTCTTGTAAGAGGAGGAGGGATTGTCTGTAGACATATTTTTGGAGCCGCCCCTGTAAAATGAGCGACGAAAGGCCCCTCTGTTGGAAGGTGACTGTAAGGCCCCCATGGACTTAGCAACTTCAGTATCCTTTTTCATCTTTTCTAGTGATGTATCGATCACTGGACCAAAGAAGTATTCTTTGTCAAAGGGTTGATTAAGAACAGAGGTTTGTACCTCAGGCTTGAATCCTGAAATTCTTAACCAAGCATGTCTACGGAGCAGTACACTAGTGATTATTGCCCAAGCTGCTGTCTGCCTGATCTAGAGCACACCTGATAAAGGTATTCGTTATTAATTTACCCTCTTGAATAAAGGCACTAGCTCTAGACTTATGCTCATCAGGAAGAATTTCAATGAGCTTTTCAAGCTCATCATAATGAGCTCTATCATACCTTGCCAATAGTGCTTGAGCATTGGCAATGCGCCAATGATTAGCTGCTTGTGACGCTACCCTTTTGCCCGAAGCGTCAATTAATTTGGACTCTTTATCAGGAGGAGGGGCTTCACCTGTTTGCAAATTTGCATGTTTACGAGCGTTGGAAACTATCAGAGAGTCCAAGGGTAACTGTCCTTTGATATATACAGGGTCATTAGGCGCAGATTTGTACTTTTTCTCAACCCTGGGAGTGATAATTCTCGCTCTTACAGGGTCTTTAAAGATGTCATCAGTATGTTTAAGCATACCTTTTAACATTGGTAATGTTTGTGTAGCCCTTTGAGATGAACTTAGTGTCAAACAAAAGATCCTCCTCTAAAGTCTCTTTATGAAGCTCTACTCCATGATATTGTGCAGCTCTGTTAACAAGCTCAATATATCCAATGTTATCTGGAGGAGAAGGTCTGGATGGATATAGGTCGGGGTCATTATCTGGTTGAGGGTCAGCATTATAATTATCCCATGGGTCAGTATCCTGTGGTGTGTCGTCATCTATATCCCCATCCCCTGTATCCTGTGGGTCAGGTGATGGAGGAGAATGTGTAGGTGTAATGAGTAAATTTGGATCAATGGGTGAAAAAGGTGGAATGTATGGTGGAGAAGGGTTAGTACCCACATTTTTTCTTTTTAGAGGAATGTGGTAGTCTTCTTGTAAGCCCATTTTCCTCTTCTCAGGAAGTTTGGCATGAATATGTCCAGTTTCTGGATGAATCACAATTTCCTTCAGTTTCGGATTCGAAGGTGGAATATCGGTCCGAGGCTGTTTAGTTGAGGTACTTTCTTTAGACGCCGGTTTTGGTGTCGAAAGTTTCGGCTCTGAAGTTTTCGGCTCCGAAGATTTAGCCTTATGCACCGGTGGCACGGAAATCAGATGGTGTTTAGATTTCGACGCCGAAGGTTTCGGGTCGGCACCAGCGTGGAGACGAGTAGAGCCCAAGTCGGAAGGCTGTTCTTTGTGTCTTGGTGCCGAGCCCGAAGGCGGGGCGCTCGAAATCTTTTTTCGGTGCCGACCTTGGCCCGAAGGCAGAGGAGGGACAGGAGCCTTTTTATGGAGAAGATGGTGGTGGAAGAAAGTCTCTTTACTCACGATCAGTTGTCTCGGTGTGAGGTCTTCAGCATCAGAGTCGGCTTCAGACACGGAGATATGTTGCTCCTCCATTTCGGCTTCCTGCGCTTGTGATTCTTCGTGTTCAGACTCGTCTTCGAGGAGATTTGGCGCGGAGCCACTTTGCTGGTACATTTCGTGACGTCGAGCCCGACGGTCACGGAGCTTCTTCTTCGATCGAAACGGCTGACACGCGTCGCCAGTCCTTCTCGTCGTGTTCCGGGGATAGGCAAAGGTTGCACACTTCGTGCAAGTCTGTGCGCGGAAACTTAGCGCGACACCCTGGACACAACTTGAATTGAGTCCGTTCCATCGACTGCTACTGACCCCTGCGCGGGTAGGCCTAACGGCCTTCCACGAATCTTCCGATCGAAGGTTTTCCAGTGTAAACAATAAGCGGGGAATGGGAAACGCGATCGATAAACAATACCGTCGAGGGTGGTGGATTGCGCGAAGGGTACCCGAAGAACGGTGCCGAACCAGAGCACAACAATTCACATCCGAACCAGATGGCGGAAAAAAACAATATGACAATGGAGTCTATGCCCATGCGCACTATCACCGAAAGGAGGAGTCACCTACCTTGTGACTGGAAAAGACTTCTTCGAAGAAAAACAAAGTGCAAACATCCGGACCCAACACTAGATGGCGATCTATGCATATCATGTGCATAGGATATGATCGACAGCTCATATGCCTCGAACAGAGAGTTATAAGTACTGCCTGGCCTACATTAGCTTGTTGTCTCGCTAACACATCTACACAATACTGTTTGGTGAATGTGTGGGGTGTAGACAATGTTGCAGCTTTACAGATGTCAGCTATGAGGATGTTTCCTAAGAAAGCCATAGTAGCCCCTAGTTTGCGGGTGGAATGTGCTCTAGGGGGTATTGGTAAGGTCCTCTTTGCTTTTGCATAGCATGTTTGAATACATTTAACTATCCATCGGGAAATACATGATTTATAAATAGTATTGCCTTTGTTTGGTGGAGCAAAAGCCACAAAGCCGTTTAGTTTTACGAAATGGTTTTGTTCTTTCTATGTAATACAATAATGCTCGTTTAACATCTAATGTGAGTAGAGCTCATTCTGCCATTGAATCTGGTTGAGGAAAGAACACCGGCAACTCAACAGATTGATTGATGTGAAAGACAGATACCACCTTGGGTAGGAATTTGGGGTTAGTGCGAAGGACCACTTTGTTTTGGTGGACTTGAAAAAATGGTTCCTCTATGGTTAGTGCCTGAAGCTCACCCACTCTCTTCAGTGATCTAATAGCAATGACAAAAGCAACTTTTCAAGTGAGAAACTGCAGTTCACACTTGTGCAATGGCTCGAAGGGTGGACCCATTAGTCTGGTAAGGACAATGTTAAGGTTCCACACTGGAGCAGGTGTAAGTCTTGGTGGAATAACTCTTGAGTCCTTCCATAAAAGCCATGATAACGGGTACTCTGAAAAGGGACAGATGCTGTCTATTTTGAGGGTATGCAGCTATTGCAGCGAGATGTAAGCGTATGGATGCATAAGCTAATCCAGACTGCTGTAAGTGTAGTAAATAAATTATATTTTACGGAAGCATCTAGCGGGTTGATATGGTTGTTATTACAACATATAAAAAACGCTTCCATTTAGCTGCATAGCAAGCCACTGTAGTAGGCCTTCTGGCCTCTTTAATGATATTCATACAGTCTGGTGGAAGGTTCAGATAACCAAACTAGGACTTCAGGTGCCAGATCGCTAGGTTGAGATCTTTGGGATCTGGATGTGTTATCTCTCCATGGCTCTGTGTGAGGAGACTGGGTGTGAGATGTAGTTTTTGATGAGGAACTACAGAGAGCTCCAAAAGGGTAGTGAACCAAGGTTGACGGGGCCATGTGGGAGCTACTAGGATCAGTGTGAGGGATGTTTGTCTGAGCTTCCGAACCACTAGTGGAATGAGTGGGAGAGGCGGAAAAGCGTAGGCAAATATCCCTGACCAGTCCATCCATAGTGCATTGCCTTTGGACAATGGGTGTGGATATCTGGAGGCAAAGTTTGGGCATTTTGCGTTTTGGTGTGTTGCTAACAGATCTATCTGTGGAAAACCCCACATTTGAAAGAATGTGAGGAGAACTTGAGGGTGAAGTACCCACTCGTGAATCTGTTGTCTCTGCCTGCTGAGAAGATCTGCGATCTGATTTTTTTACTCCTGGGAGGTGTTCTGCCAGGAGATAAATTTTGTGATGTATGCCCCACCTCCAAATGGCTTGTGCAAGGCTTGACAGCTGGAGAGTGTTTCCCTCCCTGTTTCTGTATGTAATACATGGCTGTCATGTTGTCGGTGCGTATCAGGACAGTTTTGCCTGCAAGGTGACTGAGCGCTAGGAATACTGCTAGCAGCTCTAGATTTATATGAAGTTGCTTTTGCCTCCACAAACCTTGAATGGGGTGAGTTTGGAGATGAGCTCCCCAACCAGCGAGCAATGCGTCTGCTGTTAGCACGGTCTGTGGAACTAGGTCGATGAAGGGCTGCCCTTTGGATAGGTTTTGTGGATTCCACCACTGCAGAGAGCGATGGGTGCTGCCGTCTAACACTAGATCTGATAATTGACCCTGAGACTAATTCCATTGACGTGCTAAGCATTCTTGAAGGGGATGCATGTGAAGTCTTGCATGGGGAACTATCATGATGCAAGACGCCATCATTCCCAGTAGTTGCATATATACTCGAGCTGGTAATGACTGGTCGGGCTGAAAGTGTGAAATTAGAGCCAGAATATTGCAGATTCTGGCTGCACTGGGACAGGCTAGAGCATTTCGAGTATTGAGAGTGGCTCCTAAGTATGTTTGTGTTGGAGGATTGGAGATGGGACTTCAACACATTTACTGTGAACCCGAGATCGTGGAGTAACTGTACTGTTATTTGACTGTACTGGAGACACTTTGGGTAAGAATTTGCTTTGATAAGCCAATCGTCCAAGTATGGGAAGACATGAATATGTTGTTTTCCCAAGTGAGCAGCGACTACTGCCAGGCATTTGGTGAACACTCTGGGAGCAGTGGTGACTCCGAATGGAAGCACTTTTAACTGGTAGTGTTGTCCCACTACCTCAAACCTGAGATATTTGCGATGAGCGGGATCTATTGGAATATGGAAGTATGCGTCCTCCAAGTCTAAAGTAGATAAAATCGCCTTGCTGTAGGAGTGGGAGCACCTGTTGAAGTGTCACTATGTGAAAGTGATCTGAGTGAATATATAGATTTAACTCTCTGAGGTCCAGTATAGGCCTGAGAGAGTCATCCTTTTTGGGTATTAGAAAGTATAGGGACTACACGCCGGATCCTTGATATTGTAAAGGTACGGGCTCTATAGCTTGCAAAGGAGAGTGAACCTCCTGTTTGAGGTGGTGTGGATGCTGTGGTGACATTTTGTGTGAACGTGGAGGAATGTTTGGGGGATTGTTGGTAAGCTCCAGGCAATAACCAGACTGGATCATACCTAGCAACCTTCTGTCTTAAGTTATTGTATGCCAGACTGGGAGGAATGGAGAGAGACGTCCCCCGACAGGTGTAGAATGATCGGGGGGGGAAGAGGAGGCAAGTCACTGTTGAGGCGGAGGTGTGGGACCTTTAGCTCTTCCCTTGCCATTATTGCCTTTAAATTCGCCGCAAAAGTAACCTCTTGAAGAGAGTGATTGACTGTCGCCTCTATACGATGTTGGTGTTGTCTGTGGATATGCTTTTGGAGCCCCCCCTGTAGGAGCGACAAAAAGAACCCTGACTGGATGGGGACTGTAGGGCTCCCATAGAATTTGCAAAGTGTGTCCTTCTTCATCTTCTCTAAGGAAGTGTCTACCACAGGACTGAAGAGATGCTCTTTATCAAAAGGTAGATTTAAGATAGAAGCCTGGACTTCGGGTTTAAACCCTGAAATTCTAAGCCAGGCGTGCCTTCTTAGCAAGACACTTGTGTTGATTGCACGAGCGGCAGTGTCAGCCGCATCTAATAGAAGTGTTTGAAATTAGTTTCCCTTCCTGAATTAGGTTGTGTGCCTTAGCCTTGTGTTCATCAGGTAGAAATTGGAGCAATTGTTCCAATTCATCATAGTGCGCTCTGTCGTATCTAGCTAAGAGAGCCTGGGTATTGGCAATACGCCAGTGATTGGCTGCCTGAGCAGCTACTCTTTTCCCAGAGGCATCTATTAGTTTAGATTACTTGTCTGGAGGAAGAGCATTTCCTGAGGTTTGTGAGTTTGCCCGTTTACGGGCATTAGAAACCACTAGGGAATCTAATGGTAATTGACTTTATATAAACTGGATCTGTTGGTGCAGATTTATACTTCTGATCTACCCTTGGTGTAAGAATTCTTGCGCGAACTGGATCTTTAAAAATGTAGTCTGCATGTTTTAGCATGCCCTTAAGCATAGGCAGTGTATGAGTGGATCTCTGGGAAGAGCTTAGTGTTTCAAAGAGAAAATCCTCCTCAAGAGACTCTTTATGAAGCTGAACTCCATGATATTCAGTCGCCCTATTTATTAACTCTATGTATCCTACATTATAATCTGGTGGAACAAAAGATCCTATGCACACTCTGTAAATGTCCTGTGAAAGTTCATCATGTAGTAGGAGCACAGACGCTAGTAAAGTCTCAAAGTCTCTTCCTCAAACAAAAAACGTCCAGCCAACACGTGTTTCGTAGGCCTGTTTAGGTTTTCGTATTTTATGTCGAGTAATCACTCCGCCAGTTGTAATTCCGACCCGGCTGGTCAATTATGTAAGAATCCTTTAAGTCTAATTAAAAAAAAACTCCAACGGTTGTGAATGACACCCTAGTATTAATAGTCGGTGGTTAGTCCGTGCCGATATGTGGATTTGTCGTATGAAGTCAGCCAAAAGAATTAACACTATCTGAAGCGAGTACGCTAGGATCCAAGATTGGCGCAGAGTATGCGTTCTGTGCCGGATGCGGGCCCGCATCCGGCACAGAAGGAATACCCGGCGCCATTTTGTTTGAATAAAAAGACAAAGAAAAGACTTTGAGACTTTACTAGCGTCTGTGCTCCAACAACATGGTGAACTTTCACAGGACATTTACAGCGTGTGCATAGGATCTTTTGTTACAGTTACGTGTGGGATTCTTTCATCCTTCACAATTTAGGGGTTGCAGGGTGTTTTCCCCTACCTCTTGCACCGCACAATCTATCAGACCAACATATTACACGCATATATTGACAGGCGCCATCACTTCCTATACAACTAACACCCCCATATCACTAAGCATTATAATCAGGTGGGGAGGGTTTTGTAGGGTATAAGTCTGGATCGTTATCTGCGTTTGGATTTGTATTATAATTGCCCCATGGATCAGGACTCTTATCGTCTACCCAATCCCCATCATCCTGGTTGTCAGGTGATTGAGGTGGTGAATTTGGGGCCGTTATCATCAAATTTGGGTTAGGTGGGGAAGGAGGTGATAGAGAAGGAGAGGGATTTGGACACGTCAGTCCCTTGTAAATGGTACCACAGGTACCAATGGCACTGTGGCCAGGGACCTCTAAGGGCTGCAGCACTTATTGTGCCACCCTTAGGGGCCCTGTACCTTTACACACACTGCCATTGCAGGCTGCGTGTTTTGGTGCAGAAGTGAAAAGTCGACATGGCACACATCCCTGTGGGCCACGCCTACAACCCCTCTAGCTGGGTGCACTATACCAGTGGTGAGGGTACAGGTGCATGAGCCCTGTACCCCTACAGTTTCTAAGCCAATTCTTAGACATTGTAAGTGCAGTAATGTATTAAGAGTATATGATGCTGGGAGTTTGTCATTACGAACTTCACAGCCCCATAATGGCTTTACTGAAAACTGGAAAGTTTGGTATCAAACTTCTCAGCACATTAAACCCACACTGATGCCAGTGTGGGATTTAATGAAAAATGCACTCAGAGGGCATCTAAGAAATGCCCCCTGAAAAACTACTTAACTCGTGCCCTGGCTGAGTGACTGCTCAACGATATATCTGTAAGAGACATAGATTATTAATAGATTCCTCACCTTAGAATTACCCCCAGGCGTCAGACTGGATCCGGAAATTTTTTCGTCAGCAGTACCCCTGCACGTCGAAAGGTGGCGTCGGTCGGCTCCGCGTTAGTCGTTGGCGTCGCGGTAGCTACTTAGACGCCGCCCTCAGGCGCGTCAGTTTTTACACGACATTCCATGCCAGAAGCACCGAGCCATCAAAGACACTGACCACTGGTGCACAAAAACTAGAGCCCTAAAAAGGATTCCCTGACCCTAGAAGTCAGTTCGCAGAACGGAGAGGATGGGTGGGGCGGTGAGGAATCTATAACCAATCTATGTCTCTTACAGATATATCGTTACCGAAGGTAAGTAACTTGTCCATCTGAAAGAGACAATTAGTTATAGATTCCTCACCTTAGAATAGATACCCCAGCAATACCAACCCCGGAGGTGGGTCTGCGAACCAAGTTCACACCAGAAAGTCCTGGAGAAAAGAACAGCCAAAGAAGCCGTCTCTCCGGACGTGGCTGTCCCGGCAGTAGTGTTTGGTAAACGTGTGCAATGAAACTCACATAGCTGCCTGGCAGATGTCATTGAGGGGGACTCCCCGTCCCAAAGCAGTGGTCGCTGCAGTCGCCCTGGTGGAATGGGCGTGCAGTCGCACTGGAGGCTCCTTCCTTGCCAAAGAGTAGCAAGCTTTAATGCACAAAACGACCCACCTAGAGATGGTCCGTTTGTGCACGGCCCAACCTTTTTTGGCGCCCACGTAGCCAACAAAGAGCTGGTCATCCACACAGAATTGCTTGGTGCGATCCAAATAAAATGAAAGCGCACGTTTTGGATCCAGACGGTGGAGCCGCTCTTCCTCCTTAAAAGGATGCGGAAAGAAGGCGGGCAAAGTGATCGTTTGACCAATGTGGAAAGAAGTAACCACCTTGGGACGAAAAGAAGGTCTGGTTCTGAGGACGACCTTGTCCGGATGAACAGCCAGAAAAGGAGGCTTTGAAGAAAGAGCTTGAAGCTCACTCACCCTGCGAGCAGAGGTGATGGCAACCAGAAAAGCAGTCTTCAAGGTAAGAAGTCTGAGAGGACAGTTATGAAGCGGCTCAAAGGGAGCGCACATTAGGTAAGTAAGCACCAAGTTCAAGTCCCAATGAGGCATTACGAAGGGAACAGGAGGAAGAGATGAGTAATGCACTTAAGGAAGCGATTTACAACAGGGGACTTGGAAAGAGAAGGCTGATCAGGAAGCCTAAGAAAGGCTGAAATGGCTGAGAGGTAGCCCTTCAGAGTGCCCAGAGCAAAGCCCTGCTGGGCCAAAGACAGGAGGAACAAGAGAACCTCAGAAAGAGGGGCGGAAAGGGCATCCACAGCCTTTGCTGTGCACCATGCCAATAATTTGTTCCATCTGCAGGCGTATACGGTCTTAGTGGAGGGACGCCTGGCTGCCAAGATAATATCACAGACTTCTGGAGGAAGGTCAAAGGCTGTCAACTGTCGCCACTCAATCTCCACGCAAAGAGGTGGAGACTGGACAGGTTCGGGTGGAGGACTGTCACCCGCTGCTGCGACAGAAGATCCTCCCGAAGAGGCCGGTGGACCGGAGGATCGATGTCCATGTGTAACAGCTCGGGATACCAGACTCTTCGTGCCCAATCCAGAGCCACAAGGAGGACTTGGGCCCGGTTGCGCTTGATCTTCTTCAGCACTCTGGGCCCAAGTGGTATAGGCGGAAAGGCGTATAGAAGACCGCAACTCCACTCGCGACGAAAAGCGTCGCAGAGCGAGTGCTGCCATGGAAATTCCAACTCTCAGAATTGCTGACATTGCACGTTCTCCTCAGTGGCGAATAGATCTAACCAAGGCTCTCTCCACTGCTGAAAGAGACCTTGCACCACCTCCGAGTGAAGACGCCATTCGTGATCCATCATGCACCTGCGGCTGAGTTCGTCCACCCTGGCGTTCAGTGAACCTGCCAGGTGTTGAACCACCAGGGATATGCCTTGATGTTCCAGCCATGACCAGAGAAGGAGAGCCTCTTGACATAGGGTCCACAACCCCACCACGCTCTGTTTGTTGCAGTACCACATGGTAGTGGTGTTGTCCGTAAACGCCTGCACCACTCTTCCCCGGATAGAAGGAAGGAATGCCTTTAGTGCGAGACGGATCGCCCGAAGCTCCAGAAGGTTGATGTGGAGCCCGGACTCCGCCGGGGACCAGAGGCCTCTAATCTCCGCCTCTCCCATGTGGCCGCCCAACCCTAGAAGTGATGCATCTGTCACCACCGTGTACTCCGGTTGGGGAAGAGAGAGGGACCGGCCGCCGACCCAATCCTGGTTCGTTAGCCACCACTGCAATTGTCGTGCAGTGCCCTCCGAGATCTGAACGCAATCGGACAGATTCCCCTGATGCTGTGCCCACTGGAACTTCAGGTCCCACTGCAGAGCCCGCATATGCCACCTGGCATGATCCACCAGCAGGATGCAGGTCGTCATGAGGCCCAGCAGCCTCAGTCATTCTGACCGAAACCCGGGATAGAGGCTGAAAGATCGGAATCATAGCCCAAATATCCCGTACTCGCTGCTCGGGAGGATACGCCCGAAACTGCGTAGTGTCCAGAACTGCTCCGACGAAAAGGAGCTTCTGAGAGGGAGTCAGGTGTGACTTCGGCACGTTGATAGTGAACCCCACCGAATGCAGGAGGTTCGCCGTAGTCTGGAGGTGGGAGACGACTGCCCGGGGCGAGACCGCCTTCAACAGCTTGTAGTGTAGCTCCTATTTCCCTTATAGGCTCTGCGCATTGGAATAATATATCCTATAGGTTTGACATAGGACTGAGGTCAGTATGTCCCTATCGAGTATATTAAACTTAATTACTTGTGCCAGCTAGCTCAGAGGCCACTAGAAACTTCTTGACAAGAAGGGAGTAGTTTCTGGCAGCCGCAAAACATGACCACTGTGTTTCCCTTACAGAATCAGGACGTGTACCAGAGTCGTAGAAACAATAGATAACTATTTCACTCCGCTCAGTTGTGCAGGATTCAGTTACGTCTCAAAGTTACACAGAAATAACAGACGGGTGTTTCAATAAAAAGGTTTATTGAACAGTCTTGTTTCTGTTGTAAGTTAGATGTGCTGTTACGATCACAAGAGAGTATGCGAGATAAATAATGTACAGAGTGAGCAGTAGAAATAAATAATACTGCGTTAGCATCATCTTTTCAGCATATATGCATTTACATAAAATGACAGCCTAAAAATGCGAGTACTCATACGATGCGTTTCTATCCTAGGTCTACCCAGTGTGCCTAACCTTTCTTAGGTGTATGGAGAAGTAGAAGTAGGTGCTGTATTCTTGACTAGAGTATACTAAGAGTAAGTTACGCCTAGTATGCCAAGAGTCTAGTATGCCAAGAGTCTAGTATGCCAAGAGTCCCTCTAGGTTCTAGTCTGCTCCATACCTGAAGAATGAGAGAGGTAAGGAATCTCTTTTCCGGACTCGAACTCCAACACCCCGCAAGGGAAGTTAGATCACTGGAAGCTGGACTCTCTGCGTGCAGGAATGACAGCGTCTTCTCAGTGCGTCCGGCCGGGAAACGGGCTCCTCTGAAGTCGAGGTCTCCTCTGATTTACAGGGGTTTGGGAAGGTATATTTATACCTGAAAATGTTAGCATGGACGTGAGTTGGGCAGCGAAAGAAGTCATGAATGAACCTCTAGGGATTAACGGTTCATGCATAATGTATGAGTCCTTGAAGAAATCGAAAGTCCTGGGCAAGGGAAACTCCCGCAGCCTGAGGGTCTGTTTTTTCATGGACTCGTTGAGACGTTAGGGTGGACGGATGTCGGAATCCATGCCTGTATTTGGAGTGCATGGTTTATGCCTAAATAAGGTCTGGGATTTTATTTTGTGCCTATATAAGGACATGAGTCTAGAAAGCCCGTTTATGGACACCCTATAAAGTATACAACACCCACTCCTCTTTTGTGTATACAACAACACTAAAATGCTAAACATTTAAAATGCTAAACATTAAAATGGAGTACCGCATATTAAAACATATCCTAAAAAAGCTTTAAAAGATACATTAAAATGCAAAGGTTTCCGTACATTATTAAGCAGCGCTTCATATTTCCAGCATAAAGTATGAAATAAATGCATTCGGAACGAAATATAAAAGCAATATTTACATATGACGAAAATGATCAATAAGGTTGTTCAAAATCAAAGTCATTTCCTATCATGAAATTTAAATGAACTGATTTAGACACACAATATGACTAAGTGTCCCTAGAAGTACTGCCAAGTCTGTATTATAAGGCTAGATTTACTTTAAGCAGATTGAAGTGCCATTTTCGTTCAAAAAAATGGGACAAAAGTTCAAATTTGGTAAAGTTCCAAGGTTTTGAAAAATGAAGGCCAAATTGTTGCTGTTGCACTGGAACAGAGTATGCCGAATCAGAGTCAGTTTACGAGTCTGATGTAAACATGAGATCATCTACTTCAATAGACTAAACATCATCTATTGCCGCTGGTGTAAGTTGGAACACCTCGTGTAGAAGATTGATCGCACAAAGATGGGAAGCATCACTCTCAGCATAGGTCGCCGCAGCAATGTTCGCATCCGTTGTTACCTGTGTGCCTGGAGTTGTTTCTCGTACCTCAGCAGCAGCAGGAGGCGACTGAGATCTCAATGAATGGCGACATCAGGATCGGAAGCCTCTGGGGGCAACACAGAGCATGGGCCGTAATCGGGTCCAGCAAAGTATCGACGTCCTTTGGCGCAGCTGATGGATATGTTAGACAAGCGTCCAACACGCATTCTTTACCGCATAGCAGGCATCGTAGAACAGGTAAGATGCAATCTTGCCAGATTGGTCTAAACGACAGGAACCACGTGGTATTAAGGTTTCGTAGACGAGTCATGCCTAGTAGCTCTACTATTCGCTCACGGCACTGTCTTTCAAGGAGAGCTTTCTCCATTTCGCTCGGAGTGATGTCGGCGAATTGGCTGGCCATAGCGCAATAGCAGACGATGAATAAAATTCCGGCAACAAGTGCGAGAATTAATGGTATGCCACCAAACACCGAATGTGCAAAGTTGGGGATTATTCCAAGTATTGCCTGGAACGGTGCTAACAGACCGGAGCAAATGCTCTTAAATACATGTACAATTCCTGTTGTATCTGACATGTTAAAGATACGTGATATCATTTCTACGAAATGTATAGGGCAGTTTGTACGTATTAAAGTCTGTATCTCAGCCGAAGTCCTTGCTACTTGTAGATCATAGGTTTCTTTGGCCGAGGTCAAAGGCACTGTTTGCTGTAAAAGCATGGCTTTCATTCTGCTCAAAGTATCAAATCTTATAAAAGAGACGCTCAGCGAAGGCCATAAAGTCGACTCCCTGACTGTCTATTGGGGTAAACAATACTTGCATACAGCAAGTGACCCTGGAGTTGACCGTTACTAGATATGGGATGCCTGGCAACAATCCACAGCAGCTCTGATCATTCAACATGAGGTAACTCCCATTCGAAAGTTGTCCAAACGTTGGATTAATCACAGCAGCTGGTGTACCCCGCTGGAGGCAAGAAAAGTTTGCCACAGAACCATTACAAGCCCGTGTAAAGAAATGTCCTGACAAATGAGTGAACCGGTCAGTGCATGTTTACAGTTGATACCGCTAAGAAACACTTTACGATCCCCACTCCAACATCTATGTGTATACAGTAAATCCCAAGATCTCTTAATGTATTCCTTACCCAACCTTTCATATTTGCCTGCTTGCATCTGTCTGAGGCAATAATGAAACTGAAAAGTTGTCACAGGCAACGTTATTTTGCCATGAATAACCCATTCCGTAGCTGGTTTTTCTGCCACTGTAAATGGTAATTTCTCCAGTTTTTCAATGCTCAGCACTGTATACCTTGCTCCTCTTTGTGCCAATTCGATCTGTTTATCAGTTAGCTTGTATTCTGCAAACAGAGACGACGTGTTGATGAAACGCCAAGGCACATAGCCCGCTCGCAATGATTGCAGCGTCCATGTCAATAACACTATAGAACGTAATGGAGATTGACCTTGTTGTAACATAGCCAAATCTTGTTCTAGAATGTCGATAGCAGAGGATATAATGCCATCCAATGAATAAATTCTGGAGGACAAAGTTGTTAACCCATTGTCGACTACAGAGAGTGTTCTCTAAATTAATACGATCAAGTTCACGTATTCGTTCTGCAGCCTCCATCTGTGACACTTTCCATGCTTCGTTATAAGCAGCATAAATGCCGGCATATATGAAACGTTTTTGACGCGGTTTTCTTGGTCCAAGCAAGAATTCCCTAATATCTGCGTCCTCTTTAAGTAAGGTTAAGTGTTGCTTCACATCCTGTAGTGTAGATTTATGCAGCCAATCGAGGCATAATTTTCCTACACTGTATGTTGTTACTACCCCCGGATGTTGTCTTTGGACATATCTTGGGTCTGGCCTATGAATAGCTAAGCCCTGAGTTTTGTTCAAGAACCTTTCCTGACAGTTGTTTGTGTCTGTGGGCCAGATCAACCATTTTTTCCAATTTGGATGAGTTCTGTTGAGTTGTAGTATTTTGTCAACTGTCACCACTGCCTTTGTATTATCATCACTGGCAGGTGTTGGCACAGAAGGTGTTTATCTCTTTGATCTTGGCTAATCCAAGACAAGATGTTTGTTGGACAGTGTCATTCAAAAACAGTAATTGTTCAGGGATGATACAGGCTCTAAATAAAGCTTCTACACCCTGTACTTGCCAATCTTTACTACCCCAGACAGTTTTTGTCTCTATTGTGTCTTTCCATAAGTCGAAACCCTGTGTAGACAGTTGGGCAATAAATGCTTCAGAGTAAATCTGTTTCGTATTTGTTAACATAATTTTCAGTCCTGTTTTGTTTACATTTTTGTAGTAAAACGTTTCTGGGTCAGATGTATTGTAACCTGAAAAATATGGAAATTTACTAGCAAAAGTTTTCGAACTACCTTGTGGTGGTGTAGGACAATGTTCCCATTGGTTAAACAAACACATTTCTTGGATATGTAGTTTTGTGCAAATAATGATGACCATAGTGGTTATAACAATACAGTTCTTCATAATCAGATGAACCTTCTAAAAATTCATTCTTAGAAAATGTAGCAGATTTTTCTAGATCAAACATTATATCGGTCACAGTCTCAAAGTCCCAATCATCTGAATAGGTACTGGACTTAATTAAATCACTTAGTGAAATTTTAAATAAATGTGGAATGTTCAATTGTTCACTTGGACCGAAGATTTCATAATCTGTTTTGTCCCACACTATACCATCCTGTATAGGAACAGCTGTGATGTTCACTGATGACAAGTCTCTTGCTTCACGATGGGAAGATTTATGTGGTTTCAAAAGTACATTCACGTCTTTTCCTTCACTGTTCACATGGATGTATCTGCCATTTATAAGCATGCTTACTGTTGTTACCAAAGCTAGCCAGAGCAGAAAAACAAAAAGTCCAGATGTAATCCTGAGTTCAATCCATGGAGAAACCAGATAAGTCTTTTTCAGAAAGTGAATAAAGTCTTGTACTTGCTGCTTGAGTTTTGATGATGCTGGCGTCGTTTCAGGTTCGCTTGGATCTTCTGAGAACGTATCAAAGTCAATGAAATAGCCAGAAGCAGTTCTGTCAATTGTTGGAATTGAATCAGGATTCTTTGAAATCACAGGAACCAGTTCTTCACGAGTCACGTTGGTGTAGACAGGTGTATTTGGACGAACTGTTACTTGGTTATCAAGAGGGATGAGTTCCATAGCCTGGTTGCTTAGTCCTTCATTTGTTACAACTGAATTCTCGATCGCGATCAGTCTTTCAGTCTGAACCTCTTGAATAGTAGCGAGAGGAGTGCGTTTGCTACTAGGTCGAAGTCCACGAGGCCTACTGCTTAGTATTGGCCACATACTGTGGTTTGATCAGGTCGATTGACACAAATCTTTTCTCCTTTCTTCCAGCAAGGGGCGGCAGAAGTACTGTCCTTGTTCCTTGAACAGCTAGAACAGGTACCGGTTGTCTGTAAGAAGGTCCAAATTCCTTCTTGTCCGCAATTTTTTCTCTGACTAGATCCCCAACTTTTGGAATCCAGACAGGCCTTGCTGGGACCGCCGATGTTTCCCCAGTGGTGGTTGGCTGTAGGGATACGTTGCTTTGTTTCGTTCTTAATTTGTTAAGATCCTGTAAAACAGCCAAACGATCTTTGATATCAAATGTTTTCATGTACACCACTGTGCCTACGTGTTCTAAGTCTGGAACCCACATTCTTGTCCCAAATAGGACCTCATATGGAGTGACCCCCCCTAGAGAACTTCTTGGCAGGTTAAGTGAGCGCTGAACGCTAATGAGGTGTTTGACCCACCCATCACCCGAGCCTAATACCCTAGCTGTTATAGACTGCTTTATGTCCCGGTTTTTCCTTTCCACAACAGAATTTCCCTCAAGATGGAATGGAGAGGAGTACCGCAATGCAACGCCCAGACTGGCCATGGCCTCCTTGTAAGCCCTAGAGCTAAACGCAGGACCCTGGTCAGAATGTAGCGTGCCTATTGCGTATGTGCCGATAAAGACTCGCAAATCTTTTATAACAGTTCGAGCGTCAGCCGAGCGCTGAGGCCATAACCATAGGAACCTAGATTTAGTATTTGCGGGAATGCCTTTGTCCAGTTGGACGCCGGCAAGTAGATAGCTGAATGCTGTCTAACAGTGGTGTCTGCACTGGGCTGCCGCATTCGCTGCATGGTGTCTGGTGGCTCTCTCGCTGTATTTTACAGTCTAAGCAGTTGTTGATGAATATGTGAATGTGTGTATTCATTCCAGGCCACCAGTACATCTCTTAATGTCAAAATTGTTTTTGAGATCCCTTGATGTGACAGACCCTCCCCCAAATGTGTTTCATAAATCAAGGCTGCTCTTCGTTCCATGTTTGGAATTACCCTATCCCCCACTCCAGGGATTCGAGCAAAGGAACGTTGTTCGCATCAATTACATAAGAGTACTTGAGTGGAAACTTTTTGGTAACGCTGCACTGCTGCCTTTGCTTGAAGCATTGACAGCTAACATTATCTCACCGTCTATTTTTGAACGAGTGATCGCAGCTACGGAAGCCGTCTGAACAGCCCCCTTCGCAGCTTCGTCAGCCAATGAATTCCCTGCAACGTGAACGCCATCACGTTGATGACTCAGTGTGTGAATCACGTGAGCCTTTGGTAGTTCGTTTTTCAACTGAACTACTTGTTCCCAAAGCAATTTGTGCTTTATTGTGCCACCCTTCGCATCTTTGAAACCATTTTCAAGCCAGGTTCGTATATAGTCATACGACTGAACACAGTAATAGGAATCGCACACTATCAGTGTGAGGAATTCTCGATCCGTACTCTCAAGTGCCAGTTTGAATGCCTGTAGTTCAGCTCGCTGAGCTGTACAATCACCTAGTGACTGAGTTTTTGTGACCATAGGTCTGAAGATGCCATTTCGCATGCGACCTTTAACGATAGCACACGCTGCACTGTAAGTTTGCTTACTCCCTGTTGCGGGTTGTGCGGATCCGTCAGTGTAAATTAAGAATTCATACTGATCGAGAGGCAGAATCTCAGTGGGCAGAGGACATTCTTGTTCATATTGGAGAAATGCCTGTGTTTTTAAATTTGGATCAAAAACATATGCAACATCAGTTGCAGCAAGAGAATTAACCCACTGTATCCATCTCGGATGTAAAGCTTTAGCATTTGGAATGCTCGCTTTTGTGACCGCTTCTAAAGCCGGTACTGGGGTAACGACAATTATGTGTTTCCCTTGGGCTAAGACTCTTTCTTTTGCTACAGCTGTTTGAACTGCTGTCAGAATTTTTTCAGTTGAACTGAAGCGCATTTCCGCTTGTGTATACAAATGTGATTTGTATGCAATTGGTACTTTCTCACCCTCATTGAAGGTTAAGTAGGTGAATCCACATTGACTCGAAATTATTCGAATCACCAAATTTCTTTGACTTACGCGTGTTTGTAAGTGATTTGTTGCTAACATGTTAGCCTGGAGTGAACGCAAAATTTGTGTGTTCGTGTGTCCAGTTTTTGATTGTGAAATCAGGTTTGATTAATGTGTAGAGAGGTTTAACCCTTTCTGCGTAGTGTAGAATGTATGTTCTTCCAAAATTTAGGAATCCTAGTATTGATTGTAAGTTTTTTAGCGTTTTTGGAGGTTGGAGCAGCGCACATTTCTCTAGAAAGTTAGCTGCCAAGCTCTTGCCTTCACTTGAAAGCTCATATCCTAAAAATAGGACATTGAGATGGGCAATTCTGGATTTTTTAAAGTTGAACTTATAGCCCTCAGAGGCGAATCCCAATATAATGGTGCTCACCCTGTTCAAGTGTTTTTCTAAGTCATCGTCTGTCAGATAGATGTCATCGACATAAGACAATGCCTCGTTGTCATAAATTTGTAGTAACTCCGTTACTCTCGCTGAGAATAAACCTGGGCTGTTCTTGAACCCTTGTGGGAGTCGACAAAAGTGACGCTGGGTCCCCATTATGGAGAATGCCGTTAAGTACCTGCTTTCAGGTGCTATATTTTGAGAAAAGAAACCGTTTGAGATGTCTAATGTTGTTTTGTATTTTTTACGCACAATGTTATTCATTAATGCTGTGCTATGTGCATTTTGCACTGCAAAAGTTTTAGAACAAGTGTTTAAATGTCTGTAGTCCAAAACTAGACGATATGTATTGTCTGGTTTGGAGACAGGAAACAAAGGATTGTTCATGGAGGAGGTGCATGTTTCAATCACCCCTTGGTATTCAAGTTGATTTAAAATCTCCCTGACCTGTTTTTTAGCTTCTTGCTTAATAGGATACTGCCTCTGAGCAGTAGGTTCATGTTTCAGATTTATTTTATGGTGAGGTGAGTCCTCATCCCATCCTACATGATTTTTATATAATGCTGGAGCCTGGGCCACTGCCCATTTTCTGGCATATGTATATTTTAAGTGAATTGGTATGTGATTGGAGAAGGCAGGCCTCGCCGTGTGGGCACTCCCTGACAAATTGTGGTGGCCAGTCTTTTTCTGCTAGAAGTATGTCATAACCCTTTGATAGTTTTTCCCAAAAGAGTGCTTTAACCTGTCTAGGTTTGTCTCCCTCCATCCGGAGTGTTATTTCATATAACCTTTGTGGAGTACTAACCCTGGTGTCTACAGTTTCTACTGTAATGTACTCATTCAAGTCCACTATCTCCAGAAGTTCCATCAGGTTCTGGCGAGCTATTGTGACTTCTGCTGCACTGTCCAGCATTGTCTGAGCCCATTCTCCGTTCTTGAGTTGAGTTCTCAGAATTCTCGGCATGTCATATTATTAGACCTGCTACTTTCTTTTTGGAGAATTGAGGTTTAGCTTTAATTTTTGTTGCGTGCTTGTCGTCTTTCGATTTCACGCGTTCTTCTCTATGTTCTGTTCGTCCTCTTCTTTCCGAAGTCTGTGATGAGACCTGAAAGGGACGAGAGGAACGTGTATCATTATCTTGATACCCATCAGGTTTTCTCAAATTATCCCTATTCCTGAGGTTGTACCTCCTTTCAGAGGGCTCCTTTTGAGGAGACCTACCTCGGGATTGAGATCTTTTCTCATTTGAATTTTGTTTAGTAGACTCCCACTTCTTTTTAGAAGATGTAGGAGTTTGTTTAATTGAGTCCTTCTCAGGACTTTCAGATAGTTTTGGTTTAGCTGGTCTCCCACCTAAACTATCTCTGCCTAATTCTGCATAAGATTGTTCTATAATTCTGGGTAGCTCGGTTTGATGTTCTGTAACATCAAATTCCCTTAATTTTTGTCGGATCGCCACTGCTGCTGCCTTCCCCTTTAATATTTGATAATATTATTGTTGAGACCTGGTCGAAATTTCTCAGTAATTTCATACCTAAATTTAAAGCAGGCTCTGCCCCGTATTCGTTTTGAATTTGTTTTAGGACATCATGTATTACCGCAATTGACGGAATGCCGTGTGTTTTAGTGTAGATGGCAGCAAAGACTGAGCCCCAAGTGGTGCAGTCTTCCAGTTGTGGTGTGATCCCCATTGGTAAACTAATGGTTAGGATTCTGTGTTTCTCATGCGGGGTAGTATTTGGAAATACTGCTTCGATTTGAGTAATTTTTTGAGCTATCCAAAATGGAATTTGCTCACGCTTAGTGGGCATTTTACCCATGACTGCGTATAGAGTCTGTGGTGTAATTTTTAGAGTGTTCCCCTGGTGAGGGGTTTGGTTTGGAAGTGTTAATGGTGGTTGGACTGTGAAAGTCCGCATGACATATTGAACCAATTGTCTGTAGATTTTTATTAGTTCTTGTAGTTCAACAAGTAAGTCCTCATCTGACATTATGTCAAGTTCAGGATGAGGTGTGTAGCCGGCTAGAATCGGCCAAGTTGCTCCTGGTCTACCTAGTGGACCGAGCCTGGTTATATTTCTGTGATGTTTTAGGGCGCCTTTAAACCAGAGCTGATGCTCCTGGTATGTTAATGGAATCTCTATATCCTCGAAAGGAATGTATTCCTCTGGTGTTTCATCTTCCTTGTAGAAGTGAAACATTTTAGTTACTGGATTAGATTCAGGAAATATTACCCATGAATAGAATACCTCTGTCTGAAAGGATTCATGTGCCTCAATCACAAAAACTGCTCTACCTCCTCTCGGTGGTAGGCCATGTTTTATAAGTTTTAGAGTAATGGCTCTTCTTAAGTTTGGAGCGATGTCAATGACACCCTCCTCGGTTTCATTTAAACCGGTGAAGTTAAAAAGTGCTGGTTGGGCTGGATCAGCCGCAGCTACACCGTTTCCGGCGTCATTGTCCCCGTTTAAGGACATTTTGTTTTATGAAAAAAGTAAAACAAATTTCAAGGAAACAAAGATAAGGTGCACAATATTTATGGAACACTGTATCCTTCAACGTTGAGCAAACCAAACAGCTAATATATAGGGTACTGCCCTATGTAGCCGCGGTGGATACTATCCCTGCCCACTCCAGACGTCTTTTGGAGTGTAGGGGTCTCTGAGAGAGAAAAGAATATTATGCACAGCTGAGTTACTCAGTATCTAACGTTGAATTACTGCCTTATCAAACGTTGGGCGCCATGTAGTGTAGCTCCTATTTCCCTTATAGGCTCTGCGCATTGGAATAATATATCCTATAGGTTTGACATAGGACTGAGGTCAGTATGTCCCTATCGAGTATATTAAACTTAATTACTTGTGCCAGCTAGCTCAGAGGCCACAAGAAACTTCTTGACAACAAGGGAGTAGTTTTTTGGCAGCCGCAAAACATGACCACTGTGTTTCCCTTACAGAATCAGGACGTGTCCCAGAGTCGTAGAAACAATAGATAACTATTTCACTCAGCTCAGTTGTGCAGGATTCAGTTACGTCTCAAAGTTACACAGAAATAACAGACGGGCGTTTCAATAAAAAGGTTTATTGAACAGTCTTGTTTCTGTTGTAAGTTAGATGTGCTGTTACAATCACAAGACAGTATGCGAGATAAATAATGTACAGAGTGAGCAGTAGAAATAAATAATACTGCGTTAGCATCATCTTTTCAGCATATATGCATTTACATAAAATGACAGCCTAAAAATGCGAGTACTCATACGATGCGTTTCTATCCTAGGTCTACCCAGTGTGCCTAACCTTTCTTAGGTGTATGGAGAAGTAGGTGCTGTATTCATGCCAAGAGTCTAGTATGCCAAGAGTCTAGTATGCCAAGAGTCTAGTATGCCAAGAGTCTAGTATGCCAAGAGTCTAGTATGCCAAGAGTCTAGTATGCCAAGAGTCTAGTATGCCAAGAGTCTAGTATGCCAAGAGTCTAGTATGCCAAGAGTCTAGTATGCCAAGAGTCTAGTATGCCAAGAGTCTAGTATGCCAAGAGTCTAGTATGCCAAGAGTCTAGTATGCCAAGAGTCTAGTATGCCAAGAGTCTAGTATGCCAAGAGTCTAGTATGCCAAGAGTCTAGTATGCCAAGAGTCTAGTATGCCAAGAGTCTAGTATGCCAAGAGTCTAGTATGCCAAGAGTCTAGTATGCCAAGAGTCTAGTATGCCAAGAGTCTAGTATGCCAAGAGTCTAGTATGCCAAGAGTCTAGTATGCCAAGAGTCTAGTATGCCAAGAGTCTAGTATGCCAAGAGTCTAGTATGCCAAGAGTCTAGTATGCCAAGAGTCTAGTATGCCAAGAGTCTAGTATGCCAAGAGTCTAGTATGCCAAGAGTCTAGTATGCCAAGAGTCTAGTATGCCAAGAGTCTAGTATGCCAAGAGTCTAGTATGCCAAGAGTCTAGTATGCCAAGAGTCTAGTATGCCAAGAGTCTAGTATGCCAAGAGTCTAGTATGCCAAGAGTCTAGTATGCCAAGAGTCTAGTATGCCAAGAGTCTAGTATGCCAAGAGTCTAGTATGCCAAGAGTCTAGTATGCCAAGAGTCTAGTATGCCAAGAGTCTAGTATGCCAAGAGTCTAGTATGCCAAGAGTCTAGTATGCCAAGAGTCTAGTATGCCAAGAGTCTAGTATGCCAAGAGTCTAGTATGCCAAGAGTCTAGTATGCCAAGAGTCTAGTATGCCAAGAGTCTAGTATGCCAAGAGTCTAGTATGCCAAGAGTCTAGTATGCCAAGAGTCTAGTATGCCAAGAGTCTAGTATGCCAAGAGTCTAGTATGCCAAGAGTCTAGTATGCCAAGAGTCTAGTATGCCAAGAGTCTAGTATGCCAAGAGTCTAGTATGCCAAGAGTCTAGTATGCCAAGAGTCTAGTATGCCAAGAGTCTAGTATGCCAAGAGTCTAGTATGCCAAGAGTCTAGTATGCCAAGAGTCTAGTATGCCAAGAGTCTAGTATGCCAAGAGTCTAGTATGCCAAGAGTCTAGTATGCCAAGAGTCTAGTATGCCAAGAGTCTAGTATGCCAAGAGTCTAGTATGCCAAGAGTCTAGTATGCCAAGAGTCTAGTATGCCAAGAGTCTAGTATGCCAAGAGTCTAGTATGCCAAGAGTCTAGTATGCCAAGAGTCTAGTATGCCAAGAGTCTAGTATGCCAAGAGTCTAGTATGCCAAGAGTCTAGTATGCCAAGAGTCTAGTATGCCAAGAGTCTAGTATGCCAAGAGTCTAGTATGCCAAGAGTCCCTCTAGGTTCTAGTCTGCTCCATACCTGAAGAATGAGAGAGGTAAGGAATCTCTTTTCCGGACTCGAACTCCAACACCCCGCAAGGGAAGTTAGATCACTGGAAGCTGGACTCTCTGCGTGCAGGAATGACAGCGTCTTCTCAGTGCGTCCGGCCGGGAAACGGGCTCCTCTGAAGTCGAGGTCTCCTCTGATTTACAGGGGTTTGGGAAGGTATATTTATACCTGAAAATGTTAGCATTGACGTGAGTTGGGCAGCGAAAGACGTCATGAATGAACCTCTAGGGATTAACGGTTCATGCATAATGTATGAGTCCTTGAAGAAATCAAAAGTCCTGGGCAAGGAAACTCCCGCAGCCTGAGGGTCTGTTTTTCATGGACTCGTTGAGACGTTAGGGTGGACGGATGTCGGAATCCATGCCTGTATTTGGAGTGCATGGTTTATGCCTAAATAAGGTCTGGGATTTTATGCCTATATAAGGGCAAGGCGAATTGTGCCTATATAAGGACATGAGTCTAGAAAGCCCGTTTATGGACACCCTATAAAGTATACAACAAGCTAGTCGTCGAGATGGGGGAAGACTGGAACCTCCGATCTGCGCAGATGAGCTGCGACCACCGCCATCACTTTCGTGAACACCCGAGGTAAGTGTAGGAAACTGGCTCTGTATATACTGCACCAAATGAGGTATAGTGTGTGTATAGAGTCCAGGTGACCCCAGAGGTAGGCAGAAGTTAAAGTTAGATAGAACCTTACTCTCTATTTGTGGTAGAGTGGTCGAGCAGTAAGGCAGTATCAGAGGACAGTGTTAAGCATTTGATGTACCCACTCAGTCAGCAAATGACTTTACACACTCAAAGACTGAACACTAGACCAATTGTTTTTGTATAAAAAATATACTGTTTTATTTTTAGAACCAAGCAAGCCTGGCACAGCTAAGCATTAAATACTTTACAGTAATAAGTTGCTGATTGTAGAACAATTTGAAAATGCAATAGGAATTGTACTTTGTTTGATTTACAGGGGCTTCAGTAGGTTGCAATACTTAGCAAATACAGTACATTGAAATGAATAGGCTTTTTCAGTAAATTACAGGTAAGTTACTTTTCACGTTACTTTTCTAACTCAGTGCTGGATACCTAGATTCAGCACTGGGACATTTCCTGCAAACAGGTAAGTAAATAAGTTTTGGTTATTCGTGCGATTTTTAAAGAATATTTTTAGATTTCAAAACTCCACACTTAGAAACATTTTGGGAAGAAAATTGTCAAAGTTATCCTATGGAGGAAAAACAGGTAATCGGTTCACAGGTAAGTTATCGACTGTGGGAGTTAAGGTTCTGGGGTTAGACTCAGGGGTCCCCCAGGGTCAGTGATGCACTCTTGTTACACCCTCAGCGGCACTAGGGCGGTCGGGTGCAGAGTGTTGAGGCCCAATGTTATCCTATGGAGGATAGGGGGTCTCCGGTTGGTGGCTGCTGGCAAGCAGGCCACTGGGTTGTGGGAGCAAAGCTCCTAGACTTTAGCTCAGGACAAATGAGGAAACAGCTTAACACAAAAGGTGCAACCTTAGCGGCACTAGGGCGGCCGGGTGCAGGGGGCTGTTTTGTCGTCGGAAGCCCTGTTTCCAATGGAGAACCTCCGGTCAGCAAAAACACTGCAGGGAGGGAGACGAAGGACTTCTGGGTGCGCCCACCACTTCGAGAGGTAAGTTGGGAAGTTAGGGGTTGGTGAGGCACCGTTGGTTTGGGCACACAAGGCCGTGGGGCGTCTGGTGCAGTGGGTGCCTTTTGGGGTCGGATCGGCTTACCAGCTCCGGGTCGCTGTTAGGGGGGCCTTCTGGATTTCGAATGCAGGCGTCGGCTGGAGGCAGGTCAGGGGTCGCCGGATCTCGGATCAGGATCGCCGGGTTGACCTCCTCGTGGTGTTTGCCCACTCGAGCTCGGGCCGTGGACGGCGGGTGCAGAGTGGGGCGGATTTGCGGTCTCCGGCTGCTGCCAGAGGTTGCAGTTTGAACAAATACGGTGTTCATGGGAGAAGCAGTCTTTGGAAGTGAAGGCAGGCAGGTCCTCCGAGGTTTTTGAGGTTGCTGGCTGCAGGACACACCGGGATTTCGCAGGAGCAGGTTCGTGGAGAGACAGGCCGGTAGGGCTGGGGACAAGTCAGTGGGCGTCTTCCTCTTGGTAGCTGGCTGCACGCCTGTTCGGTCCTTCTTTTCTTCTTGTTTCTTGGCTGGATCCGAGGAAGCAAGGTTCAGGGTGCCCCCTAAATACTAGATTTAGTGGCGTTACAGGTAGGTAGAGGGCAGGGACCAATAAGTCCCTTCCCTTGGGTGGGTACACCCCCTATCGTGCCACCCTCCAGTGGGAGGGGGCAGGAGCCTGTCCCTGGTTGGTTGGGTCCCCCATCCTCAAGATGGCGGGGACTCTGAGTTGTGCTTCACCTTGTCTCCCCCACCTGAGGGGTGGAGTTGGCAGAGGTGGGCACACCTCTCTTCCTCACTTGTTTTTCCCGCCGGTTCTCCCGCCCAAAGTGGGGGTCAGAACCAGTGGGGACCAGTTGCTGAAAGCAGCAAGTGGCCTGGGGAAGCTCACAAAGGTGGCAAAGCCTTTGAAGCTTCCCCTTCGTGAACCCTGCCCATCCTGGGGGAGGCGGCTTGGCACCTCGTCCCAGGATGTGCATGGTTTCAGGCCCCACGAGAGCAGCAGGCTCTCGACCCAGGGGTCCAGAAACATGTCGGTTGGTGGCAGCCTAAGCAGCCACTCAGTCGGGACACTAGAAGTTGGTCGAGTTTCAGGGGGCATCTCTAAGATGCCCTCTGTAGTGCACTTTACACTAAATCCCACACTGGCATACCATACTTCCCAGTTTTCAGTGTAGCCATTATGGTGCTGTCGAGTTCGTAATGACAAACTCCTAGCACCATATACTCTTAATGGCAGCACTGCACTTACAATGTCTAAGAATGGACTTAGACACTGTAGGGGTACAGGGCTCATGCACCTGTACCCTCACCACTGGTATAGTGCACCCAGCTAGAGGGGTGACTGACCTATGCCAGGGCAGTGTTTTGTAGGCATGGCACACATGGATGTGTGCCATGTCGACTCTTCACTTTGTTCTGCACCAAGACACGCAGCCTGCAAAGGCAGTGTGTGAGTGAAAAAGTGTAGGGCCTCTAAGAGTGGCACAATAAGTGCTGCAGCCCTTAGGGGCCTTCCCTGGTCACAGGGCCCTGGGTACCTGTGGCACCATTTACCAGGGACCTACCTATGGCCAGGGATGCCAATTGGGTTTAGGCTTCAAAGCAATTTTAGAGTAGTAACATAGGCCCTGGGTACCTGATTAGCAGGAGCCCAGGGCACACTCAGTCAAAGAACATCAGCAATTCAGCAAAAAGTTGGGGCATACCATGCAGAAAGAGGGCACTTTCTCACAGTAAGGCCTAAGGGAAGCACTGTAAACTGAAAGTGCTCGTGGCCTACCGTGAACCGCAGGTACCGCCGTAGGGCCGACAGGACGGGAATGTGAAAGTAAGCGTCCTGCAAGTCCAACGCTACCATCCAGTCTCCAGGGCAGACAGGACCTGAGCTAGCGTCAACATTTTGAACTTCTCCTTCCGGAGGAAGCGGTTGATGTTCCTGAGATCCAAGATAGGACGCAGGCCTTTGTCCTTCTCGGGCACCAGAAAGTAGTGGGAATAGCAACCACGTCCTACTTCTGGGGCAGGAATTCGCTCGATGGCTCCCTTGGCCAAGAGAGCCGTAACTTCCTGTTGGAGAAGGGCCAAGTGATCCTCCGACATGCAATGGTACTGAGGTGGCATGGATGGTGGGGTAGTCTCGAAGGGGAGGGAGTAGCCCCTTCTGACTATCTGCAAAACCCACCGGTCCGACGTGATGGTGCGCCAGTGGGGGAGGTGATGGCGAATCCTGCCACCCACCGGCGATTGGTGGCCCTGAAGCACAAGTTAATAACTTGTGTAACGATATATCTGTAAGAGACAGTAGTTAGTGACAGATTCCTTACCTTAGAATATCCCCAGGCGTCAGGCTGGATCCGGAAAGTTTTTTGCGTAGCAGTACCCTTGCGCGTCGGTAGGCGGCGTCGTGCGGCTCCGCGTCCGTCGTCGGCGTTGTGATCGCCGGGATGACGTCGCGGGCAGTACTTAGACGCCGCCCCTGCGCGCTGACGTCAGTTCTGTACACGACTTTCCGCGCCAGGAACGCAGAGCCATGCAAGAAGCTGACATAGGTGTCTGAAAAATACTAGGGCCCTGAAAGGGATGTCCTTAACCCTAGAAATCAGTTCGCAGAACGGGGAGGATGGGTGGGGCGGTAGAGGCATCTGTCACTAACTACTGTCTCTTACAGATATATCGTTACACAAGTTAGTAACTTGTGCATCTGAAAGAGACGTTAGTGACAGATTCCTTACCTTAGAATAGATACACCAGCAATACCAACCCCGGTGGTGGGTCTGCGAACAAGATCAGACAAGGAAGTCCTGGAGGACAGAACGGCCAAAGAAGCCGTCCCTCCGGACCCGACTGTCAAGGCAGTAATGCTTTGTAAACGTGTGCAGCGAGGCCCACGTAGCTGCCTGACAGATAACCGGCAGCGGAACACCGCGGCCCAAAGCCATGGTAGCAGCCGTTGCCCTGGTGGAATGGGCACGCAGCCCAACAGGAGGCTCCTTCTTAGCCAAAGAATAGCAGGCCTTGATGCACAAGATAACCCAGCGGGAGATGGTTCGTTTGTGCACCGCCCGACCTTTTTTGGCGCACACATAGCCAACAAAGAGCTGGTCATCCACCCGGAAATGTTTTGTGCGGTCGATATAGAAGGAGAGCGCACGTTTTGGGTCCAGACGGTGGAGCCTCTCTTCCTCTCTGGAAGGATGCGGAGGCGGAAAGAAGGTAGGCAAAGTGATGGTCTGCCCAATGTGGAAGGCAGTAACCACCTTTGGCAAGAAGGACGGACGCGTCCCAAGAACAACCTTGTCTGGATGGACAGACAGAAAGGGAGGTTTACATGATAGAGCCTGGAGCTCACTCACCCGCCGAGCGGAGGTGATGGCCACCAGAAAGGCTGTCTTCAGAGTTAGAAGACGAAGAGGACAGTTATGTAGAGGCTCAAAGGGAGCGCACATTAAAAAGGTAAGAACCAAGTTCAAATCCCACTGAGGCATCACAAACGGAACAGGAGGGAAGAGGTGTGTAATGCCTTTTAAGAACCTGTTAACAGGGGACTTGAAAAGGGAGGGCTGATCAGGGAGCCTGAGGACGGCCGAGATAGCACAAAGATAACCCTTGATGGTACCCAGGGCAGAACCCTGTTGGGCCAGAGAAAGAAGGAACAGAAGGACCTCAGAAAGAGGGGCAGAAAGGGGATTCACAGCCTTTGCTGTGCACCATGCCACAAATTTGTTCCACCTGCAGGCGTATACCACCTTAGTGGAGGGACGCCTGGCTGCCAGAATCACATCACAAACTTCGGGAGGCAAGTCGAAAGGAATCAACTGTCGCCGCTCAATTTCCACGCAAGCAGGTGTAGACTGGACAGGTTCGGGTGGAGGACCGTCCCCTGCTGCTGCGACAGAAGATCCTCCCGAAGAGGCAGACTGATCGGGGGATCCACGCTCATACTGAGTAGCTCGGGATACCAAACTCTTCGAGCCCAGTCCGGAGCCACAAGGATGTCTTGGGCCCGGTCGTGCCGAATCTTCTTCAACACTCTGGGTAGAAGTGGTATAGGCGGAAAGGCGTACAACAGACCGCAACTCCACTCGCGACAAAAAGCGTGGCCGAGCGAGTGCCGCCTTGGAAATTCCAATGCGCAGAACTGATGACATTGCGCGTTCTCTTCGGTGGCGAATAGATCTAACCAAGGCTCTCCCCATTGTTGAAAGACTCCTTGCGCCACTTCCGAGTGAAGACGCCATTCGTGATCCATCATGCACCTGCGGCTGAGTTCGTCCGCCCTGGCGTTCAGGGAACCTGCCAGGTGTTGAACCATCAGGAACATGTCCTGATGTTCCAGCCAAGTCCAGAGGCGCAGAGCCTCCTGACAGAGGGTCCACGACCCCACCCCGCCCTGTTTGTTGCAGTAACACATGGCGGTGGTGTTGTCTGGGAACACCTGCACTACCTTCCCTTTGACAGAGGGAAGGAATGCCTTCAGTGCAAGTCGGATCGCCCGGAGCTCCAGAAGGTTGATATGGAGCCGGGACTCCGCCGGAGACCAGAGGCCTCTGATCTCCGCCTCTCCCATGTGACCGCCCCATCCCAGAAGGGACGCGTCCGTCACAACTGTGTGCTCTGGCTGGGGAAGGGAGAGGGATCTGCCCATGACCCATTGCCGGTTCGAGAGCCACCACTGCAACTGTTTTGCAGTCCCCACCGAGATCTGGACGTGATCGGACAGGTTGCCCTGGTGCTGCGCCCACTGGAACTTCAGGTCCCACTGCAGAGCCCGCATATGCCATCTGGCATGATCGACCAGCAGGATGCAGGAGGCCATGAGGCCCAGCAGCCTCAGGGTCATCCGTACCGAAACCCAGGATAAAGGCTGAAAGATCGGAATCATAGCCTGAATATCCCGGACTCGCCGTTCGGGAGGATAGGCCCGAAACTGCGTCGTGTCCAGAACTGCTCCGATGAAAAGGAGCTGTGGAGAAGGAACCAGATGCGACTTCGGCACGTTGATGGAGAACCCCAGCGAGTGCAGGAGTTCGGCCGTACTCTGGAGGTGGGTGACGACTGCCTGGGACGAGCCCGCCTTCAACAACCAGTCGTCGAGGTAGGGGAAGACTGGCACCCCTGCCCGGTGCAGATGAGCTGCGACCACCGCCATCACTTTCGTTAACACCCGAGGGGCGCTGGTAAGGCCAAAGGGGAGCACGGTGAACTGAAAATGCTCGAGGCCTACCGTGAACCGCAGGTAACGCCGGTGGGCCGGCAGGACGGGGATGTGGAAATAAGCGTCCTGCAAGTCCAACGCTACCAACCAGTCTCCAGGGTCGAGGGCAGTCAAGACCTGAGCTATTGACGTTCCGGAGGTCCAAGATAGGACGCATGTCCTCCTTGTCCTTTTTGGGCACCAGAAAGTAGTGGGAGTAGCAACCACGCCCTACTTCTGGGGTCGGAACGCGCTCGATGGCCCCCTTGGCCAAGAGGGCCGCAACTTCCTTTTGATGAAGCACCAAATGATCCCGACATGCGGTGGCATTGAGGTGGCGGGGGGGGGGGGGGGTAGTCTCGAAGGGGAGGGAGTAGCCCCTTCGGACAATGTCCAAGACCCACTTGTCCGATGTGATGGCACGCCAGTGAAGGTGATGGCGGACCCTGCCCCCCCACTGGCGTGCTGTGGACCTGAAAGGATGGACTAGGAGGGCTTGGAGGCCGCGGACGGGGCGGAGGTGGTGGCCTGACCCGCACGCTGGTTACCCGACCCGCCTCGGCGGGAGCCACGTCCTCGGCCACGCGAAGGCGCTAGCTGCGCGGGCCAGTGGCTGGGCAATGGACGTGACTGGGCGCCCCTTCCGTGCCCACGAAAGGAGCGAAAAGCAGACTGCTGCGGAGGGCGCGAGGCGGAGAGGCCCAAGGACTTGGTCATAGCCCGCGAGGCCTTAAAGCGCTCCAGCACGCTGTCTGCCTTGTTGCCAAAAAGGCGGATGCCATCGAAGGGCATGTCCATAAGGGTGTTTTGGACATCGCCCGAGAAACCAGTGGTCCTCAGCCAGGCGTAACGGCGAAGCGCCACTGTCGTAGCAAGCGATCTGCACAGCGAGTCAGCGGTGTCCAGGCCACATCGTATTGTGAACTTCGCCGCGTCTCTCCCGTCTGCATTAACACGGGTGAGTAGTGTCTGGACCTCCTCAGGACACTTAGGCAGCACTTGCGCTACCGAATCCCACAGAGAGTGGGAATACCGGCCCAAAAGGCAAGCGGTGTTCACGGACCGCAAGCCAGCACTGGAGGAAGAAAAAACCTTCTTCCCAAATTGGTCCAGTTTTTTGGATTCCCTGTCCGGCGGAGCTGTAGGGAAGGCGCTTTGAGAAGTAGAGGCTTGGACAACCAAGCTCTCGGGGGTGGGGTGTTGGGAGAGGAACGAGGGGTCGCCCGGGGCGGGCGATGGCGTTGGGCCACGTTCCTGTCCACAGGAGCCCCTGTGGTGGGCCTGGACAGGTGCCCAAAAGAACGTCAGAAAGTGCGTCGTTGAACGGCAGCAGTGGCTCCGAGGAGGTAGCCGCCGGCTGAAGCACTTCCGTCAGGAGGTTAGTCCTGACAGCCACTGTAGGGAGCTCGAGGCGCAAGGCCGCGGCCGCCCTACGCAACACGGTTGCATAACTTGCACCCTCCTCCGTAGCCACGGAAGGAGGAGACAGCATGCCAAGGTCTGGAGAGGTGTCCAGGCCACTGGCATCACCCAGTTCCTAAGCCCAGTCCTGATAGGTCTCACATTGGGCTGTGAGAGGGTCTTCCGACCCCGCCCAGTCCTCCCCGTCCTCCAAAACAGGTGAAAAGTAAGGAGGGCGGACATGAGGGAAGAAAAGACCCATCGGCGTCTATCAGCGTCGGTCGATCCGGCTCCATGTCCGGTTCCGGGGAGAACCTGGGGACGGCGTCGTCCGGGACCTCGGACGGCGCCGGGAGTGGTACCGGGGAGGTCGGCGCCGGTGGAGGTGTTGTCAGGTCAACCGGCGTCAACCGGGATCCAGGCCTTGATCCGAGGGGGTCCTGCGGCGCCGGGGCCGGAGCCGCCGGAAACACCGGAGCCGCCGGGGGTGCCGAAGCAGGACCTCCACTGGGGCCCGCGGGGCCCGAAGGCGCACCAGGGTAACCCTTAGGCCCGAAGATGCGAGCCATGGCCGACAAGAAGTTCTGGATGTCGGCCGGAGTCGACGTCGGACCCGGAACAGGCGGGTAGGCCGACGCCGGCTCAACGGGTACTCCCGGAGCCGCGGGGGCGGTACCAACAGGACCCTCAGCCGAGTCGTGAGACCGGCGAGGGGAGGCCTTAGAGCAACGCTTCTTAGACCTCTTGTGCTTCGCCTTACCTGAAGACGAAGACTTCGACCCCGATGAGTGACGACGACTCGGCGACCGGCCCCTCGACCTCTCCCGGGACCTCGAGCGGCACGGAGCCGAGTGCCGGGCCTCGAGAAGCTTTCGAGACCGCTCTCGCAAAGCCTTCGGGGTGAGGGACCGACACTCTGGGCACGACGTGGGGTCGTGCCCGCGCCCCAGGCAGAAGAGACACTCGCGGTGCGGATCCGTAATCGACATCATGCGATTACAGATCTCGCATGGCTTGAAGCCGGGCATCCCTACTGACACCTTGGAGTCGAAATGACTCGAAAACTTGGACAAAAAAGACACAAAAATACTCAATCAAAAAATGACTGGGGCACTGCTCAATCCGGATCTGCGCTTACTGGCGCGGAAAAAGAAAGAACTGACGCCAGCGTGCATGGGCGGCGTCTAAGTATTGGCCACGACGTCATCCCGGCGATCACGACGGACGCGGAGCCGCACGACGCCGCCTACCGACGCGCAGGGGTACTGCTACGCAAAACTTTCCGGATCCAGCCTGACGCCTGGGGATATTCTAAGGTAAGGAATCTGTCACTAACGTGTCTCTTTCAGATACTGTGTTTGCTTACTTGTTTTGCATGCTTGCACTGAGCCGGAGGGTTTCAGGTGTAACTAGCGGGGCCACCATCTTGTGGGTTAGCGGACCAGTTCTTTCAACGCTGGGGGGTTAAAAGACACGCTGATGCGGACGCGCCTAAGGCAAGCCCGTCTGCACTCGGACCGGGCTCAGGGCCTGTCCCCCTGGTCGTTTCACTCCGAACACGGTGGTGTATATACCAGGGAGGACCTCATCAGACTGGACCCTGGAGGGGGAATCGTAAGGTGCCCCTGTATCCCCTTTGAGGTAATGCCCAACCGCTTAAGAAGTATCTGCCCTAAATGTAACATACTTATGCCACACATTCTGGATCTTCCGGCCTCTGGCCCTAATGATAGGACAGGAAGGAGGGATAAAACAGCAGACCCACCTCCCCTTAGATGTATGCTGCTGAACGCTAGATCTTTGATCAAACATAGTATTGAGTGTGCGTTGCTTATTGAGGAACAAGATATTGGCATTCATAACTGAGTCTTGGTCAGATCAGGCCTCTGGACCTGATTTAGCTAATGCAACCCCCCCGGGATTTCACTGTCACACTTTGGACAGACCTCACAGGAGAGGGGGGGGGACTAGCAGTCCTTTACCATGACTCATTGAAGCCCATTTTTCACACTGCATCAAATGCCTCGTGTGAGGCTCTTTCATTTAGCCTACGCACCTCACACCAAAGCACCTTCAAGGGGGTACTTCTCTACCGCCCTCCAGGCCCCAGGGGTGGTTTTTTAGAGTTGCTGGGGACGCTGCTCGAAGGACTATGTGCAGATTCCTTTACGGTGCTAGGGGATTTTAATTTCTATCTGGAGGATCAATCCGACTCAGATACTATCACACTGGAGCAAGTGATGGAGGTAGGTGAACTGAAGCAGTTGATTGGAGTACCAACACATAGCAAGGGGCACACACTGGATGGGATCTACTCCAACAATCCCAACACTGGCAGTCACCTCGGTATTCCCATTGGTGTGGTCTGATCATAGCGCCATTCTCTTCGAGGTGAAAGAGTCAAAGGCCCATAAACTTAGACCAGAACCCACAGGGAATATTGGGAAAAGTTTGGAAAAACAGACTGCGAAGAGTTCGGGGAAGCATTCAAAAATACCAAGCGTCCTCTCCCTGCAGAGGTAGACGAAGCTACCTCTGCATACACGGAATGGCTAGAAGCAGCATGTAATAAACTCGCCCCCGTTAAAAAGTGGACTCCTAAACGGGCTCAACCGTCTGCCCCTTGGTTTTCGGACGAATTAAAAAACCAAAAACAGGCCTGCAAACGTTTAGAAAGGGTGTGGAGGAGAGGCTACAAAAGCGTGGATAAAGAAAGTTATAAGCAAAGTCTTAGACAGTACAAGGAAAGACTGTTGGAAACCAAAAAAAAATTCTTTGCAGAACAAATCTCAGGCCAAATCCAATCCCAAAGAACTCTTCAAAACCATCACTAAACTTGCGGCCCCAACGGCCCCCAAGAGACAAAGTAGCCCAGAGCTCTGTGAAAAATTGGCCAATTTCTTCCAACAAAAAGTGGAATCTATCTTTTCCTCATTTAGCCTAGCTCACAGGGGGATAAGGGTGATGCCACAAAGTATGGAACCAAACACACTGGTATTAGACAAATTCTCTCTGCTAGAGACACCAGATGCAATCAAACTTCTGATTTCCATTCGATCCGGATCCCCGATGGATCCATGTCCGGCATCGATATTGAAACAAATCCCAGAAGTAATAGGGTCGACCCTTACACCGTTGTTTAACGCCATAATTACAACTGGCAAATTCCCTAGCAACTGGAAGAAGGCCTCTATCCTTCCCCCTATAAAAAAAAAAAACAACCCTGGACCCCAGTGATCCAAACAGTTACAGGCCAATTTCAAGACTTCCACTTCCTGCCAAAATTATTGAAAAGGCCATGAACACCCAGCTCAGCACATTTCTTCAAACTAACAATCTACTCGACCCATCGCAATATGGGTTTAGAGCAGTACACAGCACCGAGCTGGCTCTAATTAAATCTACAGAGGAGGTGAGGGAGGCGTTGGACAGAGGAGGAAAGGCAATTCTGATTATGTTAGATCTGTCAGCAGCCTTTGACACGGTCCATCATGAAGTTCTGATGGACCGGCTGTCTGAAGCAGGGGTACAAGGAGCCGCATGGAACCTTCTGCAGTCTTTCCTATCTGGAAGAACGCAAACAGTGGAACTGGACAACCAAAGGTCAAAGCCTTTCTCTCTTCCGAGTGGGGTGCCACAGGGCTCATCGTTAAGCCCGACGATCTTCAACGTGTATGTGATCTCTTTGGCAGGCCTGATCAAATCCTATGGCTTCCAAATTATCTCCTATGCAGACGACACGCAAATAGTGTTGTCAATCAGAGACGGGGAAGAGAAAGAAACAGGGGCTCGCTTTCATGATTGCATGAAGGCCATCTCAGGATGGATGTCGTCTAACTGCCTAAAATTAAATTCAGGCAAAACAGAGGTCATCATGTTTGGAAACAACCCTAACCTGTGGACGCCAGACTGGTGACCAGAAGAGCTGGATGTCTGCCCCGCACCCACCAGGAAAGCAAAAAACCTGGGGGTGATCGTGGACAACAAGCTCACGTTTGGCGATCACATAAGCTCGGTGGTCTCTGCAGGTTTCCCAATCCTCAGAATCATAAGGAAAATAAAGTTCTTTCTCCCCGAGGGCAGTCTCAGGACAGTGATCATGGCCCTTATGGCGCGGCTTGACTGTTGTAATAGTCTATATTTAAATGCTCAAAAACAGCACATTAATAGGCTTCAAATCGCACAGAATGCAGCCGCCAGATTGCTTACGGGAACTCCTAAATTTGTCTCCGTAAAGGAGTTAAAACAACTACACTGGCTCCCCGTGAAGCAAAGGGCACGTTTTAAGGCCCTCTGCATGGCTTTTAAAGCTCTCAATGCAATCGGCCCCAACCATTTGAGGCAAAAATTTTAATGGTATGTTCCCGCAAGGAATCTTCAGTCCACAGGAGCGAAACAAATCCTAGCTCCCCCGATTAAAAAAGCCAGCTTGGGGGGGTGGACAGAACCTGTACTTTTAAGCATGGAATGAGCTCCCGTTCCACTTGAAGAACTCAGCAGATCTCCTCTCCTTTAGAAAGGGGCTGAAAACTTGGCTTTTCTCACAGTAATACCCCCCACTACTGATAACCAGCAGGTATGCTCAGCGCCAGGACACCATAGGGTAACCGTGGGCTTTAGAAGTTTAAATAACATAACCTAATATAATGATGTGTGGGAGGAATGTTTGGGGGAGTGGAGGTAAGTTCCAGGCAATAACCATATTGGATAATTTGTCTTACCCACTTGTCTGATGTGATGGAATTCCAGACAGGTAGGAACTGTGAGAGACGTCCCCCGACAGGAGTGGAATGATCGGGGTAGTGGAGGGAAGTCACTGTTTGCTGGTAGGGGAAGTGCGGGTGGAGTTACCTCCGCCTCTTCCTCTATTGTTCTTTCCTCTGTATCCTCCCCGAAAGTATCCTCTGGATGAGGAAGATTGATTGGGGCTTTTATAAGCCGAGGAGGTGTTTTCTGATGCAGTTGTCTTTGAGCCACCCCTATAAAAGGAGCGACGAAAGGAGCCCCTATTAGAAGGTAATTGTAATGCCCCCATGGATTTAGCAGTCTCGGTGTCTTTTTCATTTTTTCCAATGAAGAATCGACTGTGGGGCCAAAAAGATGTTCTTGATCAAATGGCTGATTAAGTAGCGCTGATTGTACTTCTTGTTTGAATCCGGAGATTCGAAGCCAAGCGTGGCGGCGTAGCAAAACGCTGGTGTTAATGGCACGCGAGGCTGTATCAGCTGCATCGAGGGCACATATGATTGAAGTGTTTGCAATGAGCTTACCCTCCTGAATGAGGTCGTGAGCTTTAGCTTTGTATTGGTCTGGTAAGTGCTGCATCAGTTTTTCTAGCTCGTCATAGTGAGCTCTATCGTAACGCGCCAGGAGAGATTGTGCATTGGGAATACGCCAATGATTGGCAGCTTGAGATGCGATTCTCTTGCCTGATGCATCTATAAGTTTGGACTCCTTGTCACGAGGAGGGGCGTCACCTGTTTGAGAATTTGCCCACTTGCGTGCATTTGCAACGACAAGAGAATCTAAAAGGTACCTGACCCCTAATGTAAATTGGGTCTGTAGGAGCGGCTTTATATTTTTTGTCTACCCATGGCGTAAGTATTCTAGCTTCAACAGGGTCTTTGAATACCTCGCTGGCGTGTTTTATCTTACCTTTAAGCATGGGCAAAGTATTAGTGGTTTTTTTGGGATAAAGCGAAGGTTTCCACTAAAAAATCCTCGTCCAAAGGATCAGTATGTAATTCCACCCCATGGTATTGAGCAGCTCTATTAATAAGCTGTGCAAAACCAATATTGTCATCAGGTGGTGATGGTCTGGAGGGATATAGATCGGGTCATTAGTATGATCCGGGTCCTTATCATAATCATCCCAGGGGTCCGAGTCCTGTGGAATGTTGTCATCATTATCCTCCCCATCCCCATCATTATCATCCTGTGGCACAGGTGAGAAACGTGGTGGTGGTGAGTTTGCTGGTGAAATTAGTAAATTTGGGTTAAAAGGTGGAGGAGAAGAAGGTATGTAAGGGGGAGAGGGGTTAGTACCCATGTCTTTTTTCTTAAGAGGTATGTGGTAGTGGTCAGGGAGATCCAGCTTCCGATTTTTAGGAAGTGTTACTTGAAGTTTACCACTTTGAGGGTCAATATGCAACTGTTTTTGTTTCGGATCCAAAGATTCTTGTGGAGGAAGTTCTTTGGATGGAGTCTGTTTATGTTCGGAAGGTTTAAGAGGGCTTCTGTGCTTTTTAGGTTCAGTGCTCTTTGGTGCGGGATGTTTCGGCTCCGAAGGATTGACTTTTCCCTGTTTCGGATCCGAAGGCTTTTCTTAAGCTGGTTTCGGCTCCGAAGTTCTCTTTAACTGGTTTCGGCTCCGATGCTTTCGGTTTAGCTGGTGTCTGTTCCGAAGCTTTTGGTTTCGGTGGTATGGGCTCCGAAGCCTTTGCTTTATGCGAATCTTTCGGTGGCGAAGATGTCTTCGGTGCAGACAGCGGAGCGTGTGGCTTAGCCTTGTGTTTCGGTGCCGAAGATGGGGGTTCGGCACCTGCATGGGGTCGGCTCGATCCCGAGCTGGAAGACTTATCTTTATGTTTCATAGCCGGGCTCGAAGGCAGGGCGTCTGAAATGGTATCACAGTGTCGACCTGAGCCCGAGGGTGAAGGTGTAACCGGAGTCTGGTGTTTTTGTGGGCAGTTGGGGCTCGTTACTCACTGTTCGTTGAGCTGGAGTGATGTTCGAGTCCTTTTCCATGTCAGAGTCGTCGGCTTCAGACACGGAGATGTGTTATTCTCCTTCTTCGGCGCCGGGTTGGAATTCCGACTGTTCTCCGAAGATGTCTGGCACCAGACTAGTGCTGCGTCTCATCTCGTGACGTCGAGCCCGACGGTCACAAATTGTTTTCTTGGCTCGGAATGATCGACAGGCCTCACAGTTGATTTCTTCGTGCTCCGGGGATAGGCAGAGGTTACAGACCTCATGCAGGTCCGTGGAGGGGAACTTAGCACCACACCCGGGGCATTTTTTAAATGGAGTCGGTTCCATGGACTGCTGGCGTGGTCGGCGAGGGTAGGCCTTACGGCCCGCGTCGAAGCACTGATCGAAGCGGTTGGATTTTACGATGTGCGTCGAAATGGAAAACGCGATCGAACACAATACCGGCGAGTGGTCAGGATTGCGCGACGAAAAGATTCGAAGACTATACCGAACCGGAGCGCCGCAATACACATCCAAATGGCGGGAAAAAACAATCTGGGGATGGAGTCGATGCCCATGCACACTATCATCGTAAGGAGGAGTCACCTACCTCGTGACTACAAACACTTCTTGGAAGAAAAACAAAGTGCAAACATCCGAGCCCAACACCAGATGGCGATCTATGCTAACGCATATGATCTACAGCTCATATGCCTCGAACATAGTGTTATCGGTTTTAGGGTAAGTATTCGGTAGTGGGAGTTGAGGTCCTGGAGGTAGATTCAATGGTCCCCCAGGGTCAGGGATGCACTCTTGTAACACCCTCAGCGGCACTAGGGCGGCCGGGTGCAGAGTGCTGAGGCCCAATGTTATGCAATGGGGGATAGGGGGCCTCCGGTTGGTGGCTGCTGACAAGCAGGCCACTTGGTTGTGGGTGGAAAACTCCTGAATTTTAGCTCAGGGCAAATTGGGAAGCAAAGTAGCACCCTCAGCGGCATTAGGGCGGCCGGGTGCAGGGTGCTGTATTCGTCGTTGGGCGCCCTGTTTGCACTTGGGAACCTCCGGTTTGCAAAGGCACTGCAACCTCGTGGACGAAGGTCTTCTGGGTGCGACCACCACTTCGAGAGGTACGTTGGGGGTTGGTTAGGCACCGTTGGTTGGGCCACCCAAGGCCGTGGGGCGTCGGGTGCAGGGGTGCCTTTTAGGGTCAGATCTTCTTACCAGCTCCTGGTCCCGGTTGGGGGGACCTTCTGGTTTGAGGCTGCAGGCGTCGGCTGGAGGCTTGAGGCAGGTCAGGGGTCGCCAGATCTCAGGTCAGGATCGCCGGGGGAACCTCCTCTTGGTGTTGGGGCAGTCGAACTAGGGCCGTGGGCGTCGGGTGCAGACCCGCGGATCCTTGTGGAACTGGAGTCTGTTTGAACAAATCCGGTGTTCACGGGAGAGACAGTCTTTGTGGTTGAAGGCAGGCATGTCCCTCCGGGGTTTTTGAGGTTGCTGGCTGCAGGACACACCAGGATTTCTCAGGAGCGAGGTGGAGACAGGCCGGTAGGGCTGGGGCCCAGTCAGTGGGCGTCTTCCTCTTGTTAGCTTCGGCACGGCTGTTTGGTCCTTCTTTTCTGGTAGTTTCTTCTGGTCTGAGGAAGCAAGGTTCAGGGGTGCCCCTAAATACTAGATTTAGGGGCGTTACAGGTAGGTAAAAGGGTTGGGACCAATGGGTTCCCTTCCCTGGGGTGGGTACACCCCCTATTATGCCACCATCCAGAAGGAGGGGGGCATAAGCCTTTCCTTGGTTGGCTGAGTCCCCCCATCTGCAAGATGGCGGGGACAGAGTTGTGCTTCACCTCGCCTCCCCCACCGGAGGGGTGGAGTTGGCAGAGATGGGCACACCTCTCTTCCTCACTTGTTTTTCCCGCCGGTTCTCCCACCCAAAGTGGGGGTCAGAACCAATGGGGACCAGTTGCTGAAAGCAGCAAGTGGCCTAGGGAAGCTCACAAAGGAGGCAAGCCTTTGAAGCTTCTCCTTCGTGAACCTTGCCCATCCTGGGGGAGGCGGCTTGGCAACTCGTACCAGGATGTGCATTGTTCCAGCCCCCCCCCGCCCGAGAGCAGCAGGCTCTCGACCCAGGGGTCGAGAAACATGTCTGGTGGTGGCAGCTGAAAGCAGCCACTCAGCCTGGACACTAGTGGTAGGTCGTTTTTTAGGGGGCATCTCTAAGATGCCCTCTGTGTGCATTTTTCATCAAATCCCACACTGGCATCAGTGTGGGTTTAATGTGCTGAGAAGTTTGAAACCAAAGTTCTCAGTTTTCAGTGTAGCCATTATGGTGCTGTGGAGTTCGTAATGACAAACTCCCAGCACCATATACTCTTAATGGCAGCACTGCACTTACAATGTCTAAGAATGGATTTAGACACTGTGGGGGTACAGGGCTCATGCACCTGTACCCTCACCACTGGTATAGGGCACCCAGCTAGAGGGTTGACTGACCTATGCCAGGGCAGTGGGTTGTAGGCATGGCACACAGGGATGTGTGCCATGTCGACTCTTCACTTTGTTCTGCACCAAGACACGCAGCCTGCAAAGGCAGTGTGTGTGTAAAGGTACAGGGCCTCTAAGGGTGGCACAATAAGTGCTGCAGCCCTTAGAGGTCTTCCCTCGTCACAGTGCCCTGGGTACCTGTGGTACCACTTACCAGGGGCTGACCTGTGGCCAGAGATGCCAATTTGGTTTTGGTTTCAATGCAGATTTAGGGAAAACATAGGCCCTGGGTACCTGATTAGCAGGTGCCCAGGGCTCAGTCAAACAACATCAGCAATTCAGCAAAAAGTGGGGGCAACCATGCAGAAAGAGGGCACTTTCTCACAGCGCCCATCAACAAATTTAACACCAGATTAAGGTCCCACTGAGGCATGATAAATGGTGAAGGAGGGAAGAGATGAACAAGACCTTTTAGAAACATATGCACAATAGGGATTTGAACAGAGATGGTTGGTCAGGCAGACGCAGAAAGAGCAGACTTATATCCCTTAAGAGTGCCTAGAGCAGAGCCGTGGTGGGCAAGAGAAAGAATGAAGAGTAAAACTTCGGAAAGGGGATCAATGTCTTTCTGCACATCATACCACAAATTGTTTCCAGCAGCAGGTGTATATCGTCTTTGTGGAGCGCCGCCAAGATGATGTTCCAGACTTCGGGAGGAAGGTCGAAGGCTGTCAACTGGTGTGTCTCAATCTCCACGCAAGAAGGCGAAGACAGGACAGGTTCAGGTGGAGGACCCTCCCCTGCTGCTGCAACTAAAGATCCTCCCGAAGGGCAGCCTGATCGGAGGATCAATGGCCATGCTCAGTAGCTCGGGATACCAGCCTCCCTGTTCTCAATCCGAAGCCATAAGGATGATTTGGGCCCAGTGATTATTTATTTTTTTACGGAGTTTTATATAGTGCGAACTTGACCCGGTATCGGTTATCAGAGCGCTTTACATAGCACCAGTTGCGTTACATGAGGACACATTCATCATTTTTGTTAGGCACGGGGAGATTAAGTGATTTGCCCAGAATCACAGGATGTTCAGCGTCATTGCCGAGACTCTAACTCGGTTCCCCAGATTGGAGGTCGACCGCCCTAGCCGTTAGGCCAACTTCTCTCCCCAATTATTGATCTTCATGAGAATTCTGGGCAGGAGTGGTGGGGCGGAGAGGCATATAGGAAGCCTGTGCTCCACTCGAGACGAAAAGCATCTCCACACAAGAGCTGTCTTGGAAACTTCAACGTGCAAAACTGCTGACATTGCGCGTTCTTGGCGGAGGCGAACATATCGAACAAAGGCTCGCCCTACCGTTGAAAGAGACCTTGCACCACCTCCGGTTGGAGATGCCATTGTGATACGCTATGCATCGACAGCAAAATTCGTCCACTCCGACGTTCAGAGAGCGCCCAAGGGGTTGAACCACCAGGGATACCTTGCTTTTCCAGCCATGCCCAGAGACTCAGGACCTCTTGACAAAGGGTTCACGACCCCGCCTCACCCTGTTTGTGGCAGTACCATATGGCAGTAGTGTTGTCCGTGAACACCTGCACTAGCCTTACCTTGATGGGGGTAGAAAGGCTTTCAAGCCAGTCTGATTGCACGGAGCTCCAGCAGGTTGATGTGGAGTCCGGATTCTGCCGGAGACTAGAGTCCTCTGATCTCCACCTCTCCCAAGATGGCCACCCCATCCCAGGCGTGATGCATCTGTCACTACTGTCAGATCTGGTTGGGGAAAGGAGAGGAGTCTGCCTCTGACCCAATCACGGATCGTGAGCCACAACTGCATATCTTCTGTGGTTCCCTACGAGACCTGGATCATGTTGGACAGGCTCCCCTGATACTGTGCCCATTGAAACTTCTGGTCCTACTGCAGAGCCCGCATATCCATAAAGCCATGAGTCTCAACAGCCTCAGGAGTCTGCCTCACTGAAATCCGGGGCAGAGGCTGAAACATCGGTATCATAGCCTGAATATCCTGGACTCTATGCTCGGGAGGATAAGCCTGAAACTGAACTGTGTCCAGAACAGCTCCAATGAAAGGAAGCGTCCAAGAGGGAGTCAGGTGTGACTTCGGCATGTTGATAGTGAACCCCAGCGAATGCAGGAGGTTCACCGTAGTCTGTAGGTGGGAGACGACAGCCTGGGGTGAGCCCGACTTTAACAGCCAGTTGTCAAGATAGGGGAAGCCTGGCCCCCCCTGATCTCCGCAGATAAGCTGCAACCACCACAGTCACCATGGTGAACAGAAGCGCTGGTAAGGCCAAATAGGAGCACAGTGAACCGACAGTGCTTGTGGCCCACAGTGAAAGCCAGTTAATGATGGTGGGAAGGCAGGACGGGAATGTGGAAATAGGCATCCTGCAAGTCCAACGCTACCATCCGGTCTCCTGGGTACAGGGCAGACATGACCTGAGCGAATGTGAGCATTTAGAATTTCTTTTTTGAGCAAATATTTGAGGGCCCGTAGGTCTAGGATAGGACGAAGGCCTCTGTCCTTTTTGGGGACTAGAAAGTAGCGGGAATAGCAACCACAGACCACTTCTGGCACCGGCATTCTCTCTATGGCTCCCTTGGCCAAAAGAGCTGTGGCTTCCTTACGGAGAAGGGATAGATGATCATCCGTCAGCCGGTCGTGAGATGGTGGAATGAAGGGAGGGTTTGGCATGAAGGGGAGGGAATAGACCCTTCGGATGATTTGCAAAACCCAACTATCCGATATTAGAGACTGCCAGTGGGGCAGTGGATGGCAAATCCTGCTGCCAACTGGATGCCCATGCTAGTAATGGGGCATATTAGAAAGGTGTTGAGGCTGCAACTGCTAGGGAAATGAACTACCTAGACCGCTGGCTGCCTGGGGCACGAGGTTTGTGGATACCATGCTATTGGCCATGCAGAGGTTAGGAAGCATGCATGGCACGGTGGCTGGGAGGGAACTAGTTCAGCTGGAAGCCTCTTTCATAGCCGCAAAAGGCAGATTGAGGGTGACGTGGGGTCATGGGGGGGCTGGGGAATGACCAGACTGCTGGCTACCTGATCGAGGTCTGTGGGTACTGCGCCCTCAGCCAAGCAGAGGCTAGTAAGCATGTGTGGCTGGAAGCCCCTTACGTAGCCACAAAAGGAGAAAAAGGCAAATTGAGGGTGACGTGGGGCCATAGAAAGGCCCAAGGACTGGCTGTAGCCAGACTGTCCTTGAAGCGCTAGAGCGCCGAATTCGCCTGGTCTCCAAAAAGACAGGTGCCATCAAAGGGAATGTTTATAGGATAGGATAATATATCCCAAAAAGCCAGTCGTCCTCAACCAGGCGTGGCGCATCAAGGCCAGTGTCAGCGAAAACGCTCTGCCCAGAGAGTCAGTCGAATCAAATCTACAATGGAGAGTGAACTTCTCTGCATCTCTACCATCGGCAACAGCCTGAGAGAGTGTGGCCCGGTCCTCCTCCGGGACAGTTGGCAGAATCTGCACAATCGTGACCCACAGAGCATGGGAATAACAGCCCAATAGGCATGCCGTGTTCACAGACCGCAATGCCAGGCTGGCGGAAGAAAACATCTTCCCCAAGGAGTCCAGCCTCTTAGATTCCCTATCTGGGGGAGCAGTACAGAATGCGCCCTGGGATGTTGAGGCTTGGACCACCGAGCTCTCTGGGGTAGGATGTTGGGTGAGGAAGTTTGGGGCCCGGGGGCGGGTGGTGGGCGATTGTCCTGTTCACAGGAGCCCCTGTGTGGGATTTGGACATAGGCCCCAAAAGGACGTCAGTGAGCGAGTCATTGAACGGGAGTAGCGGTTCTGAGGGGAGGACTAGCAATTGCAGCACCTTAGTCAAGACGTGCGAGGACATCATACACCATCCGCACCACCACTGCATAAGAAGCTCCATCCTCCGTTACCACGGTAGGGGGAGAAAGCATACCAGTATCTGGAGACGTTTCCAGTCTGCTGGCTTCACCCAGTTCCTCACAACAGTCCATGTTAGAGTTTTCTTCATATCGATGAGGATCCAGTGATCCCGAAACCCCGCGCATCCACAGAGCCAGAGCAGGCGGAAGATCCTTCTCTCACATTGCAGCCAAGACCTGGAACGAGCTACCGGCAGACATCATTCGCGCCCCCTCCCTGAACACATTCAGGAAGACCCTCAAGATGTGGCTCTTCGGCTAAACAGATCTGCGGATCCCCCCCCCCTCCCTTCAGCGCCTTGAGACCCTCACGGGTGAGTAGCGTGCTTACAATTCCCTGATTGATTGATTGATTGCAGTTCTGCCCGAGGCCTAACCCAAGGGAACAGGGCTAAGGCTCTGATCTAAGAGGAAAGGCTCCTGTCAGTGACGGATACAGCATCGGGCGACACCCCTTTGGCTTCAGAGTCGAAAGAGAATGGGGATGGTCCACTGGCGGCATTGGGACCGGCATCGGGGAAGGTCGAGATGGTACAACCAGCGCCAGTCTGGATCTAGGAACGGATCCTTGGGGCCCGACAAGAACCGGAGCCAGAGATGCTGGCGCAGAACCAGCTGGGACTTCTTCAGACCCAGAAGGCGTGCCTGTGGGTTCGGGCTGGCCAAAAATGAGGCACATGGCCGCATAAAACTTTAGTTGGGCGGGGGTCGCTTCGGCTCTTAGAAAGTCGGGGACACGCGGAGCCAGGCCGTAAATGTAGACACTACCACTTCTTGTCGGCCGATGGACGAGCAGACATCTAAGACCTCTTTGACGACTACTTCTTGTGTCTAGACTTACCCAAAAGTCCCGAGGATATGGAGTGGGACGAGAATCTCAGACTATGCAACCACTCCTAGGGCCTAGAGTATCACCAGCCAAGCCACCATGAGCTGGAGAGCTCACTCCCACAAAGCGTTCGGTTTTATGGTGGTGTAGTTGGAGCACAATTTCAGGCTGTGGTCATGCTCGAGACACCACAGGCATACAAGATGCAGATCAGTCACTGACATTGGTCAATGAGAGACTCCACAGAGCTTGAAACCGACTTTCCTAGAGGACATCCCCGCCACAGCAGGAGGAAAAAACACCTTAGTGTCAACAAAAAGTTGAAAAAATCCAGTCAAACAGTGAGTGAAGGGGTAGCTCTTTTCTGGATCAGTGCTGGCTGGCACGGAAAGAAATTAACTGATGTCAGCGCACCTAGGTGGTGCCGATATAGATACTACGGACGCCACTTCTGGAACCACCTAACAGCGCACAGGGGTAATGCTCACGCAAACTCTTCTGGATCCAGTCTGACTCTTGGGAAATTCAAAGATAAAGAATCTGCAGCTATTCGTCCCTATCAAATACAAATTAATTTTAATTCACCATAGCAGTGTGCAATGGGTAGTGGACCCTACCAACACTATCTCCCCATTGACCCTTCACTTGCAACCATTGCTTTGCTAAGCATTCCCGTAATAGATGCATGTGTACTCTTATGAGCAGCACTCTGGTTGTGCACATTGCCATCCTCCCAACAATTTAATTTCGGTCCTTAATGGGACAGTACGAGTTGTCTGAAAAAGAGGCAGCAGTCTTTGGAATGCAATCACACTCTTGATTTGGGTAGGCATTCCCAATGATTGAGTTTACGACAGCTCCTACAAAAAGGCTGGCTCTGCTGTGGCACAAGGTGTGACTTTTGCCACTTACTGTGAAATCTAGCTGGAGTAACAAAGACACTGTGGCATGTGTGTTAGGCATTGTTGGTGACTCTTGATTTTTTTTCCACAGTTAATCATATAGGTAAGGAAACAAATGATTGGCGTTTTGGCCCACATGTCGGTGGTTTTATCTGTGGGAACCTGCTCTTGCCTTACCTGGATATACAGAAGAAAGGCCTTCAATGATAAATGGATGGCTAGGACCTCCCAACTGATTTATGGCACAAAAGGGCCGAAAGGCCTTCAGGGCTAGATTGGGGAGAGAAGGGGTCTGGTCCAGGCTAAGTGGGAAGCCTCTACTGTAGCCATGGGGAGAAAGAAATTGCTGATGGAACTCACTAACAGAAAGGCCCAAAAACGCACTGTGGATCTGCTCTCCTTGAAGCATTCCAAGGCATGAGCGTTGTGTGCAAATTTGGTTAAGGATGTGGTGGATTCTTTTTTGGTGTCAGTTTGCACTATGGGCTGTGCATCCTCATTCAGCATTGGCAGCGTTTGCACTGGCATTGATGCAAGAGGAATTGGCACAAGGGTGCTGAACCAGATGTAGGTAGCAGGGGCACAATCGGTGGTGAAGGCAGGCCCTTGGGGATCCTTAGGGACCCAAGTAGCAACAGAGGGTGCCGGTCAAGTAGCAAATATGCGTAGCAAGCCCTTCCTGAAGGCTTCTACCTGCTGCAATGTCGCAGACAGATCGGGAAATAAAGGATGCATTAGGATCAAACTCTGAATCTGCTCCGATGGAGTTTGGGAGCTAGACCAGGAAACATGTTGATACCCTCATGCCTTCTCTGTAGATCGAGAGTAACAGAAAGGGGCAGATTCCCACTTGGATTTCTTGTGCATTTTCTTTGATTTATATGAAGACTAAGAACGAGAACAACTATCTACCACAGGAACTACAGAGCAGAATCGAGGCATTCAGTTTTCTTGCGTTTGGCCTCGAGGTACCATATGGCCTTCGGGTTCATCTAGGCACAGAAACCACAGGCCCTGGAGTCAACTCATAACCTAACCCCCAGGTACCACAGACAGACATCGTGAGGGTCCGTCACAGACATCTGCTTGCTACATTCCTTGAACAGTTTAAATTCTGTTTTAAGGGGTGACATTTCTATAGTTTTCAGACTGGTAAAATGTTTGAAAAAGTCGGGTCAAAGCTCTGGATACACATCCGACGGGGCAGAAAGGAACTGACGTCAGTGTCCATCGGCGGTGCATATTTGCGCGTCTGCTAATCACTTACAGAGCAGAACATATTCTGCATGAAGCAGCATGCCATTACCTGTCGGCACGCAGGAGAACTGCTCTACAAGTTTCCGGGTGCACTTTGGCATCTGTGGAATATTCACAAGGTGAGGAATCTGCAGTTAGAAATAGCCATCAGAAATGGGTGGAAATACAGTCATCCAACAGCTTAAGCTTTGAAATGTATCAAAGTGCTCGAAGACCTGCTCTCAGCAACCATGTTACAGGAGTACCTTTCATCTATAGGACTGAAGGGACACAGAAAGAACACTTTCCACAGAACTTCGAACTCAGATGGAAAATTGTACTAGTCTACAGACACCATTTTCACTCGAGATGAAGACAGCTACCCTCCCCCAGCACAATTCCCAAAATCAAGGTTTTGTTGCTCTGACCCCAATTCCAAAGATCATTAAATCACAATGAAACCACAGTCAGAGCAGAATCACCCCACGCTGACTGACAGCAGAAAGACCCATGAAGTGGAGCAGACTGAGGTGTAAAATTGGGTTTGAACTAGGGTCATTGAAAGTGATGGATTATAAATAAACAAATCTTCAAGACTAAATAAACACCATACTATGGTTATTCAGAAACCTTTCCACTTCCAACACTCAATGGCAAAATACAAAAAGCATGTATCTAGAATATATACATACTACAAAACAATTCTTGTGTTGAAAGGTATAAAAGGACCAGAAATTGGTTAATATTGTAATGTTTTTGCAGATAATGAAAAAACGTTACATTCAACAGTGATTTTTTTCTTTTTAAAGCAGTGACAAATTTCAAGTTATGAATGAACAGGTTACGCTATAATTGGACACATGACTCAAAATAAGCCATAAAAGATGTCAATTGATAAAACAAACTGGTCATAAAAGAAAATCCAGTTTACCTTTTCTGCACATGCTCTTTGCCATCTGGTGAGGGTGGGCAAGAATCAGATGAACTTGAGTCTGAAGACGATGAAGAAGAGGAGGAAGAGGAGGAGGAGGAGGATGAGGAAGAGGAGCATGAGGAAGATGATGATGAAGATGATGAGCTCCTTCTTCGTTGAGTTCTATTTTCCTCAGGCAGAGTAGGAGACAAAGAGGTTGCAGATGGTGGCTTTGAAGAACCTTTTTCATCGGGTGCATCTGTTTGAGTGTTTTGAGGAGGGGTAGGCAGTCTACTTAGTTTTAGGCCAAGATTGGAGTCACCAGAATGTTCACCTTTACTTGGGTACTGGGGACTTTTCCTTGGGCTTCTATTGTCAGCAAGGTGGCACTCCACGTTAGATGGCAACATAGAGAATTGTTGGTTCACTTGTTCAACTGCCAATAAGTGTTTTGGGCTAGCTGCACTGCATTTCTGCTGCTCATAGGGTACTAACACAGATAAATGGGATTTGGGCAGCTCATTCACCTTTGTGGAAGACACACTGGGATTCAATTGCTCACCAAGTTCCATAAAGGACACATTTGGCTTCAGGTGTACAACAGGTTGCATACAGGAAAGACGGTCTTGCAGTTGCTCAGATGGTTCTGCTGAGATCATTCTAGGCTTTAAGTGTTCCTGGGGTTCTCCTGAGGCCATCTGGGGCTTTGGCTCAATGAAAGAATCTTCTGAGGACAAACGGGCTTTTAATGGCTGAGAAGAATCCATTGGCAATTGGGGCTTTGGTTGCTCTACAGTATACACAGACATCCGTCTGGATTTTAGTTCTTCAGACTGCTCCAGAGAGGTCATGGGGGGCTTTAGTTGGTCAACTGGGTCCATAGAAGTCATTCTGGCATTCACTTCATTATCACGATCCCGTGAGAATTGGGCCTTTAGATCCACTACAGGCTGTGTGAAAGAAATCTGCGCATTAATTTGCTCAACAAACTCCACTGAAGAGCACTGGGTTTTCTGTTCAACAGGCGTGGAGAGGTTGGGTTGGGTCTTCAGTTCAGCAACCTCTGTAGAGGACAGGTGGACTTGAATCTTCTCTATAGATTCAGTGGAAGGATGTAGTGTCTTCAGCTGATGAGCAGGTTCAGTGAAAGAAAGTGGGTCCTTCAGCTCAACAGGATCCTTAGAGGCCACACAAGGATGCAACTGTGAAGTAGAATCCACAGATACCAGACTATCCTTCCTCTGCTCAAGATGTGCTGTTGAGAACAACTGGGTTTTGGGATGTTCAACATTTTCCAAGGTCCGCTGAGCATTAGGTTGCTCAACAGGCTCTACTCTAGACAGTGGAGATTTCTGCTGCTCAACACGTTGTGTTGAAGATGGTTGGGGCTTTAGAAACTCAACAGGTTCTACTGAAGGCAAAGATTTCAGTGGTTCAACAGCTTTTGTGGAGTAGAGATGGGATTGAAACTTTGGTGGTTGCTCACTCGTTCTTGTTGATAATGGGTATTTTGTTTTTTCTACAGATCTTGCTGAAGAAAGGGGATTTTTAAAATGCTCAAGAGGTTTTGAAGAAGCGAGCAGGGATTTTGACTGCTCTATCAATTTTGTTGAGGACACCTGAAATTGGAATTTGGGTTTTGATGGCTCAGACTTTGCAGAAGGCAAGTGGAACTGGAATTTTGTTTGCTCAGTAAGTTTTGAGGAGGACAACAAAAACTTTGGTTGTTCAGAAAGTTTTAACGTTGGCAAGGATTTTGATTGTTCTATAGGTATCAATGGAGATGGCTGTGATTTCTGCTGGTCTTCAGTTCTTGGGGACAGAAGTGACTTTGTGTGCTCTGTAGCTTTTACTAAGGAAGGAAGAAATTTTGGCTGCTCTGCAAGTCTTAAGGTTGGTTGAGATTTCACATCTGCTTCGTGTCTTGACAAAGCAAGCATAGTCTTTTTCTGATCCTGTTTAGCTGAAGACTTTGACAGCTCTTCATGTCTTCTCAGTGATAGTGGTGCCTTCGGTTGTTCGTCATCTTTTGTGGATTTCATACCCACTTCCTGCTTTGTCAAAAGGGGCAGTGGCTTTGGCAGCTCTTCAGGTTTTGTCAAAAGTAATTGGGTCTTTGGCTGCTCACCGGGTTTTACAGAGGACAGCAGAGGTTTCTGTGTCTCTGTGGGTTTTATGGAGTACAAGGATGATTTCGGCTGCGCTGCAGGCTTTGTAGAGGATAGAAAGGATTTTGATCGCTCAACAGATTTTTCAGAGAGTTGCAAGGATTTTATTTGCTCTACAGATTTTGTTGAATTCAAATTTGGTTGCAAGTCACGCGATGAAGAAAGCTGGGAATTAAAATCACCTGTGGTGGACGATGGTTGGGATTTTAGTCCACCAGTTGTAGAGGACAGCTGGGATTTTAGTTGTTCAGATGCAGTGAAGCTCCTAGTTGTTACAGGCAAACGTGGAGGAGACTTAACAGGGGAGGCATGGCTTGCAGGCGAACTGGAACGGGAACTGCTGGAAGAATAACCAGTCAGAGAATTGTTCCTTCTCAGAGCAGACCTGTTAGGACTGTTCATAGGTAGCACCTGTGCCTTTCGCCCCCTCTCTATTAAGGTAGGAGAGCTGTCTTTTTTTACAAATGCAGGAGAGTCGTTTTTTGCTGGATTACCACTCTGAGGAGACTGCTCACCATTTGGAGAAACTCTCACTAGTCCAGGTGGGGATGCACTCCTTTCTGAAGATGATCTATTGGATGGTAACACGCGAATAGGGAGGGGCCTCTGCTTTTTTAAAGCCAACTGTTTCTGCTTTGGAGACTCTTCTCTTGATGGGGATGGTGAGCTGCTGTCCCTGGACAAAGATCTTGCAGCAATGGAAATAAGTTTCTCTCTAGAAGATCTTCGTTTTGTGCTGGACACAATCTTTTTGTCTGGAGAGGACTTAGATTTGTTCTGCCGTGTGGGTAGCAGTTTTTCTTGCACCGACGATTTTGTGTATTTGTCCAAGAGTGGAGGTGATCTTGATTTTTTTTTCCCAGGAGAATCACCCCGGTCTTTCCTTGGAGACCATCGAGACTGTACTTGCTTTGTTGGAGTTCTTGAGGAATTTTGCTTTGGTGAGGCTGGTTTTTGTTTTGGCCTTGAAGACGATCTTGATCGCCTTCTTGGTGATGCTTTTGATTTTACTGGACCTGGAGAAAGTTTTGATCTGCCTTTTTTAGACGATGACCTGGACGTATCAAGCTTAGGCGGGGACCTGGATCTGCCACGCTTCATAGACAAGGCAGCACCTTTTTTTGGAGAACTTCTGCATTTTTCCTGTCTGGATGTAGACCTAGACCGACGTCCCCTTGACGAGGATCCAGACCTCCTTCGAGAATATTTGTATGCATCTCGTCTTGATCTTGAGCGGGATCGGACTCGCCGAGGAGATGAACCAGATCTTCCTCGGCGTGGAGAGGGTTGAAGTCTTTGCCTTGAGGAAGATCTGGACCTTCGCCCTCTTGGAGAGGACACTGACCTACGTCGATGCCTCTGACCAAATCTAGATCCATCTTGCCTGGACGTTGACCTAGACCTTCCTCCTCTTGTGGAGGACCCAGACCTCTTCCGAGAATGTCTAAAAGTGTCTCTTCTTGATGCAGACCTAGATCTGCCTCGCCTTGGAGAAGAGCCTGACCTCCGCCTTGGAGAAGCTCTCAGTTTTTCAGGTCTTCGACGAGGGGATTCGGATTTATCTCTCCTCGGAGAACAGGGCCAGCCTTTAGATGTTGTAGTCTCACTCTTTTCTGGCCTTTTGGACAGCTCAGACTTTTCTTGGATAGAGGATTTTAATTTCCTTCTAGGGGAGGAAGATCGGCTTCTTCTTGGAAGTTCTTTAGTTTTCTCCTGTTTAGTGAATGACCCAGGAAACCCTGGTCGTGAATAGTCCACAGATTTCTCAGACCTTGGTGAAGAATCTGCATGTCTTAAAGGTGATAGAGTTTTCTTTGATACCTGCTCAATGGACACAGATCGACTCCTTGGAAAGGATCCAGACCGGCTTCGATTTATATCCAAACGTGCTTTCGTAAGCCGAGGAGATGACCTAGATCGGCTCCTGTCTGTAGATGACCCAGAGCCACTTTCTTCTGATGTGGTAGTGCACTGCCCAGATGATGCACTTCTCGCTTTCCTTTGAGAAGAAATGGACCTGCTTCGCCTTATTGGCAAAGATGTTTTATCCTGAAGTATAGAAGAGCTAGACTTATTTTGTTGTGGTGATGTCACAAATTTACCCCTGGACATAGATGGGTCAGGCCCACATTGCCTGGGAGGAGATGGTAATCTTTCTTCTTGCACAGGGAGTGAACGGGATCTGCTTCGTCCAACAATGGCTGTAGATTTCACACGATCTGGAGATGAACCAGAACTACTGCTTCTTGAGGAAGCTCTTGACGCAACAACTGGAGACCTTGTTCTTTCCTGCTTTGGGGGACTTCTGGATTTAGCCGTTTGCTTTGAGGGCGACTGCGGCATGTTTTGACTTGGCTGTTTTTTACTCATTTCTCTCTCAATAGTGGATGAGCTAGAACCACTACGCCTAGGTGGTGTTCTTGGTCTTTCTTTTCTTGGGGAACGAGACCTTTGACTTAGAGTTTTTTGGGATTTCTCTCCCTTTTCTGGAATGGGTAGAGCACTGATTTTCAACTGAGATGTACCCAATACCTCCTTTGATGCAGAGAATGAGCTAGACTTTTCATGACGTGGGGGTGTCAACTTTTTTTCTGGAGAGGACTCAGGACTATACAATTGTGGTGGGGTTTTCACTTTGACTGCTGAAGATAAACCAGACTTGCTGTGCCGCTCCGTGTGTCCTGGAATAGAGCCAAGCAGGTTAAGACTAGCAGCTGGCTCTGATTTAGCATCCGGTTCTGGTACTGAACCAGACCCACTTCTCAAAGACACAGATTTTAATCCTACTTTTGAGACTGGAGTTGTAGAAGCACCACCTCCCTGTGGAGAAAATTTAGGAATGCTTTTTAGTTCTTGCAAAGATGCAACCGAATGCCTTGGTGATGTCTGTAACTTATCAAGCATTGGGGGTGATCTGCTACGTATGTGAGTTTTTACAGATAAATCTACATGTTCTGGTGAAGAGACAGCTCTGCCTCGTAATGGTGATATTCTAGATTTGCCTTTCTTATCTGGAGAATACCCAGCTCTTGTTTTCTGTGACATTTCTCTTATTTTGTCTTTATGTTCTGGTGATAAACTTGACGGCAGGTGCCTTTTGAAGTTCCCAGATTTTTCTTTATACCCTGGAGAGGATGTCAATTTGCTTCTTGGAGAAGAGGGTATTTTTTTGGTCACTAATGAAGAAGTCCCAGTACGAGATTTTAATGGAGAAGATCTAGATCTGTCTTTCCTTTCTGCTGACCCAGACCGACTTCGTCGCTGAGGTAATCTAGTCTTCCCTTTCAGCTCTGGAGATGAATCTGAACTGCTTCCCCCCGATGAAGTCTCAGCCTTTTTCTTTTTTGGAGGGGTTCTGGCTTTCTCTTTCAGGGGTGGAGAAACCCTGTGCTGGTTTCGCCTTGGAGGAGATTTGGATTTCTCAAGTGGTTCAGGTGAAGAATTAGAACTACTATGCCTAGGTGTTCTGGATTCCTTGCTTGGTTCTAGAGAGGAACTAGATCTCCTTCGTCTTGGTGGCGTTCTTGATTTCTCTTTACATTCAGGAGAGGATGCTGAGCTGCTTTTTCTGGAAGGGGATTTTGATTTTACTCTCTGTTCTGGAGAAGACCCAGACTCCCTACGTCTTGGAGGCATTCGTGATTTCGGATTTCGCTCTGGAGAGGAATCAGAGGAGCTTCGGCTTGGGGGAGTCCTTAATTTGCCTTTCTGATCAGGAGATAAAGCTTTTCTGTGCCTTGGAGGGGTTCGCCGTGGGGGTGTTCTCGATTTTTCTTTAATTTCAGGAGAGGAGACCGATCTCCGGCGCCTTGTAGGACTTCTTGATTTATTTGTCACATCCGGAGAGGATGCAGATCTGCTACGAGAAGCAGTTATTCTTGCTGATCCCCTCCCATCTGGTGAAGATTCGGAACTGCTGCTCCCTGAAGATGATTGAGATGTGCTTTTCCTGGAAGGTGTCTTTGATTTTGCACCTCCAGACCGCCCACGTCTTAGAGGCACTTTCAATGGTTCTTTTTGTTCTGGAGACGAATCAGATCTGTTTCTTCTAGGGGGCGATCTTAGGTTTTCCTTAACCTCAGGAGACGAATGAGACCGGCTTTGCCTTCTGGATGATTTCAATTTTTCCATTTCTACAGAAGAACTGGGTCTACTTCGTCGTGGAGGTATGCTAGATTTCATCTTTTCTTCTGGAGAAGAGTCAGACCTACTACGCCTTTGAGAAATTCTCAATTTGTCTTTCCTCTCTGGTGAAGGACCACACTTCATTCGCCTTTGGGGAGTTTTTGCTTTAACAGTTCTCTCAGGTGAAGACTCTGAGCTGTGTCGCCTTGGAGGAGTTTCTGATTTGGCCTTTACTTCTGGAGAGGAGCTTGACCTATCATGGCTTCGAGCAGTTCTAGGTTTCTGCTTAGAGTTTGGGGAAGCTTCAGAATCAAGTCTTCTTACTGGCAACACCGAAATATCTTTCCGAGCTGAAGAACCAGACCTGCGTCGTCTTGGAGAAACTTTCAATTTGTCTTTCATTTGAGAAGATCCAGACCTTCTTCGCCGTGGGGGTGTTTTTGATTTTACATTTAGTCTGGGAGATGACCCAGACCTGTCACGCCTCAGAGGTGACGTTGATTTGCCTTTCACCCCTGTAGAAGAACCAGACCTGCATCGCCGAGGTGATTTTGATTTTTCTTTTACCCTGGAAGTGCTTGACTTTTGTGGCTTAGGAGAAATCTTAGATTTTGATTTGATCTCTGGAGAAGAGCTAGTCCTACATCGCAATGGAGAGGTTTTTGATTTTGTCTTCATCTCTGGAGAAGAACTAGACCTGTGCCACCTTGGAGGTGTTTTAGATTTCTCTTCTCGTCCTAAAGAACCAGACCCATCTTGCCTTGTGGGAGTTTTTGATTTTTGTTTTCTTCGTCTAGGAGGAGTTTTGGATTTCTCTTTTAATCCTGGAGAAGATTCAGAACGCTCTCGCCTTGGCGGGGTTTGTGAGTTCACTCTTATGAATGGAGAGGACCTTGATCGAGGTCTCCTTGGAGGAGTTTCAGACTTTTCTTTGGCTCTGGGAGAAGACCCTGCCTTGTGACCTCTTAGGGGAGTTTTTGATTTTGCTCTCACCTCTGGAGAAGAGATGGAGCTACTTCTCCGTGCAATTATCTGAGATTTTACAGTTCTTGGAGAAGACCCAGATTTTCCACGCTTTTGTGGAGTTACAGATTTAGATCTTCTCCGTTTTGGAGTCCTAGACATACGCCTGTCACTTTTTGGAGGGGTTTTGGATCTTGACTGGCCCTGCTTTGGAGGTGTCCTTGACCTAGATCTCCCACTTTTCTGTGGTGATCTGGTTTTAGATACAATTTGTTTCTTAGGAGTTCGTGATTTAGATCTACCACGTTTCTGGGGTGTTTTGGACCTACTCTTACCTCTTTTTGGAGGGGTTCTTGATCGTACTCTTTTCTGGGGTGTCTTGGACCTGCCTCTTCTTTGTGGGGTTCTAGACCTAGACTTACCCCATCGTTTTGGAGACCTAGACCTAGACCTAGACCTACCCCAGCGTTTTGGGGACCGAGATCTTGACCTGCCCCATCTCTGGCGGGATCCAGAGCGACCCCATCTCTGTGGAGACCTAGACCTGCGCCAGCCCCACCTCTGGGGAGACCTAGACCTGCCCCATCTCTGTGGTGTTCTAGACCTTCCCCACCTTTGTGGCGTCCTGGACTTTCTCCATCTCTGTGGTGTTTTTGATTTAGATCTGCGTTTTGGGGGGGTCTTTGACCGACCTCGTTTGGGAGAAGACCTGGATCTTGCTCCTTTCGGTGAAGATTTAGACCTTCCTTGTTTTGGAGTTCTTGATCTAGATTTTCCCTTCCTTGGAGTCTTTGAACGAGCACGCTTTGGTGAACTGCTAGATCTGTCACGTTTAGAGGGTATTTTAGAGGTATTTTTAGGGGGTGTTTTTGCTCGCTCCTTCTCAGAAGGAGATTTAGATCTTGCAAGTCTTAGGGAAGTCTTTAACTTTCCCTCAGTGGTAGAAACCAACGGTCCAGGAGATCGGCTTCTTGCTGGGGAAATGGCCTTTGATTTCATTTTCTTTTGGTCTGACGAATTGCTACAGTCTCTAGAAGAATCTTCACTTTCTGAAGAGTTCTCACTATTGGGAGATGCAACTCTTTCACTCCGCACAGGCGAAACTATTCTTTTGACAGAGTTTTCCACAGGAGATGTCCTCCTTGCATTTAACCTCTTTCCTGGTGAGGACTTTAAAGTGGACAAGGTTTTAGCCGAATCCTGCAATTTTTCATGATGTTTTAGCAAGTCACACTCTTTCTGGGGAGCGGACTTTCTCTGCTCTGGTGATCTAATCCTTCCTGAAAGAGAACCTCCAGGTTCCTTTGACATCTTCTCTGGAGAAGCCCTGCCCGAACTAGGAGATCTGTTTTTGCAAGAGGATTCTTTCAGCGCTTCAGTTTTATCCTTGCTTCTTTTCCTCTGGGAAGTTAAGCTATGACTTGGTGAGTGTCTGTCAGACTCCTTCTGCATTTCATTTTCAGTACGCTGGTGTTGCTCTCCAAGAGTAGGAGACTCTCTCCGATCTAGAACTTTAGCAGAACTTTTGTCTTTTTTCACAGGGGATAAAGACCTTTCCCTGGCTTCTTTTGTTCTTTTTGATGACTTCTGCAAAAGAGGAATACAACATTACTGTACCGCTAGATAAATCGCATTTCACATTTTGTACTGAGCTTAACAAAATTAACGTGCACTTGAGCAAATAGTTGACTGCTCATAAGGAACATTGCATTTCAGAAACATGCAGTACTTAAGTGAATTTTATTGGCACTTATGATGGGACATGATCTTCTACTCTAAACTTAACTTGAGGAAATACTTGATACATGTGGTTAAGCCTTGTGCAAGACAAAAATCAGTATATCCCATGATATGCTTTCAGTAGCGTCCAGGGCAACAATTAGTCACTGGGTAATATGTGGAGTGCAGTCATTTACCACTGGCGTCCCTGGTTCAAAATAATATTGCACGCCAATTGCTTAGCAAAACTACTCCCTGATAAATAGCAATCAAGGCTTTCTTTAAGACATGGGATAATATAAAAACTCAGACTATAGTATAACAAAATATTTAAAAAGAAAAGGTTATTTGCACATGGATTAAAAACAGTTAAAAGGAGATGAGGAAAGAGAGGGTGCTAGTTTTGCCTGCTGGGACAGAGATATGATCTCAAACGTCCTTATAGTCATACCTGCAAGATTATATACCATTGCACATGGACACTCCCACTAAGCGTAGCAACTCTATGCTGTTATGCCCTGTAATGTATGTTTTTCTGGCCAAACCTGTTTTTTTGCAAATGATTCAATCATGCAAGCTCAAGTGGAGGTACCTTTGTACTTTCTCTCACCAGGATAAAGTACTTTCACTCCCCTTAATTAAAATACTTAGTCTTCAAGTCTTCATCATGACTGGGACATGAAAGTGTGTACGCTCCCACTTTCCCATCACACCCCCAGTAACGGAAATACTTTACCCTCATCCTGACAGACAAGTAGGAAAGAGGTATGTCACAGATAGTCTGAAGAATGGTGAGGTTGATTTGGATCCTTATACATGCTACAGAAGGTCATTTATTTCATAAATATTAGCTATGCCTATTCAATACACATTCCCATTCCCACTCCACAAAATGGTGAGAGATAATGGCATTTCTCACAACATTTACTATCTAAGTAGGTTTATTTGCAGTATTTGAAACAAACTAATTCGGTTTCCTGTGATGCTGTTGTTACTCATGAGGAAAAAATAAATGGAGGGCTTTAAATGAGCACAATCCAGATCTCATCTATTACCAGTTAGAAATAACCATATGGAATTACCCAGGCAAAGAATCCAGCAAAGCTGAAACAGCAGCAGGAAGAGGTGCTAATACAACACACGAGCAGCAGAGTGGCAATTTGGATGCAGCATGCCACAAAGACAGTTGCAACGATCTACCTCTGCCACCATAAGGATATAAAAACTGGCTCCTTCGGCAAGTACTTGGTTATCCTCTTGGCACATAAGATATCTGTGCAATAGCACAGAAGGCAAGATTCTGGAAAACAAGTGGAACGTCTGTGTGGTTGTCATGTTACCTCCATACTGGGTTTGTAGAAGTGTATGAAGGCCTTTCTGCTAGTGCAATTGGAGTAACTAAGAACATACATACCTGCATGAAGAGATGGACTGCTTTCCAGGACACAAGATCCTGATGCTGGTGAGCTTGTAGTTATCTATGCTTACCAGCAAAAGGGAAGCTGCTCTTTCCATCCCTGGTGTGGTGTCTAGTTCTGCTGGAGCCAGGAGGTGTCCACCTGATTCACATTTCAAGCCTTTAACAGTTAGGAACACTCTCCTGAATATGAAATTGGAACCCATCCCTAAAACAGCAGGCCCTGGGTGGAAAAGCGAGTCCAACGGGTTGATGTGATAGCATTTCTCTATACGAGACCACAGTGCCAGACCATGCAGGCTATCCAGCCTTTATGGAGGCACCTGTTATTACCATCGGAGGATGTAGGAGAGCATGGCGACGTAAACCTGACACAGGGCAGCTCTTGCACACCAAGGTAAGAACTGCAAGGTATGCAACACCAGCTGCAAATTGTTGGCTCGACTTCCTGATTTCTGGAACCAATTATGTCCAAGCCCTGATGCAGAGGTCTCATACGCAAACGTGCATTTTTAACCAGAGATGCATTAAGCCACTGATGTGAGAAATGACACCTGACAAGCCGAAGGATGTTGAAGAAGCTGGAGTGAAAGAAACCTTTCTTGAAAAAAGGCTATTCATTTATCCTTGTCCTGCCCACTCCTAAGTATGGAGCTGGTTGCGTAGGAGCCAATAAAGTTTTCTTTATGTTTAGCTGAAAACCCAACTTGAAGTGGCAGCCTACTGTCAACTGCAGGTCTTGGAAAAAGTCTGACGATAGAAAGCCTTGATTAACCAATCGTCCAGGTATGGGTAAACACTGCATTTCTGCAAAGATATACTGGAACTATGACAAAATTTGACATGTGGAAGGGGATTTCACGCCATAGGAAGTACTGAAAAGGTTTCTTGCCAATTTTGAATCTTAGGACAAATCTGACACTTGCATTTTTAGGCATGAAAATAGGTATGCTCGAAATCCAAAGTACACATCTAATCACCTTAAAGGCCTCTTTGATGGAAATGAAGGAGTGAGTGGTTTGAAATGTGGAAAATAACCATTTTGCACAATGATTAAAACCGGTCTTCGGTTATGCTCTGCCATGCTTCGAGATGATTAGAAATACTTCCCACCACCAGAAGGGCAAATGGGGGTCAGGGGCTTGAGTCATTGTCGTGAGTGGCCTAGGGTCTTGAGTTCCCAATCAGACTGGCGTTGTTGGGACCTTCAATGTTGGCATGAATGAATAGGTTGGCAATGTTGCTTTTAGTGAAGTTGCAAGTGCTGATGTTTCAGTTGCCATAAAGGAGTTGGAAACCTCAGACTGATAAGGATGGAAACGCCTCTCCTTATGCTTGAACCGGGATCTGAAAGAAAAACTTTACGTACCCAGTAAACATCTGTTCGTAGCATTCAGTGCTGCAGATTCACATGCTCTGCATACTACTGCCCTACAGTGTTGGGCTCAGATATTTGCAAGTTGTTCATGTTCAAAGAAAGTCTTCGAGTCACAGGATGCACTGTGCACCCACCCTTAGTGGGCAATGGGCATTGGCTTCATGTTAGACTTTTTTTCGCACAGTAAGAGTACTATGGAGTGGCGAATGAACGTAGTATGGTGCAAATGTGCATTGTTAAAAGTGAAATCATAAGTAAAGAAGAGATCTGCAAATAGAGCCACATGTTTCCAGGTAGGAGGGTGGGGGACATGTTAATCTACAGCAATGCACACTACAAAGATGCTTACAGGGTAAATAACATTTTCTGTTCCCAGCATGTTTTGCTGTAGATGCATATGCTCTGCATAAACTGTAAAGCCTTATCACCCACAAGCAGTGGCTAGAGTTTGGAGAATGGAGATGTCTGTGGGGAAGGGGGGGCGGGGGGGGGAAATACAGGCTGTCCCACCACTGCTTGCTATCATCCACACAATAGTGGTTAGTAAAGGTGTGTGGGCATGACATAGCTAGAGTGATATTGCCAAAAAAAGGCGATGGTTGGTGCTTTTTTGTGTGCAGTGAGTGCCAAGGATTAAACAGGGAGGGACCTTCTGGCAATACCAGCCTTAGAAATAGGCTGGCCCTTATGGATTTTTGCAATGGTTGACAGCTGGTCAGGTTTATGAAAGGGCTTGATCCTGCCAATGTAGTGCATTGGAGCCCATTTGACATCTAGGTTGTGGACCGCACTCTCGGTTACCGAGTCTGGTTGAGAAAAGAAGACTGGGAGCTCTATGGTTTGGTTGACATGAAAGGGGGAAACCTCTTTAGGAGGAACTCTGGGTTGGTTCTCAGTACAACTCTGTCCCGTGTACCTGGAATACAGGAGCACAAGGGCCTGCAACTCACTGATGAGTCTGAAGGATACTGCGGCTATGAGAAAAGCTACTTTCCAAGAAAGGAATCAGTGACAGTAAGAGTTCAATGGAGGGGAGCAATGAGTCTGGTAAGAACTATATTGAGATTCTTCACTGGAGCATCGCAAACTCTGGGAGGGATGATCCTTTGGAGGCCCTCCATGGACAGTTTGACTATAGGGGTGCGAAACAGGGAGGGGTGTTGACTGCATTGCATGTAAGAAGCTATGGCTGCTCAATAAAGCCATATAGAAGTATATGCAAGACCTGATGTCTGTTAACGAGAGCACAAGAAACCAATAACGTCCTGGACCACGGGCTTAAAAGGGTCGAGGTATTCAAGGATGCAATAATGGATGAAACTCTTGCATTTTGCCACATAGAAGGTTTTTATGGTAGGCCTGTGAGACTCATGAAATAAGTCCATGCACTGCTGGGGAAGACAGAGGCAGCATAATTCTAGGACCTCAGATGTCATATCTAGATTGAGTTGGCTAGAGTCTGGATGTCTGACAGGGACGGCCTGTTGGGACCTTTTTGTGGGGGTTGACTGACATCTCGTTGAGTACCAAGGCTGTCTGAAAGAGGGGAGGGGGGGGGGTGGGGGGAGTGTAAGCAAAAAGGATTAGTTACTTACCTGTAATCCTACTTCTCATCCAGGGGTATACTCATCATAGTCATAATCTATGAATAATCCCCACCCACGTGTGGGATCCTGGAGTATATATATATATATATATATATATATATATAGATATATATATATATATATATATATATATATATATATATATATATATATATATATATATATATATATATATATATATATATATATATATATATATATATATATATATATATATATATATATATATATATATATATATATATATATAGATAGACACATACATACGTGAAACATATACATGCAGCCTAAAAATGTTTCCAACATGGCAGAACTGCCGAAATTACATAGGTTTGCATTGTAAGACAAATACCCTCCTAACCCATAAGGAAAAGAGGACATGCACAGAACAATTGTCATATACCAGTGCTTTATTGCCACAAGGAAAACTTGTAATTGCAGGCATTCGCCTGTAGGCTGCATTGCAGAGCAATAATGAAACCAAGACAAAAAAACTGGCACCTTGCCTTTAAGGCTTCCAAGGGTTAGGGTACTGTGCCTTTAAGGCCTGCAGGAGACCCTCTGCTCCCATCATGCACCACAGGTGACAGTTAGGTCAGTTCTTTTTGACGGTGTATAATGTAGAGACACCCGAGTAGAGGATGCAATAATATAGAAGAACTCCAGTGATGCTCGTCCGGGGAGGAGGGAGGGTCGCTTATGACTGAGTATACCCCTGGATGAGAACTAGGATTACAGGTAAGTAACTAATCCTTCTCATCCAGGGGATACTCATCAATAGTCATAATCTATGAATAGAGTAGCAAGCCCATACCCAGTTCCTCGCGGACGAGCAACGGAGTATACAGAACATTACATTCAAATTGTAATCATGCAAACAAATTCCTCAAAGAGACCTGCCCCACCTGGGCATCGGCCTGTGCATCAGAATCTAGACAGTAATGACGTGTAAAGGTATGCACCGATAGCCATGTGGCTGCCTTACAGATTTCAGACATTGGAACATTGCGAAGGAGAGCTGTGGTAGAGGCTTTCCCTCTGGTAGAGTGCGCTTTAGGTCTGCCTTGTAAGGTCTTGTTAGCCAACTGGTAGGATAAAGCTATACAAGAGACAATCCATCGAGAGTTGGATCTTTTAGATGCAGCTAGACCGGTGTTAGTAGAACCGTAGTTGATAAAGAGCCGGTCAGATTTCCTAAGTGCGTGAGTTTTGTCAAGGTAAAACTTCAGCACTCTCCGGAGATCTAAAGAGTGTAATGATCTCTCAGGGGGAGTTGAAGGTTTAGGAAAGAAGGTGGGCAGCGTAATAACCCGATTGATGTGAAAATCCGAGACCACCTTCGGGAGGAAGCTCGGATGTGTACGTAGCACCACCCTATTGGCATGAAAAACAGTATACGGTGCCTTACAGCACAGGGCTTGAATCTCACTCACCCTGCGGGCTGAAGTGATGACTACCAAAAAAGGAGCCTTCCAGGTCAAATGCTGCAAAGACGCCTTATGAATAGGCTCGAAAGGAGCACCCATAAGTTTAGTAAGAACAATGTTAAGTTCCCAGGGAGGAGAAGGAGATCTCACTGGGGGATAAACCTTCCTGAGTCCCTCCAGAAAATCCTTTACCACTGGCATTTGAAAGAATGAACCCTGGGTAGGAGACTTCCTGTAAGCTGTTATAGCAGCCAGGTGAACCCTGATGGAGGGATATTGCAGTGTACGTACTGGATGACTTCAGGAGCCATGCAGTCAATCGCAGGGACGAGAGGTTGGGATGAAATACTCTCCCCTCGTTCTTGGTCAACAAGTCCGGGTGGCAGGGAAGGCTCCGGTGTGGAGCTTCGGACAGCTGCAGGAGGTCCGGATACCACCACTGGCGCGGCCGCTCTGGTGCTATCAGGATCATTCTGGAGTTGGTCCTGTAAAACTTCTGTATGACCGCAGGGATCAGAGGGAGTGGAAGAAAAGCGTACAGCAATGTCTGCGACCATCCTATCAAAAGTGCATTCCCCCGTGATCCTTGTTGTGGGAATCTGGACGCGAAGACGGGGCATTTCGTATTTGCCGCGTCTGCGAACAGGTCGATGTCTGGCACTCCCCATTGCCGAAAAATGTGCTGATCGACTTCTTCGTTTAACACCCAGTCGTGTGCTTCTACGAAGTCTCTGCTGAGAACATCTGCCTGCACGGTCAAGGTTCCTGGAAGGTGAACGGCTACGATCGTGAGACTCCTCGCCAGAAGCCACTTCCATATGGTCTGAGACTCCAGAGACCGGACCCGTGACCTGGTGCCTCCCTGCTTGTTCAGATAGTACATTGTTGTTGTGTTGTCTGTCTGAATCTGAATGGAGCTGGACTGTAGGGACGGGTACAGAGACTTGAGAGCCAGATGGACTGCCCTTAGCTCCAAGAAGTTGATGTGATAACTTCTCTCTGTCTCGGACCAGAGACCTTGTACCTGAAGCTGGCCCATGTGAACTCCCCAACCTTGCAGTGAGGCATCTGTAACTACAGTCTGTGTCGGAGGGACCTGGTGAAAAGGGACCCCTTGCAGAAGGTGTGAATGTTTCATCCACCATTTGATGGAGTCCCTGGCCGCCTGAGGAAGAGAGAGACGATCTTCCCAACGGCCTGAGCGCTGTGTCCATTGATCTTCGAGGGACTGCTGTAGAGGCCGCATGTAAAGTCTGGCATTGGGCACAATGAAGATGCATGAGGCCATCGATCCCAGCAGTGATGACACCTGCCTTGCTGTGGGATGTATAGTGCTGAGAAGAGCACGGCACTTGATCAACATTGAGGACAACCTCTCCTCCGAAGGACACACGCTTGCCGTTGCGGTGTCTAGGGACGCGCCCAGATAATGTATCTTCTGCGTGGGGTTGAGAACTGACTTCTTGTAGTTGACTTGCAACCCCAGGGAGTGAAGCAGGTTGAGACAGTAAGTGAGATGGCTCTGGAGTAGTGAAGGTGTGGAACTCTTCAGGAGCCAGTCGTCTAGGTAGGGATAGACGAAGATTTTCTGCTTGCGGAGGAAAGCAGCTACCACCGCCATGCACTTGGAGAACGTCCGGGGGGCGGATTTGAGCCCGAACGGAAGTACTCGGTACTGATAGTGCTGTCGAGACACCTGGAACCTGAGGAACTTGCGATGTTTCACTGAAACAGGAATGTGAAAGTAGGCGTCCTGCAGGTAGAAGGCACACATCCAGTCTCCCAGATGAAGATGTGGGAAAATCTGGTGCAGGGCTAGCATCCGAAATCTCTTTTCTTATAAACCTGTTCAGCAGGCGCAGGTCGAGGATAGGTCTGTACTCTTTGGCTACTCCTCGTTTTTGGACCAGAAAGTACCGTGAGCATACCCCTTGATTTCGCTGGTGAGGTGGGACCTCTTCTATGGCCTTTTTGGAGAGGAGGGTACACACTTCGCCTTGTAACAATAAATTGTGTTGTTGAGGAAGGCACGTCAATTGAGGGGCAACTTGCGGAGGAGGGGTCTTGAACCTCAGCAAGTAACCATGCTGTACAATATTCAGCACCCATCTGTCTCTTGTTATGGATTCCCACTCTTCCAGGTGAAAAACGATACTCCCTCCTACCGGAGTGGCGAAGGGGTGCGGAGGAAGCAATGCCTCACTGTTTTGGAGGCTGCTTGGTGGAGGACTGCTGTTGCTTATTGTTCCCTCTTCCCCTGCCAGGACGCTTGTGCTGAAATTGGAACCTTTGTTGGTTTTGGGAGGACCATTGATGGGTTTGAACCCTCTGTTGGAAGGGCCGCTTGTCGTTCTGACGGAAGCGTTTACGAAACTCCTTCCGCTTTTCCAGTCCAACTGCTTTGACCGTGTCTAGCTCGGTCTTCATCTTTGTCATCTACTCATCAGCATGAGAACCGAATAAGGAGGAGCCGTTAAAAGAAAGGTTGAGGATCTTCTTCTGGGCGTCCGGTTTTAGACCTGTGAGGCGCAACCACGCTGAGCGCCGCGAACAGATGCCCTGTGAATAGGTGTGCGCGGCGAGATCTGAGGCGTCAGCCGCCACGCTGATGATTTGATTGGCTACTAAACCACCCTCTTGCAAGATTTCATGGAAGTCTTGTCGATCTTCTTTGGGAAGCTTGTCGGTAAACCTAGCCAGGGAGTCCCAAAGAGACCTGTCGTAGCGCCCAAGAAGGGCTGAAGCACTTGCAATCTTCATAGATGCCGAAGTATTGCACATCTTCCTGCCATAAGAGTCCATTTGTTTACTGTCCTTTTCTGGAGGAACAGAAGCTGATGAGGCTGCGGAGTGCGCTTTCCTGGCGGCTGCCACAATGACTGAATCCGCCGGAGGATCAGACCTGAGGAACAAGGGATCCTGGTCTGGAGCTTTGTATTTTTTTGCGATCCTCGACGGAACTGACCCCACTGTGGCAGGAGTGAGGAACGTGGCCATAGCTGGTTCTAAAAACCTGGCACCAGAGGTAGCAGAGGTCTGGGAGCTGTACGATGGTGCAATGTCTCAAAAATAATCGATGTAGGGACCACAGGAGTGCATAAACTGATATTTAGTTTCTTAGCTCCTTTGCCAAGTACGTCAGAGAAAGTCCCAATGTCATCAATGGGAGACACCCTTGAAGGTGGCGTAGATGAAAAAGTTGGCGAGTAGTCCCGAATAGAAGACGAAGAACAGGTAGATGATGTTCTGCGCCTCCTCTTATGTGGAGGATCGTGGTGCGAGCTGTGACGACCCCCTGACCGAGATCGGCGTGTAGAAGGCGACCTTGGTCTTCTGGAAGGAGACTTAGAAGGTCTTGCTGCGTATGACCACGAGTAGTCCGAGGTCGGACCTCTGCAGGCACCTGTTCCAACGCCCTGCAGCCAGCGAGGCGACAGGCCGCAAACCTTTTTGCCAGCTGTAGGAGATCTCTCTGGAGAAATCTGCACAATATTCAGCCCTGGAGATGACTGGGCCCTTGACGAACGGGATCTCGACGTTGCATTTCTGTCCCTAGACATCGATAAGGTCTGCGTCGGCCTCACCGTCGATCTGTGCATCGATGTTGATCTCGACGTCGACCGCCCACGTCGATGGGGGACCTTGACGTCGCCTGTCGGCGCCGATGGGGGGGGGGATCTCGACGTCGCCCTTCTTGCCGACGTCGACCTCCTCAACATCGAATGATGGGACCTCGACGATGCTCTCGACGTCGATATGTCCCCTCGCGGCATGGTCTTCGCCGGCGAGTCTCGACGCCGACCCCCTCGAGGGTGGCAGAGAATGCCTCGACGTCGACGGAAGCCTCGACGGAGCTTTGGAAGATCTCTCTGGACCCACAGCCTTCGAGCCCTAAGTGCTGTGCCTCGACGCAGACTTACTGGCATGCGGCGGAGAGTCTCGACGTCTAGACAATGGCTTGTCCCTCGACGTTGAAGAATGCCTCGGCCTCTTCGACGGCGATCTTGACGTCGACGGCGAACATTCAGGCACCTGCTTCTTTCTGGACTCAGGGGAGGTGAAACGATGCCGTTTTCGGTGTTGCTTGCTTGAAGAGGGAGCTCTGATTCCATGGCCACCTCCCTCTCCAGCAGGGCATGAAGCTTGATGCGTTCTCTGTCACGCAGAGTCCTTTTTGAAAACTTCTGGCAATGATAACACTGGTCAGGATTGTGTGAAGATGGAAGGCACACGGGGGCGTGGCTTGCCGTGCTGCGGAATGGCCGCTCAGTGAGTGAGCTCCGCCGGCCGAGATATTATCCTCTATATATCCGCTCATCCTGAAGGGACGAAGCTCTGCTATTTTTGCTGCCTGATAGGGAGAACGGATGCGGCATTAAGCGGGGAGATCCCCGGATTGTTAAATTGCCTACCCGCCGAGATATCCGATCCGACGGACCACGACCGTGAACCGAGGTGCGCACAGTGGAGCTCTGAAGCTGCTGATCACATTACCGGAGGCCGGGGCTGCATGGTGGGCCTGGGCGGTGCCGCCTGAGACACAGGCGGAGTCGGGCTGCGGCCGGCGGGGTGCCGGAGGCATGCCATCTCTGCCGACCTGAGAGGGTGACCGCGCTGTCGTCCCGCGATGCTGAAGGCCAGACTGGAGACGGCGAGGATTGTGTAGCCGGGCGAGGAAGCCGTGGCCATACGAGGCTGACTCTTCAAGTGCGGACCCAGCGGGACCATGAGTGGCGTTGGCGCTGCCGAGGTACGTGACGCGGTTGCTGTGAGTGGGCGGCTGGCATAACAGCATAGTGAAGATATACACTTGAGGAGATCTTGGCCTGGCGCTGATGGAGCGGGGAGAGCCTTCTGGCTCCGGCGGACGCCATTTTGCGGAGGCCTCGGACCGCACGGACCGGCGCTGATGGAGGATTCCTGGGGCTGCTTTGATCTGCGCCGCGACCCACACAGGCGATAACTGCAGGTCTTGATGCTGTGCGGGGGGAAGATTGGCCTCGAGCGACGCGGGGGTGTGCATCTGCCGCCTACGACCCTTGCACTGAGGTGAATTGTCGGTGGGCCGCCATCTTGGTTGCCCGGGTCTGCTTGGCGCCGCACTGCACCGTGGTGACCTGATCGGAGCTTCTGGGTGGGCGGCTCTGGCCCGCGGACCGGCCCGGCTGTGCGTCGCTGGCATGTGATGCCAGAGTGGAGTGGACTGCCGCTCGGGGAGACGCGGCGAGCGGTCCTCGCTGAATAATTGCCTGCTGCACGTTCGGTTTGGGCGCTCTGTGGGTCGGTGCTGACCGGGGGTCTCCCTTGGCGCCCACTACATCAGTGGCGGTGGGCCGCTGGCGGCGGCTCCATTGGCGTGACTGCGTGCGGTGCGCTCCGTGGCCCGGGAGGCCTGGTCCTGCCGTTCTGGAAGTACAATACAGGTGATACCGCCTAATCATGGGAAAACAGGATGCCAAACAGCCTAAGATCAGCTTCGAGCAGCGCCGCTCAACCAGACAAATGGAATCTGACTCAGAGTCGGCCACCGGTGGGGCTCCCGAGGGTCCTCCGGTAGACCAAGGTGAGGACATCCGTACACTCATGTTAGAAATGCGATCAAGTCTGCGCACCATCGACGCTAAATTAGATACTTTAACATCCCAGATGGAATCGGTGAAAACTCAAGTAGGGGTCCACGAGCATAGACTGGACGTCCTCGAGAACAAACAGTCCGACTTCCATGACTTCCAGGTGGAAACGAAGGACCAAATGTCGCAGATGGATCGGCTCCTGTGTGTGATTAGGGCCAAGAATGAGGACTTGGAGGCCAGATCGCGTCGAAACAACCTACGCATCACGGGAATTCCGGAGACGACGGCGTTTACAAGGATGGAGGTGTTCGTGGCGGACTTGCTGCGTGACCTCTTCGCGGCGCACCTATCGCCGGTGTTTGTCGTGGAGAGGGCCCATCGCACTTTGGGAGCTAAACCACCAGTTGGGGCCCCTCCGCGGCCCATATTGGCAAGGTTGTTGAATTATCAAGATCGAGATATGGTATTACGTCAGGCTCGTGGGATGGGGACAATAACTCACCAGGGCAATCAAGTCGCTTTCTATCCGGACTTCACCCCAGCGGTACAAGCGGCCAGACGAGAATTTTTACCAGCCAAGAAGCTCCTCTTACAGGCACAGATTCCATATTCCTTGCTCTATCCAGCCAAACTCAAGGTGTCGCATGATGGCTCGGCTCATTTTTCTACAGACGCTAAGTCTGCCCTGAAGTTTGCTAAACATGTTGGTGGGAAACGTAGCAAGCCCAGCCCCAGACCGGATGCTGTAACTCCTCTCCAGCTAAGTGATAATGACTGATAAATGCGCTTCTGGGTGCTTCTGACTGTCAGACAATTTCATTGTACTTTTCCCAAGATGGTAATGTTGTATGTTCTTGTAGGGAAACGGTGTGTTGTTTGACGATCTCTGCAAATGTCAAATGTTAGGTCTCCTTGCTCGATGTGGTCAATCGTTCACTGTGGGAACATTTCAACTCTATTGGTCCTCGAAACGTTCTATGTAATAGTAGTGTACGTCCACGGTTGCACTCTCTTTTTCTTTATCACCTGGGCGTTTGTTGGATTCTTATGTAGGGCATGATGTTTCTGTTGCGGCGGGGGAGGTGGGGAACTGTAAGCTCGTAACTACAAGATTGGTGGTGATATTAGTGATCCGAGATTGCAAGCCGCACGATCCTTTTATCATGTTTTGTTGCAGATTTTGTCCTCTTTGCAGTTTCTTGGCCACCCTGCTACGGTAGGGCAGTGGGCCGGCACTCATTCGTCCCCATGGGAAAATTCCCTATACTATGTTGTTGTATGTTCTATGGGGGGGGGGTCATGCTTCAACCTGATTGGGGGGTTGTTGTGGGTGGGGGAGTGGGGGAGGGGAGGGTTTTCACTGTTTCTTTTGTGTATTGCCAAGTAACAAAATGAAGATTGTAGTTGAGACAGAGACGTACATCTGCTGGTCAAGTGGTAGCATCAATATACATGGGACTTTCTTGTTGCACACGAGACGACAGTGAACTGTTTGACATGGAACATTCGCGGATTAAACGACAGTAGGAAATCCAGGCTGGTGCATGCCTATCTTACCAGACATAACATAGATTTATGCCTGTTGCAAGAGACCCATCTCCGCTCCCAACCCTCTGCAAAACTTAGACACAAGCGCTGGGGTGCAGTATATACATCATTCTATTCCAACTACTCTAGAGGGGTGGCGATACTAATAAAGAGAGGCCTAGACTGGAGGGAAAGGGAAATACACACAGACCCAGACGGACGCTACATCATATTGTTGGGACAGTTGGGGACTATCTTGATGACCATTGTGGTGGTATATGGACCTAACACCGACTCTCCCGATTTTTTCAGGAATTGTGGGCCAAAGTTAGAACCACTGGTTGCACCACGGTTTTGTGGGGAGGGGACTTCAATGCCATCCTAAATGATGACATGGATAGGCAGGGCACGGCAAGGACACACCATCCTGCGACAAGCAGACTGCTGAACTCCTTTTTAGACGACGGGGACATGCTCGACATCTGGCGCTCACACCATCCACTGACCAAAGAGGGCACATGCTTCTCCGAACACCATCGCGCCTGGTCGCGACTAGACTATTGGTTACTATCTAGGGATATGGCGGGCTGGGTGGTAGGAGTAAAGCACCTATCAAGGACCATTTCAGACCATTCGCCATGCTTGCTGACACTGTCTCTCCCTAACACTACACGGGGGCAATTCTCCTGGAGGCTGCCCCAACATGCACTTCTAGACGAGGCATTCAAGGAGGAAATTAGACTTGATATAACTGACTACTTTACGCTCAATACGGGGTCCGTCAACACTGAGGCTTCACTGTGGGAAGCGTTTAAGGTGGTCATTAGGGGACAGTGTATATCCAGGCAGGCGGGCGTGCTCAAGGCTATTCGAAACACCCTATCAACGTTAGAGGCGCAACTTAAAGGGCTGGAAACGAGAATACATATTGGGGGTGAATTGGCACTTCTGGCTGACTTAAAGGTCAAATTGCTAGAATATGAAGAGGAGGCACAGAGGGAAGTGAGATTTCTGGGGAAATATGCGGAAGCACGTCGGTATGGAGAGGGAGACAGACCTGGGCGCACTCTCGCCGGTATGCTCCGCACCCCGCGCTCCATGGCCTATGTACCTGAACTAGTGGGTAAAGAAGGACAAATGATCAGGGGACCCTTGGCTATTCTGAATGAGTTCTCCTCTTTTACGCCCATTTGTATACAGCTACACAAACCGACTGTCCGGCAGGCTTGCAGGAGTTCTTAGACTCCCAGGCTTTGGTCTGGTTTAATGATCGTCATAGAGAGTATATGCATTTACCATTCACAGTTGAAGATATCACCGCTGTCATTAATGGCCTGCCCCTGGATAAGGCCCCTGGCTCCGACGGCTTGACGACCGCCTTTTATAAAACGTATGCGGAGGAACTCGCCCCCAGACTCTTAGCGGTGTATGAGGAAGCGCATGATACGGGTATACTGCCTAGGTCTATGCGCGAGGCTATCATCGTTACCCTGTTAAAGCCGGGAAAATTGGAAACCAATTTAGATTCTTATAGGCCCTTATCGCTAATTAATGTCGACGTTAAGATCTTGGCGAAATTATTAGCGAATAGACTGAAACCTATGCTCCCTATTATAGCTTTACCAGATCAATCGGGCTTCATACCCGGGAGAGCCACCTCGCACAACCTCAGAACGGTCTTCTCGGTTCTACACTATTTGCACCCCGGTGTACAGGCGGCGGCGGTCTTTCTGGATGCAACAAAGGCCTTCGACTCGCTTGAATGGCCTTATTTGTTTAAGATTCTGGAACGGATGGGCTTCGGCCCACTGTTTCTTAAATGGATTCAATTGCTGTACACTGCACCAATGGCCAGAGTGCGGGTGAATAATATGGTCTCTGATTCATTCCGGATAACGCGTGGTACGAGGCAGGGCTGCCCGCTGTCGCCTCTATTATTCGCCATCGCAATGGAGCCACTAGCGGCACGCATCAGGCAACACCACACGGACAAGGGTATAGGTTTCAGCGCCCGCAGTTTATTGATCTCGCTCTACGCGGATGACATCACGCTGTTTATTCTCAACCCTGAACGTCATCTCGACATAGTGTTGAGAGAATTCATTAGATTCGGGGGCTCTCGGGTGTAACCATTAACTGGGCTAAATCTGTGATTTTCCCCTAACCGATAACACCAGGGCAGTGACCTCGGAATTCCCGTTAAAATGGGAACAAGAAAAAGTGAAGTATCTGGGTATCTGGATCAGCCGAGACCTACAAGAAATCTGGAATTTGAACTACGGCAGGACCATTGTATGGTTGGAGGAAAAGATAACTCTATGGGCTAAACTCCCACTATCACTTGCAGGTAAAATCGCATTGGTCAAAATGATCATTTTGCCTAAATTTCTATATCTCTTTGTGAATTTACCAATTATACTCACCCAATCCTTCTTTAAAACACTGCGATCTCTATTAATTTCGTTGGTGTGGGCGGGGGGACAGGCCCGGGTATCATGGGAACTATTGTCGCTTCCGACAAAACGAATAGTTTCTTACCTGTCGGTGTAGTTTTGCAGCTTGAAGACTTTCTGGATTCACTATGCTGTGCATTATTCCGCCATCTCGTGGTTGGGTCCGGATTCGTAGTCTTTTCTTTGTTTTTGTCTTTTTTTTTTTTTTTTTGTTGTTGGCCCAGGTGGGCGGCGACGCCCACCATTTGGTGTCTTCGGTGACGTCGTCGCGCTTCCGGCGGAAGCTCCCACCTTTGGTAGCCATCTTCGGATTCTTTTTTTCTTTTCCTCTTACAGTTTTTTGTTGTCTATGTCTTTAACCTTTAATCCTTCAATTATTCTTTGATCCCTTTAAAACCTTGTATGTAGTTTAGTTGTACCCTTAACCTCCTATGTTATCTTCCTGGCGGAGGCGGGTGGGATCGCTAGTGAATCCAGAAAGTCTTCAAGCTGCAAAACTACACCGACAGGTAAGAAACTATTCGTTTTGCAGCGTGAATCTTTCTGGATTCACTATGCTGTGCATAGACTTAGTAGCGGTTTTGTTATTGCGGTGGTTGGGTGGAAGATGAGCATTGGTTGCTGAAAATGTGCTGTAAGACCTTCTGTCCTACTTGTGCCTCTTTGTTCATTTGGATATCAACACAGTAGTGTTTGGTGAACGTGTGCACGGAAGACCATGTTGCCGCTTGGCAAATGTCTTGTATAGGTGTGTTCGCTAGGAACGCAACCGTTGCTCCCTTTTTCCTTGTTGAGTGAGCCTGGGCGGCCCCTTGTAACTCTTGTCCTGCCTGCTTGTGGCAGAGTTGTATTGCTTGTGCAATCCACCGTGCAATGGTATTTTTTGTTACTGGTCGTCCCAGGAAACTGCTTGCGAAGGAAACGAAGAGTTGTTTTGTTTTCCTGCATTCCTTCGTCCTTTCTATGTAGTGCATCACTGCCCTTCTGGCGTCTAGCGTGTGTAGCGCCTTTTCTGAGGGTGTTGAAGGTTTCTGGAAGAAACTTGGTATCTGTATTGTTTGATTGATATGGAACCGCGACACCACCTTTGGCAGGAAGTGTGGGTCCGTCCTCATGACAATTCTGTCCTTGTGTATTTGCAAGTAGGGCTCTTGTAGTGTGAGAGCCTGTAGTTCACTGACTCTTCGCAGTGACGTGATAGCCACTAAGAAAGCCGTTTTTAGTGTGAGCATGTGCAGTGTGCTCTTGTGTATGGGTTCAAATGGTGATTTCATCAACTGTGTCAGTACAGTGTTGAGGTTCCAGCTTGGGGCTGGCATCCTTTTAGGGGGCTATTCTTTTAGCCCCTTCCAGGAATCTTTTGACCACTTGGGAGGTGAAGAAGCTTTTCACCGCTTCTCCCCTGGTGTAGGCCACTATGGCTGCTAGGTGAACCCTTAGTGACGAGTAGCTCAGCCCGCTTTGTAGTAGGTGTGTTAAATATCGCAGTACTGTTGATTCTTTTGTGACTTTTCGTTGCAGTCCCTCTGTAATGCACCATTGTGAGAACCTTTTCCACTTTGCAATGTAGCATTTTCTTGTAGTGGGTCTCCTTGCTTCTCTGAGTACTGCCATGGTGCTTGGAGGTAGTTTGAGGTGTGCGAATTCTAGGTCCTCAGGAGCCATGCTGCTAGGCTGAGGCTGTCTGGTTCTGGGTGGAGCACTTTTCCGTCTTGCATTGTGAGGAGGTCTTTCCTTCTGCTGAACCTGTGTGCTGGTTCCTGCGCCATTTCCATAATCTGTGAGAACCATGTTTGTCTGGCCCACTGAGGTGCCACCAGTATGAGTGTCATGCTGCTGCTCCTGCATTTGCTGAGTACTTTGTGTAACAGTGGTATCGGGGGAAAAGCGTAAGCAAATTCGTTCGACCAACTTATCCATAGGGCATTCCCTAGGGACCTTTGGTCCGGCTGTCTGGATGCGTAATGTTGGCATTTTGCATTGTGGGGTGTTGCAAAGAGGTCTATCCGTGGTGTTCCCCACTTTTGGAACAGTTGCTGCACCTCCTGTTGGTTCAGTTCCCATTCGTGGGATGCAGACGTCTGCCTGCTGAGTCGGTCTGCTTCTACATTGTCTATTCCTGGGAGGTGTATTGCTAGCAGGTCTATCCTTAGAGGGATGGCCCATCTCCAGATCTGTTGTGCCAGACTTGACAGCGGTGCTGATTGTGTCCCACCTTGCTTGTTGATGTAGAACATTGCAGTTGTGTTGTCTGTTTGTATCAGCACTCGCTGGCCGTAAAGCTGCTTTTGAAAGGCTTTTAAGGCTAGGAACACAGTTTTGAGTTCTAGGTAGTTGATGTGTTTCACTGCATCTTGTTGTGACCAGAGCCCCCTGACGCGGAGTCTGGTCATGTGCGCGCCCCAGCCCTGCTGTGAGGCGTCTGTTGTGATGGTCACTGTTGGAGTTGGCTGTGTGAATGGCTTCCCTTGTAATATGTTCTCTTCTTTCCACCACGCTATTTCTTTCTGCACTGCGTGTGTGACAACCACTAGATCTTCCCAACTCCCTGTGGCTTGTGACCATTGCTGTTGTATCCATTCCTGGAACGGTCTCATGTGCAGTCTGATATGCGGGACAAGGTGGATGCATGATGCCATCATTCCCATTAGCCTGCTCACCGTCCTCACTGTCAGAACTTGCCCCTTGCGGTAATGACGTGTTTCCCTCAGGAGCGCTATACTTCTCTTGTCGCTGGGGAACACCTTGGACTGTGTGCTGTCTATTTGTGCCCCCAAGAATATCTTGATTTGTTGGGGTTCTGTTGACGATTTTTCCCAATGTATTGAGAAACCTAATGTGGACAGTGTTTCTATGACTTGTTTGATGTGTTTTTTGCAGAGTCTGTATGATCCTGCTTTTACCAGCCAGTCGTCGAGGTAGGGGTATACATGTATGCTCCTCCTCCGAAGGTGCGCTGCAGCTGCTGCTAGGCATTTCGTGAACACTCTTGGTGCGGACTTTAGTCCGAAGGCTAGCACTGTGAACTGGTAGTGATTGTGGCCTATCACGAATCTTAATAGCCGTTTGTGTTTGCGGTTGACGGGTATGTGCAGGTATGCATCTTTTAGGTCTAAGGTCGCCATGTAATCCCCTTCTTGGATTTGGGGTATTACTTCCTGAAGTGAAGTCATCTTGAATTTTTGGGTTTTTACGAACTTGTTCAGGAATCTGAGGTCCAGTATAGGTCTTAGTGTATCGTCTACCTTTGGCACTAGGAAGTACGTTGAGTATATTCCCTTGTTCCTTTCGTTGTTTGGAACTGGTTCTATTGCTCTTTTTGTAGCAGTTCCTCTGCTTCTAGGCGGAGGAGGGCTAGTTCTCTTGCGGGTATTGACCGATGTCTTGGTCTTCTCCCTGGCGGGTGTTTTTGGAGGTCTATGCAGTACTCGTGCTGTATGGTGTTTAGTATCCATTTGTCTGTGGTAATTTTCCTCCATTGTGTGAGAAATTTTCTTATTCTTCCTCCCACTGGTGTCGTATGCTCGGTGGTTATTTGCTGTGTGCTTCTGCTCTTTATATTTTCCTTTTGCGGACTTCCCCTCAACCTTGGTGTTAACGGTGGGGGGCTTGTTATGTGTGTGGAGTCACTTTGAGGCGGGCTGCTGGCCCCCTCTTCGGGCCTGTCCCCGTCCGTACCCGCGCCCTCGAAAGGACCGTCCTCTGGGTTGGTACTGCCAATTCTGCTGCTGTTGTCCCTGCAGGTTTTGGCCCTGGTTGTTCCCTTGGTACCCTTGTTGTTGTGATTGATGTGAAGTGGTAGGTGCATTGCCTCCTCTACCACTGGCTCGCCTTGAGGGGTTCCCTCTTCTCATCCCCCTGAACTGCAGCGCTCCCATGGACCTTGCAGTTTCGTTGTCCGTCTTTAGTTGTGTTAATTTGTTGTCAACTGTTGCTCCAAACAGTTTCTCACCGTCGAACGGTGTGTTGATGATGTTGCTCTGTACTTCTGGTTTGAAGCCGGAGATCCTGAGCCATGCGTGTCTCCTCTCAGTCATCCCTATCATCATTTGCCTGCTGGAGTTCTCTGCTGCGTCCAAGGCTGACTTTAGGCAAGTGTTCGCGATGGCCTTGCCTTCTTCCGCTAGGTAATTGGCCCTTTGTTGGTGTTCTTCTGGCAGGTGCTTAATGAGCTGGCTCATTTCTGCCCAATGCTGGTATGCATGCCTGCTGATGAGGGCGTTGGAGTTGGCGATACGCCAGTGTATGGCTGCGTTCCTCTCCACCTTACGTCCTGTGAGGTCTATTCTTTTGCTCTCCTTGTCTGGAGGTGGGCCTGTGTTGGTGGGCACACCGGCCCTCTTCCTGGCTGTTGCAGCGATAATGGAGTCTGCTGGTACAGACCCCTGTATGTATGCAGGATCTTTTGTGGAGTGCTTATACTTCTTTTCGCTCCTAGGGGTAACCGCCTTGCAGATTGCTGGTTCCCTGAAGGCCTCCCTTCCCTGGTCGAGAACGCCAGGTAACATGGGTAGAAATTGACTCCTTGTCTGTTGGGGGAGCAGGGTTTCGAAGAGGAAACCTGCTTTTGTCTTTTCCTCCTGCATTTCGACCCCATAAGTCTTTGCAGCCTTCTGCACGACCTCATTGTAGACTCCGATGTCGTCTGGCGGCGAAGGTCTCGAGGGGTAAGTGTCTACCCCTTCTTCTGGTGACTCTGTGTCGAGGTCTTGCCAGTCTAGGTCTTGTACTTCAGAGGACGCCGAGTCCCTGTAAGACAGCATCTCTTCTTCGCCTTCGGCCTCGAAGTAGTAGTATTCCTCGTCCTGGTCTTCGAGCTGTTCGGGTGTCCCCGGGGCCTCGTCGACTTCGACCTCGAACTCCTCGACTGCCTCGTGGGCTTGCTTCGACGGAATAGCGTATTGTTTCATCTTCTCGTCGAAGTCTTTTTGCGTTGCAGGATGCTCGCCATCTCTGCCTCGAGCCTCCTCTTCTTTTTCGCCATCTCGTGGGCCTTTTCGGCGTCGAGTGGTGCAGTGCCTCTCTTCGCGGTCGCGGTCGTCGAAACAGACGCCGGGCCTTCCTTTCTCGGTGTCGAGGTTTCCTTTTCGGGGACGACCTTCGACGCCTTCGTTTTCGGAGGCTTTCGCCGATTGAGAGTCCTTGTCCAAGGATCCGCTCGGCTGTTTGTCCCTTGGTGCTGTTGCTTTCGTCGAGTGTTTCGGCGGCAACGCTCCCTTGGTGGACTTTGCTACACTTCTGGCAGTGTCGCTAGGGATTCTGGCTTCACTCTTTCGAGCGTCGCTTTGGTGTTTTGGGGTCGACGACTCCCTTACCTCCTTCGACGTTTTCTTTTCGATTTCGACGACAGCGCAGTCCTCTGGTCCCTCTGCGATGTTGTCCTCCTCTCCGCTCGAGAGACCCAGGTCTCGGAGAGATGGTGCTGGTCCCTGGCCCTGCATGCTGTAATTCGCCCTTCTCTGTCTGTCTCTCACCCGGAGGGTCTTCGGGGTGAACGCCGAGCACGCGTTGCGTCTTCGCTGGCGTGGTCGAGCGGCAAGCAGAGGTTGCAGACTGGGTGCTGGTCTTTTTGGGCGTATTTGTGGTGGCAATTTCTGCAGAACTTGAACGGAGTCTTGTCCATAACCGCGCTTAGGGAGCCCCCTGTGAGCGCATTCTCTGTAGGCGTCGAGATTTCGGTCGTGGACCTTCTACCTCGTCGTCCTTCTTCTCCGGTACTAGTGTTGTCGTCCGGTGTCTCAGTAGTATATCTTCTGTGATGAATTTTCGACTTTTCGAGATTCTTCGTCCAACTTTCTGGAACTTCTCGGCAACGATCCAGACCCCACGGCGGAAAAAAGAATCTGAAGATGGCTACCAAAGGTGGGAGCTTCCGCCGGAAGCGCGACGACGTCACCGAAGACACCAAATGGTGGGGCGTCGCCGCCCACCTGGGCCAACAACAAAAAAAAAAAAAAAAAAAGACAAAAACAAAGAAAAGACTACGAATCCGGACCCAACCACGAGATGGCGGAATAATGCACAGCATAGTGAATCCAGAAAGATTCACGCTGCAAAACAGGGTGGTCTGGGCGCTCCGGACATGAAACTTTACGCACTATGTGCGCAGGCGCAATTCCTGCACTACTGGGTGCATCCAACACCATTCCAACCTCACGTGGCAGTGGAGGCGGACGCTGTAGCTCCTGTTCCTCTTGGGGTGGCGCTGTATCAGCCCTATAGGCGTCCCAAAGAAGGCATTGATACCTCGGAAACCCTACGATGGGCCTGGGATGGACTGCGAAGAAGGGCAGGCGCTCAGATATTGTATGCTCCCTCTATTCCTCTGACACAAAATCCCATGTTACCTAACATTAGGGATGAAATGAACAATAGAGTGGCACAAAAGATGTCCCTCCATACATTTGCGGATCTGTACCCCGGGGGCACGTTTAGAGGCCCTCCCGTAGCGGGGAAGGGCAAACAGTGCACTTCGGTGAAGCATTCCTGTACCACAAAATACGGGCAGCCTGCAGGAAATTACATAGTGACTTCCCCTCCCAGCCCACCCCACTGAATGCTTTGGAAAATCTCTTGCGGGCACCATCTTCACACAAGCTCATAACCAGATTGTACACGACTATGCAAACTGACGCCCCTGTGGCCATCTCTTACGCTCGACAAAAATGGTCTGACGAACTATCATCCCCACTGCCTGACGACCAGTGGTCATACTGCTGTGCCCAAATGACCGAATTGTCACCCAACTATAAGCTTAGGCTAATTCATTTCAAATTTCTACATCGCTACTATAGAACGCCCATTAGTCTACATAAAATGAGACTCAGAGAGGACGACTGCTGCTGGCGTTGCGGGGCTGCTGCCGCCTCTTTCTTACACATGGCATGGGACTGCCCGGCCATCACGGACTATTGGTGTAAAATCTTCGCAGCTATAAACCAGATTCTGGGGCTGTCACTGTCCCCATCCCCACTAGTGGGTGTATTGGGATATGTGAAGGACACACACATTAAAAAACGCAAACTACATGCATTACTACTGCTCTTCGCTAAGCGTCAACTGGCATTGTTGTGGGGTAGGAGGAGAACACCTACTATTAATAACTGGATTAGGGAGGCCACGTATGGTCAGACGCAACTGGCTACATTCTGGGAACTGATGCCACCTGCCGCTAGACCTAGGGAAATCTGGGAGCCATTTATTGATTGGGTTAGGGAGCAGAGGGACAAAACTGATCCTGTTGAGGCAGTCACCAATGGGAACGATCGGGGCAGATAAGATGCTAAAAAGACTATAGGCATAATTGGAAATGATACTGGTCGTCTGTCTGGAATTTAATATGCACCATGAGTTAGGTATTATATTCTACTGTCAATTTAGTCGCTGCTATGATACTAAGTCTACTTGTAAACAAACACGCCGTTTTCCAAAATGGCAGCTACCGTTGCATTCGTGAGGATGTTGTTTCACGCAATTACACAATCTCCTGTAATATTGTCCATATGGCAAATACACTGAAGTTTTATTTGTTGTTGTTTTCTTAATTTGCAATTGTAACAAATTGAAAATCAATAAAAAAAAAAAAAAAAAAAAAAAGATGGAAGGCACACAATACACACAGAGTGTGGGTCTGACAGTGCCATCTTCTTGCCACAGGAAGGACATTTCCGAAATAAAGCAGGCATTCTGACTGGAATTTTTTTTTTAAAAACCCAAAAACCAGTAGAATATACCTCTAGGTATCAGAAAATGTCGAAATTTCAAAGGAAATATCAAATATATATCTTTCAGTCAAAAAACTGAAGAGCTCAAACTCCAGGATCCTCACAGAAGGAGCCGGAAAAAAGAACTGACCTGTCACCTGTGGTGCATGATGGGAGCAGATGGTCTCCTGCAGGCCTTAAAGGCACGGTACCCTAACCCTTGGAAGCCTTAAAGGCAAGGTGCCAGTTTTTTTGTCTTGGTTTCATTATTGCTCTGCAATGCAGCCTACAGGCGAATGCCTGCAATTACAAGTTTTCCTTGTGGCAATAAAGCATTGGTATATGACAATTGTTCTGTGCATGTCCTCTTTTCCTTATGGGTTAGGAGGGCATTTGTCTTACAATGCAAACCTATGTAATTTCGGCAGTTCTGCCATGTTGGAATTTTTTTTAGGCTGCATGTATATGTTTCACATATGTGTATATATATGTGTGTGTGTGTATATATATATATATGTATATATATATATATATATATATATATATATATATACACACACATATATGTATTTTCTATATACTCCGGGATCCCACACGTGGGCGGGGATGATTCATAGATTATGACTATTGATGAGTATCCCCTGGATGAGAAGCAATGACCAATACACCCTTGGTGCATTGCCCATCGACTGTGGGTGTGGTTTGGGCAGTTTGCATTTTGAGGGGTGTCAAACAAGTCTATTTGTGAGTGCCCCAACATTGGAAGTTGTGGAGTATTACTCGGTAGAGTTCCTACTAGTAGACATGTTGATATGTACTGCTGAGTAGGTCTGAGTTGTTGTTCACCCAAGAAGATACTGCGCCAGGAGGTGTATGTAGTGATTGAGTGCCCAATGCCAGGTGTGTTGCGCTAGTCATGAGAGGGAGAGAGAGAGCGTTGCCCTGCTTTTGGAGAGAATACATTGCAGTAATATTGCCTGTTTTGATCATGACTACTGTGCCTTGAATGCATAGAAGCAAAAAGAACTGATAGACGGAATACTGAACATTGCAAACATTCACCCCCAGTCACAAGGATCTGGGTTTATTCCATCATTCTTTTGCTCACTAGGCCACCCCAGTTTGGGCCCAGCCATATGCAAATCAGACTTGACCTTGTACCTCATGGGAACAGTCCAGCCCGAACTATCAAGCCAGGTCTTCCCTGTACCGGAAACAAGCATCCTGGGACCAGTTTCAGGGCATCACCCCTTATCAGCCAGGCTATCTTGAATCCAGAGGTACAGTGAGCACAGGACCCACGTCTGGGCATACCCTTCCCACATAGGGCAACAAAAGCAAAAAGAACAAATGATGGATGGAATGGTGACCATTGCAAACATGCCCAGACGTGGGTCCCTTGCTCACTTTGCCACTGAATTCAAACTAGCCTGGCTGATGACCTTCACCAACACTAAATCTTCACATCAACCCTGTGTTTGTGATCACTGAACTGAATCAGAGTACTGCAGTGGAAGCATATAGAGCCAGGCATGGGTTATTAAGGCGATACAAGAGGCCATCATGCCTAAATATCTGACTGAGTTGACGATTGGGCTAAAAAAAGAGGTAAGAGTTTCTGGAATGCCAACACCCTCTGAGGACTCCGATAGGCTTTGCCTGTGACCTTGATGAATGCCACCACAAGGAAGGATTGGATCTGTAGGGGGTGAGGATAGGATTGGTGCCATTTATTGCAAATCCGAGACTGGAGCAGGAAGAGGCTAGCTTGGGTGTGGGCAAAGCATTGATGCTGGCCAATCATCGTGGTAGAAGAAAACGTGGATGCCCCTCCTCACTGCAAGACAATTTGAGATCAAAGATTGCCCTGTTCTTGGGGATGAGGAAGCAAAGGAAGAGGTGTGGTGCAGCGGCCAGGGTGCCCGACTCCGGACCACGGGGTTCACGGTTCTATCCCCGGTGCCGGCGGCAGGTTAGTCCAGCACAATGTGACTCTGGGCAATAGCTTGCTTAATCTTCCCGAGGGCCCCCAGCGCCGGGACACCACTCCGGAGGTAGCTGTGCGCTTTACAAATGCTGGTATTTAATTTCATTTTGCCAGATGGTGGGGATTCGCTGGTACTATAGCCCCCCTTTTGGAAAGAGAACTTGTACTTTTAAAAAAAAAAAAAAAAATTTTTTTTATTATTAAAGAGGTTGAGATGCTCCCTGCTGAGGGAGTGAGTGTGAAGTTAAGCAGCAGCAACTGGTCTGATTTGAATTCCTCCCAGAAAGGAAAGAAATGCTGTATTCTCCCATCAACAGTTTGAGTGATTGGGAGGGGTGTAAGCGGGTTGGGTATATAGAAGGGAAAGCACTCTTACTGGAGCCATCTCTAACCCTGCTCTTATTGTTTTTGACCCAGTAGGAACCTCTGGTGTGCACTGTTGCTGGTGGAAAGTATGTTACTGCCTCTGATATGAGGGTGCAGGATCTGGGGAAGCTGCCTTAGACCTTCTAGCCAAGACAAACAGTTGTGTCCAATAACCGGCGAATCCTGAGTTTTGCTCTATCTCGGTTATTCTGAATGATATGCATAAGGGTTGGGCGCTACTACTCCAGCTCAACAGGAAACAGAGTACCAAAAGGCACGAGTGAATCAGTGTATCGGCCCAACAGGCAGCTGGCATTTTAACTGACCTTAATGCAGGGCTTTTGAGGGAGAAAGGATAAGGAAAATGCTACTTACCAGTATGCATCTGTTCTTGGCATGTAGAGCTGCAGATCCTCACACTGTGCATTAGATCGCCATCTGGTGTTGGGCTCGGATGCTTGCACTTTGTTGTTGTCTTCGAAGAAGTCTTTGTAGTCATGTGATAGGTGACTCCTCCTTAGGACAATAGTGCGCATGGGCATCGACTCCATCCTCAGATTGTTTTTCGCCATATTGGGGAGTGATGGAGTTAGTAGAAAAGAAAAGAGATGTCCATGTGTGTGTATCTAATTAAGATAGGACTGGAGCACATACAGGTCCCGGGGAGGTGGGTGGGCGTGTGAGTATCTGCAGCTCTACATGCCAAGAACAGATGCATACTGGTAAGTAGCATTTTCCGTTCGAGGCATGTGAGCTGCAGAAGCTCACACTGTGCATAGACTGTACAGCAGTATCTCCCCTAGCGGTGGTCACCTGTATGTGTTGCAGTAGTTTGAAAAAGGGTTTTAAGGACAGCTTGGCCCACGGAAGCTTGTTGCTTGGCTTGCACATCAACACAATAGTGTTTAGTGAAGGTGTGTGTTGTAGACCATGTGGCTGCCTTACATATGTCTTCTAGGGGAATGTTCCCTAAGAATGCCATGGATGCCCCTAGTTTGCGTGTTGAGTGCGCTCTAGGGGGAACTGATAATGTGCGTTTGGCTTTTTGGTAGCAGATTTGGATACATTTAACAATCCACCTTGCAACCCCGGCTTTTGAGATGGGATTACCTTTGTGTGGTGGAGAGAAAGCCACAAACAATTGTTTGGTTTTGCGAAAAGATTTGGTTCTGTCAATGTAATACATAAGGGCTCTTTTGACATCTAGGGTGTGGAGAGCTCTTTCTGCCACGGAATCTGGGTTTTGGAAGAACACAGGTAGTTCTACTGATTGGTTAAGGTGGAAAGGCGAAATGACTTTGGGAAGGAATTTTGGGTTTGTTCTGAGAACTACCTTTTTATGATGTATTTGTAAGAAAGGCTCTTGTATAGGTAGAGCTTGTAGTTCACTGACTCTCCTTAGAGAAGTGATTGCAATTAGAAACGCAACTTTCCATGTAAGGAATTGAAGTTCACATTTATGTAAGGGTTCGAAAGGTGGACCCATGAGCCTGGTAAGTACTATATTAAGATTCCACACTGGGGAAGGTGGTAATCTGGGAGGTATGATGCGCTTAAGGCCTTCCATGAAGGCTTTAATGGCGGGAACTTTGAATAGTGATAAGTGTTGCCTGTTTTGCAAGTAAGCAGCAAGGGCTGCGAGGTGCAGACGTATGGATGAGTATGCAAGACTACATCTTTGCAAATGTAGCAAATAGCAAATGATGTTTTGCGTAGAGGCTTGTAATGGTTGGATGTTATTATTAGTGCAGTAAATAGCGAATCTTTTCCATTTAGCTGCATAGCATGCTCTGGTAGTTGGGCGTCTAGCTTCTTTTATAACGTCCATGCATTCTGGGGGTAGGTTAAGGTAACCGAATTCTAGGACTTCAGGAGCCAAATTGCAAGGTTCAGCTGAGATGGATCTGGGTGCATTATCTCTCCATGGCTCTGCGTTAGCATTGATGGGGAGAGGTGTAGTCTTTGGTATGGGACTACTGATGGCTCCAGTAGTGTGGTGAACCACGGTTGGCGTGCCCACGTGGGGGCTACTAGTATCATTTTTAGAGACTGTTGTCGAAGCTTGCGTACTACAAGTGGGATGAGTGGGAGCGGTGGAAAAGCGTACACAAATTTGCCGGACCAGTTCATCCATATCGCATTGCCCTTGGACTGCGGGTGTGGAAGCCTGGCGGCGAAGGTTGGGCATTTTGCGTTTTGGTGTGTGGCGAACAGATCTAAGTCTGGCTGGCCCCACATCTGGAAGAAAGGTAGAAGAACTTGTGGATGTAGTTCCCACTCGTGAATCTGTTGTGCCTGTCGACTTAACAGATCTGCAATCTGATTGTGAATGCCTGGTAGGTGTTCCGTTAGAAGGTAAATGTTTTGTGGAATGGCCCACCTCCAAATGTCCTGTGCTAGTTGGGACAGTTGTGGAGAGTGTGTCCCCCCCTGTTTTTGTATATAGTACATAGCTGTGATGTTGTCTGTTCGGATCAGGACAGCTTTGTTTTGTACGTGGAGTTGAAAGGACTTGAGAGCTAGGAATATGGCTAGTAACTCTAGGTGGTTGATGTGGAACAGCTTCTGCTGAGTGGTCCACTTGCCTTGTGTTGTATGATGTAACAGGTGTGCTCCCCATCCTGTAAGGGATGCGTCCGTGGTTAGTACTACTTGTGGAACCGGCTCTAGGAACGGCCGCCCCTTGGACAAATTGTTGGTGTTCCACCACTGCAGAGAGCGATGTGTGCGGCTGTCTACCAACACCAGATCTGTAAGATGTCCGTGAGCCTGGTTCCATTGGCGCGCTAGGCACTCTTGTAGAGGACGCATTTGAAGTTTTGCATGAGGGACGAGAAAAATGCAGGATGCCATCATGCCGATGAGCTGCATAAACACTCTGGCTGGAAGAGAGTGTTGCATTTGAAACCTGGGGACAAGGGTTTGTATACTGGCTATCCTGGCTGGGCTGGGGTAAGCTAGAGCAGTGGAAGTGTTTATCGTAGCTCCCAGATATTGAAGGACATGGGAGGGCTGAAGGTGGGACTTGGTATAGTTTGTGAACCCCAAGTTGTGTAATGTTTGTATTGTTTGATGAGTGTGTTGGACACTGGTTGAATGATTTGGCTTTGATAAGCCAGTCGTCCAGGTATGGGAAGACATGTATTTGTTGTCTTCGTAGATGCGCTGCTACTACTGCAAGGCATTTGGTAAACACTCTTGGAGCAGTGGTGACTCCGAATGGGAGTACTTTGAACTGGTAGTGCTGCCCATTGAGAACGAACCTTAGATACTTCCTGTGAGCAGGATATATGGGAATGTGGAAGTAGGCGTCCTTGAGGTCTAATGTGGCAAGGAAGTCTTGTTGTTGTAGTAAGGGAAGCACTTGTTGGAGAGTGATCATGTGAAAATGATCTGAGTGTATGTATTGATTGAGAGGTCTGAGGTCTAAAATAGGCCTGAGAGTGCCGTCCTTTTTGGGAATGAGGAAGTACAGGGAGTAAACCCCTGTGCCCTGCTGTAGCAGAGGCACTGGCTCTATGGCGTGCTTTTGAAGCAGGGAAAGTACCTCTTGTTGTAAAAGTGTAAGATGGTCTGTGGACATTGGACGCTGCCTGGGTGGTATGGTGGGGGGTAGCTGTTAGCTCCAGGCAGTAGCCATGTTGGATAATCTGTCTCACCCACCTGTCTGTTGTAATGGAGTTCCAGACAGGCAGGAACTGTGATAGCCTTCCCCCGACAGGGGTGTTGTGGTCGGGGGAAGTGGAGGAAAGTCACTGTTTGGGAGTGGTGGAGGTACGGGTGTTATTATTACCTCGACCTCTGCCCTTAGAGTTGTTGCCTCTGTAACCACCCCTAAAGTATCCTCTATTAGGAGAGGTTTGGGTGTTTGTTCGATAGGAAGAGGAACTGTCTGCGGTGGTATTCCTGGAGCCCCCTCTGTAAAAGGAGCGGCGAAAGGAGCCACGTTGCTGCGGGGACTGCAATGCTCCCATTGATTTGGCAGTGTCAGTATCCTTCTTCATCTTTTCTAGTGCTGTGTCGACAGCAGGACCAAATAGTTGGTTTTGGTTAAAAGGCTGGTTTAGTATGGTAGTCTGAACCTCTGGCTTAAAACCTGAAATGCGAAGCCAGGCGTGTCGTCTGATAAGCACGCTAGTGTTAACTGACCTAGCGGCGGTGTCGGCTGCGTCTAAGGCGCACTTAATGGAGGCATTGGAAATAAGTTTGCCTTCTTGAATGAGGTCAGTGGCTTGTGTTTTGTATTGATCAGGTAGATGTTGAAGGAGGGTTTCTAGCTGATCGTAGTGTGCCCTGTCGTACCTAGCTAGTAGAGCTTGGGTGTTAGCGATGCGCCATATGTTGGTGGCTTGCGCAGCTACGCGTTTGCCAGAGGAATCTAACAATTTGGATTCTTTATCAGGGGCGGAGCATCCCCTGAAGTTTGGGAATTGGCGCGTTTTCTGGCATTAGAAACGACCAGTGAGTCAAGGGGAGCTGACCTTTGATGTATGTGGGGTCATCTGGGGCAGGTCTATACTTTTTATCCACTCTAGGATTAAGGATCCTGGCTCTGACCGGGTCGTTAAAAATTTCAGGTGCATGTTTAATGACACCCTTGATCATGGGCAAAGTTTGAACCGTTTTTGAGACCGTTCAAAAGTGTCTAGAAGAAAATCTTCCTCTGGTTGGTCGGTGTGAATCTGCACCCCATGAAAAACGGCCGCCCTATGTATGAGTTGCCCAAAACCTATGTGATCATCTGGTGGAGATGGTTTTGTGGGATAAGGTGGAGGGCAGGGGAGGTCTGTAGGGTCTGGGGGGGTCATTATAACCCCAGTCATCCTGTGGTGGATTATCTGGATCCAGATATAAATTATGAGGGTCATCCCCGTACCCCATGTTGTCCTCATACTCATGTGGGGGAGAATCCGCAGGTTGAGGAGGTGTGATAGGGATGTGGAGAGGAGGGGTGTTAGAGAGGTATAGGGGAAGAAGGAGGCATAGGGGAAGTGGAAGAGTCTTTCTTCTTTGGAGGGACAGGCTTGTGACGTGGCACAGAGGAAATATGTCCTGTTTTAGGATTGATATAAAGTTTGTGTTGATTAGGATCGATGGGATCCGGTGTAAACAGTTCCTCTCCTTGAATATTAGGTTTCGGCGCCGACTTTTTCGGTTCCGAACGTGGTGATGGCTTCTTTAAATGTTCCTTTGCTTTAGAAGGCGTCGAGGCGTCCTTCGGTTTAGCTACAGGCTCGACCAGCTTTAGTTTAGGGGGTGTGTCGAGTGGCTTCGGTTTCGGTGCCGAGGGATCCGCGTGCTTGGAGGCGGATTTGGGGACCGAGCTGGATTTCGGCGCCGGGTGGTCTTTGTGTTTCGGCGCCGAAGGTGCCGGTGTAACGGGCACATGAGGTTTGGTCGGTGCCGAGGAACTAGAAGGCTTTGTTTTCTTGTTCGGTGCCGAGCCCGAAGGCGGGGCGTCCGAAACACGTTTACGGTCACGACTGGGGCCCGTAGGCGAAGTACTGACCGGTGCCTTTGATTTTGCAGGGAGGGTTGGGGCAGGGGCAGTAGTACTCACACGCTGCCCTGAAGGGATGGAACTGTCGGAGTCCTCTGCCTCGGAGATGATAGCGAGGTCTTCGGAGTCTTCTTCCGGAACATCGGGACCCTCGTCGAAGATGTTGACGGGTTCCGGAGCGGACCTGTGCGCCATGATGTGCCTTCGGGCTCGACGATCTCGGATTGTCTTCTTGGAGCGGAAGGAGGCGCAGGCCGGACAAGTGGCCTCGTTATGGTCTGGTGAGAGGCACCGATTACAGACCTGGTGGTGGTCACTATGAGGAAACTTTGCTCCACATTGGGGGCATTTTCGGAATGGCGTCCTTTCCATGGGCAGTAGGCCTTACGGCGTCGATGGGCCCAACGGCCCGCGTCGACGGTTGGAAAGGAGATCGAGGAAGGGACGTCGAGATGTCGATGTCGGTATTAGGCGTTGAAAAGTGGAAAACGCTGCAAAAAAACGAGTTTCGAACCGGAGTGTCGAAATGCATCCGAACCCGATGGCGGAAAAAAACAATCTGAGGATGGAGTCGATGCCCATGCGCACTATTGTCCTAAGGAGGAGTCACCTATCACATGACTACAAAGACTTCTTCGAAGACAACAACAAAGTGCAAGCATCCGAGCCCAACACCAGATGGCGATCTAATGCACAGTGTGAGCTCTGCAGCTCACATGCCTCGAACTGTTACTTACCCAGTAAGCATCTGTTCTTGGCATGTAGAGCTGTAAATACACTTTTTTTTTTTTTTTTTAAACACTTTATTGGCATTTATTAGAATGACATATTACAACACTTATGCGTCACCACAGCTAATGGACAGTTGATTACATTTCAGCACTAAATACTTCCATGTACCGCCCCGCCCTTCCTTGTCCGTGATTTCTCCCATGACTTGACATTTCCAGCCCATGCCCTTGTGTTGATGAGGAGGTGCAGATGTTGCCTCGATATGTATTCCATTTCCCCCATATCTTGTCCCATTTCTTGGGGCATCCCCTATTTGTATAGACCGCTTGTTCGGCCAACATGCACCAGTCAACGTCTTGTTCCCATTCGACTATCGTTGGTGGCTCAGAGACCCCCCCCCCAATCTACGTGCAATATTAATCTTTGCTAGTATAAAGCCAGTGGCTGCCCATAGTTGGTCCATATGACTGAGATATGTTGCATCCCATATATTCAGCAGGCATATCTTGGGGGATAGCGCCAAGGCAATCCCACCTACCTCGCCAACCGCCCCACAGAACGTCTGGATACGGGGACATTCCCAAAGTGTGTGGTAGAAGGTGCCCATCTCTCTGCATTGCCGTCAGTCTGCTGAGCAGCTACGGCCCATCTTAACCAGTGTCGTGCATGTGATATATGTACGATGCAAAACTTTCAGTTGAAACGGCAGTCGAGATGGTATGGCCATCTCTCGCGGGGAGGCCAGCGCATCACGCCAATACTCCTCCTCCAAGTCCTCTACATCACCCTGCCAGCGCGCATACAGATGTTTCAATGGGTCTGGTGAATTATTCATTATTTTCCGGTACGTGAGCGAGATTGTTTTGCTCTCCATGGGATCTGCCAGTATTATATCTTCGAGTGGGGTGGCTTCCGGAATTCCATCTATTTCTTTGGTAGCCTCTAACAAGACATATCGTATCTGCAGGTATCGGAAGGTCTCACCGGCGGCTAGTTTATATTGATTTTTAGGTCTCGCCTAGCGACGCAGCGCATGCGCTGCTCGCTTGGCGAGATCTATTGTCGTCGATTTTTGTTCGGAAGGGAGACAGGAGATGTACACGCGCCCGGACAGGCGATGTGCACGCGTAGGGCTCGCGGCGTTTCAGCACAGCGCGCGTATGGCGCGCTTTCACTTTCTCTCCCTCAGCGTTTCAGCACCGCGCGCGCATGGCGCGCTTTCACTTTTCCTCCTTCCCCCCCCGTCGTCTCCAGATCATCTCGGAAGCTCCCGGGGACCCTGCACGGCGTCAGCAGTCTCGGAGTCGGCTCACCGTTCTTTCATTGTGGGCAAGTCACTAATCCCAGTCTCTTCCGCCTTGTTTTATACAGGGACTTGAGGAAGAAAACGGGAATGGACTAACTATTCACGCATGGCCCTGGGAAACTTGACAACATCTGTAAATTGGAGGGGGGGGGGTGGGCACGTCTGTTGGACTCTTATTGGATCAAGTCTGTAGCTCAGGTATTTTTGTCGCTCTCACCACGTTGTGAAACCCGCTTATCTCGAAGCGGTACATCCCACAGGCCGCACAGCGTTGTGGCGGTGAATCACCGATTGTGAGGCTGTCTTCGGAAATCATTTTAAGTTTTGTTTACAGAAAGAAGTTCAGTCCGATAACTCATGTCGGGTTTGCTTATTTTTAGGTTGGTGAAACTGCGGCATGTGCATTTCTGGTTTCAGGTTCTGAAAGCCTCGTGGCTAGTGGCATTGAAAACTAACATTGCTGTTTTATGTACAATAAAACATTCTTCAGGGCTTGTATTTGTTGGGGAAAGGGTTCACAGAGGCATTGGACCTTTACCCCATCCCACTGGCTCTGTAGAGGCACCAGGCCTCTAAATGCACCGTTCCCACATTGGGGGTGATTCTTACCCAGCCCAACGGGCCTGTCACACTTCCGCAGGCATTTGTCTGGTATTGCACGGACTCGCCCCCAGCCCTAACAGCCAGTCTACAGTGGCACAATGCTGGCTTTGCTGCAGGTCTACCCAGTGCTTTAAATGGGCCGGGACTGTCCGGTACGTAGTACCAACACTTTTTTATTTTGAGAGTACCGGCACTTCTCAAGAGAAATGCAATGCTTTTAATTGGTGAGTACCGGCACTTCTCAGAAACAAGCAGGTACTCTGGTACAGAGTACCTGCACTACTATTTTTCCATTTCAAGCACTGGGTCTACCAACCTATCATGGTCTTAACCTGGGCTGACATTGCCCGGGTCTGCCCCAGCCCTATTGTCTTCCAGAGGCACCCATTTTGCATGCGACTGACATACCTGGCATGGCACTGACTTTGCAGCAGCCTACCGACTTTTCTGCGACGTTTATAATTCCAGAAAGTTTATATCCCAAATTACTTGTTTTGCGTCTTTAAAGTACAGTTACTTTACAAAAAATAAAACTTCTAAAAAGTACACTGGACACTAGAGGGCTGCCGAATATTGTACTTCCGATAAACATGTACCTGTGGGGCAGTTCGAGAACGTGTTGAGCCACCCCCACCGCTGTGCTGTACTCTCTCGAACAGAACATGAATTACCTCCTGGTAGAGCCTGAAAGGTTCCCTCCCCCAGATATGGCGACAGCAGCAGGTGCGCCACATGGCCCAAGGGAGCGGTTCGTTAACCCTCTCGGGCCCTTCGCTTCATGCGCAGCAGTTAGCTACGTCCTTTTGAGGCACCTACACTAGTGCTAGGATGGGGTTGTAATGTGTGGGGACTCGGGAGGGAAGCTAGAAGAAAGGAAATGGCAACAACGTGGGAAAAAAATTATTAGATTCGAAAACGAAATGCAAATAAAAGGAAACCGCAAACAGAGGCAGTAGAGGGGCCAGTGTCATGGACCTCAGTGCAAGGAAGGAAATGGGCGCCATGGCTGCTGTTTGAATATCAATTGGGGTTCAGTGGGCCCCTCAAGGCGCAGGTGCCACTGCACCCGCTGCACCAATGGAAGCTACGCCCTGAGCAGAATTTCTGATTTACCGGTTAGTGGAAAGCACTTGTTCCTTTGAACCCAGAGACAATCTGCGGAGGTAGGAAAGGCAAATACAAAATCTATGCTTGTGTGCTCTTGGGTCTGAGCTATGGTGTGTGGTTTTTTTTTGGGGGGGGGGGGCAGCAAACCGTGCTTGAACCGTTCACTGTAAGACCCTAAAGATTTCAAGTTGGACAAATTAAGCCCACTCTGAGGCGCTCTGTGTCGGACCTTCACAGTGCCTTGATGTGAGCATCTAGAGTTCAGAGCATTCGCGAGGGGCTTCCTAATAATGCTGGGTGACAAGTATCTGGGTGACTAGCGTTGGCACCCGGAATGCGACTTGTATTTGGTCAGATTTCCTCTTGGAGCTGGGGAAGTGACATGCATCTGTGTGATCTTTTTTCCAAATAGATTTGTGACATTCATCTCAAGGGGCCTTCTGCTAGTGGTGGGAATGCGACAGGCATCCGAGTGGATTTCCTCTTGGCAGCTGGTATCTGATATTCATCTAGGGATTGGCTTTTAATGGCCTAGGGAGTGTGACCATGAAATGAGGGATTTTCTTGTTGGCTCAGGGTATGTGATGTGCTCTGATGTGATCTTCCTTTGCTGGTTATGCTATATACTTTGGAATAGTGTGCATGTTGGCAGTAAGTCTGTAACTTTCATTCATGGTGGTAGAGCAGTTTGACATACCCTAGCGTGGTTATTGTGTTGGAGTGGGATATGATCATCTGTGATGGATGATATGTAACATTCCTACCGGTGGCCTTGCTGGTGACACTGGGGGTGTGGCATGCTTTCGGGTGTCTTTTCTATTGATGATGGGTTTCTGTCAGAGCTCGCTCTCATGGCAGTAGATGTGATGTTCATTGGTGGTGGGCTGTAGGCAATGGATGGCTGCCACCTTTCTGAGGTCCTTCCAATAAGAGACCTGTGTCACTTTAAACAGTGGCCCTCTCCTTCTGTGTGACGTTCATGCAGGTGGTCTTCCTTTGGTTGTTTGATTAGTGGCTTATGCACACATAGGTGCACTCTGTACCTCTGTAGACGCTGCTCACCTGAGGGTTTGCATCAGATACTGATCTTTTGGCAATGGGCAACTATTGGTGATCTGTGATCTTCGACCTAGAGTGGGTGTATGTGGTTTGTTGTTAAATGGATGCTTAGAGGGGACTTGGGGCTAGATGGAGCACCTGCATAGTCCAATCTGACATAGCGGTGTTGTATGCCCTTGTGTTGATGTGAAAGGCACGCTTCGCAGAAGACTTGGTTCAAAAAGCAACAAAAAAAACACAAAATTGTAATTGACATTTCATTAGGTATGGTTGGGTTATCTGCAAAACTTTACAGCCATCTATCATCCCCCCCATATCCAATAGCGGGCCAATTGTGTGAGGCAAACATTTACTTATTTACAGTATTTTCCTATGTGATTTTTTTTTTTTTAAACAAAAAAACTTCTCTGAACCCTCAACAATCAACTAACATTAAGTATTTACGTTACATTTACTTAAGTAGGATCAAGGTGCGTTTTTACTGATTACCCTGGCAAATAGAGTACAAACAACAGCGTCCAGCTTTCACGACACTCCCCCTTAATGATGGCCTGTGCTGCCCTACTTGAGACAATGTGAGCCGCAAACGACCCCAAGCCCCGAGTAAACAGCAGACATTAAAATCTTTTTACTTTTTAAAAATTGGAGTTATCAGTGTTTTGTCTCAAAAAAACAGCAGCTCGCAAATTTGCCCAGTTTCTACATTCAGGGAGATCACTCGATTTATTGAGCATCACAGAAGGAAACCTTGCAGCAGAATTTGTGTTTTAACAGTATTTAGTTAATCGTGAATTGTAGATGTATATAGCCTCAATATCCCTGATGAGAAAGCGCTTTGTTTAAGGATAGCGCTCTACTCCTTGGGAGCCAGAGTTAGTTTGTAGCGTTAGTTGCAACATTATTCGAGTTGGTTTACCAGTTAGTTGCACATAGTTTCTGGTCTAGAGGAAGGTTGGTGTCAGTTGTTGTTATCGATGCAAATGATAAAGTTATGTGCCCATCTATCTGCATTCCTTATTGTGCCTCTGTGATGAACGGAATGCGTTTTATTCTAGTGTGTGCTTGGTCTAGTACACTGTAATTTCAGAACAGTCGTGTTTTTGCTTGCGGACTGTGCAACTGTAGCATTTTATGATTTCCCGTAGGAATCTCCTGTTTTTCTCAGCTTTCCCACTGGCTTCAACGTACATCGTGATTCTCCAAATTACATTTGTTCAAGTTGTTTTTATTATCCTGTCTAATTCCACCCCCCCCTCCCCCCAATCCGACCCCCTAGCTACTTTATAATTTGAAGAGAAGGCACCCACACTTTGTATAAACTTTATTTGTATACAAGTATAGCGTTGGTACGTTCTGCTTTATATGTGCCGATTTGCTGGCTGAGCGCTTTGAAAATCAATCAATCACAGAATTTGTAGAGCGCACTACTTACCCGCGAGGGTCTCAAGGCGCTGGGGAGAGGGAAGGGGGGGGGGGGAATGCTGCTACTGGTCGAACAGCCAGGTCTTGAGTAGCCTCCTGAAGGTCAGCAGGTCTTGGGTCTTTCGTAGGCTTAGTGGAAGGGTGTTCCAGGTCTTGGCGGCGAGGTGTGAGAAGGATCTGCCGCCGGTGGTTGTTCTTCGAATGCGGAGGACGGTGGCGAGGGAGAGGTCGGCGGAGCGGAGCTGGCGGTTGGGGACATCTCCAAGACTGCGTAGCGGCGCTACAGAAACAAATACTTATTATTATTTTATGTTTTGTATATATATTTGGAAGGAGCTACTAATTTTCCATGTTTTTGTTTTGACTGCGAGGGCAGGAAGTCTTGAACTCTCGGGATGCTGTAGTGGGCGGGAGAGCCTTGACTGACGTCAGATTTGAAGTGATGTGAAGGCTCCGTCTGCTCAGCATCCCAGGAGGGGGCTCTGGTTTCTGCTCCCCGGAGCCTAGTTAGGACACACATGGCACTATTGGCATTGTAAATGACAATGCCTTTTATTTATCGGTTTTAAAAACAATACATAAATAAAAGGCATTGTCATTTACAATGCCAATAGCTCAAACTCTCAAATGCGAGACCTATTGCACTGCAAATGCTTGTTTAATTCTGCAAATGTCAATATTTTGCCTTTCTTTATTAAGTCTCCGACTTGTGATATACCAATGGTATCCCATTTGTTGAATCCGCTGCAATTGCTTAAATTGCCCAGCATTGCTGCATGCCATAGGGGCGTCATTTGCGTCAGTTTATTACCCCAACCAAGTTTTATAGTGGCGATGTGCCATATGGCGTACGCGATAGCAGTGGGGCCAGTGAGCTGTTGTCCACGCAGTTTTGTGTAAAGAGCTTCTCTATACCCTCCCCGGCCCATCAGCCATTTGTCCATCCAACATGCTGGGTCCTGCTGCTCACCATATATCCATTTGTTAATGATGGCGAGGTGAGCTGCCCAGTAATCGCTACGGATGTCTGGCAAGGCGATTCCTCCATCATACCACCCGCGGACCAGTTTGGGCCCTGCAATGCGCGGCGGTTTCCTGTCCCAAAGCAGGTTTCTAACCTATTCTTCAATCGATTTAAAATACGCATCGGAAACTCTATATGGAGTATTCTGCAACGCATATAGTAGCCGGGGCAGCGCCATAATTTTATATAGTGCTGCGCGTCCCAACAATGAAACCGGTAGCTTCCGCCAGTGGCGGACATCACTCTGCAGTCGGGTCAGGGGACTCAAAAGGTTTCTTTCGTAGAAAAGCGATGGATCGGCCGTTATGTATATACCTAAATATCGAAACCCCTCCTCAGCGATCGTGACCTCGCAGTTAGTCGGAAGGGTCGGCGCCGGCCCATGGAGTAAATACACAACCGATTTCGACCAATTTATAGTATACCCAGAATACTTGCTGTGATTAGAGCAGATCTGGAGTATTCTGGTAATTGAGGCACCTGGAGAGGCAACGTATACCAGGATGTCGTCTGCATAAAGCGATATTCTAGCTTTCCACTCATTCGCCCATTTCATTCCCCGTATCAATGGTTCTTGGCGTATCCAACATGCAAGAGGCTCGAGGGCTAGTGCGAATATAAGGGGGGGGGACAATGGGCAGCCCTGTCTCGTCCCACGGCGCAGCCTGAACGTGTTGGACACATGCCAATTCACTACCACCTGAGCGAGTGGCTCAGCATATAAGAGTTTGATCCATTCCAAATAGGCCGTCCCCAGTCCCATACGCTCAAGGACCGCGATCATGTATGGCCAACGCTCATACGCGTGTCCAATGAAAGTATGGCTGCATTTCTCTAATGGTGTGCTTCCTAGCAAGCACTCCATTCAGGCTGCAATTATCTCTTTTTAGAGTGCCAGTAATCAAAGCTTTCGTGGAAGGACTTAAGAGTTATACCACCAAGACTTCCACCTGCCCCAGTGGGGAATCTTAAGTCTTTACACGATTAATGGGGCCACCTTTTGAACCCATGCATAAATGTGAACTGCAGTTTGTCTCCTGGAAAATCGCTTGCCTCATAGCAATCACTTCACTAAGGAGAGTGGGTGAACTACAGGCGCTAACTATTGAAGAACCTTTTTTCCAACTTCACAGAGACAAAGTAGTCCTTCGTACTAACCCCAAGTTTCTACCAAGGGTAGCTTCTGCCTTTCACATCAGTCGGTTGAGTTACCTGAATTCTTGCCTCAACCCGATTCAGTGGCAGAACGAGCCACTTAGATGTTCGAAGAGCCCTTTTATATTACATTGAAAGAACAAGAGCATTTCGTAAAACTAAACATGTTGTTGCTTTTGCTCCACCACACAAGGGCAATCCCGTATCCAAGTCAGGTATTGCCAGATGGATTGTTAAATGCATCCAAATTTGTTATGCAAAAGCAAAGAGAACTTTAACAATACCCCCTAGAGCGCATTCCACTCGCAAACTAGGGTCTACTATGGCTTTCTTAGGAAACATCCCCATAGTTGACATTTGTAAAGCTGCAACATGGTCTACACCGCACACATTCACCAAGCACTATTGTGTAGATGTGTTAGCGAGACAACAAGCTAATGTGGGCCGGGCAGTGCTTAGAACACTCTTTCAGACAACTCCAACAGCTACAGCTTAGCCACTGCTTTGGGAGAATACTGCTGTATAATCTATGCAAAGCATGTGATCTACAGCTCACATGCCTCGAACGGATAATGTTACTTACTCAGTAAACATCTGTTCTTGGCATGTAGAGCTGTAGATTCACATGCGCCCACCTGCCTCCCTGGGTACCTGTATCTGTTGCAGTTCTCTCTCGCTTATTCTATATACATACGCATGGACATCTCTATTCTTTACTTACTAACTCCATTCTCACCCTCTGCTGGAAAACAATCGAACAATGGAGTCGATGCCCATTCGCACTATCACCGAAAGGAGAAGTCACCTACCTCGTGACTGGAAAGACTTCTTAGAAGAAAAACTACTTGCAAACATCCGGACCCAACACTAGATGGCAGGAGTATGCAAAGCATGTGATCTACAGCTCACACGCCTCGAACACACATTTCCCCAAAGTTTCAAGGTGCTACGACTTCCTATCCAATAGGTAGGGAAGGCGTTCTGATTGATCCTGCTTATGGATGCCTGCACTACCAAACTTTAATGGGTTGGGTGCTGTGTTAGGAAAGCCAGGTGATGCAAGGCAGAGCGGTGATGCCTTGCAATGTGCCTATTTACTGGCGGACCAGAACAAGTTGCAAGGAGGGTGTCTGTGAGGGCCTCAATAAATGGAAACATGGTCTCTCCCTTAGAGTGAAGTCAATACAAACTATGTGATCTATGGTAAGCTATGTAGAAGATTTACATGTAGGGTTACCCCATTGTAGGAAGCTGGCTCTGTATATACTATACCAAAGTGAGGTATAGTGTGCACAGAGTCCAGTGGAACCCAAAAGGTAGGCAGAGGTAAAATAGATAGCACCTCACTCTCTATTTGTGGGAGTGTGGTCGAGCAGTAAGGCTTTATCAGAGAACAGTGTTAAGCATTTGTTGTACACACTCGGTCAGCAAATGAATTCACACACTCAAAGACTGAACTTAAGATCAATTGTTTTTGTATAAAAATATTCTTTTAGTTATTTTATTTCCTAGAACCATGCAAGCCTGGCACAGGTAAGTGATAAATACTTTGCAGTAAATATACAGTTGTAACAGTTTGAATTGCAATTGTAAATGTACTTTTATTTGATTACAATAGTGTTACTGATAATGCAATGCTTTTCGGAATACAGTACATATACTTTGTATAGGGTTTTTGGTAAAATTACAGGTAAGTTCCTTTTGAGATTACTTTTCTTACACAGTGCAGTATGCCTGGATACTGAATGGGACATTTCCTGTAAACAGGTAAGTAAAAGCGTTTGTTAGTACAATTTTAAAGAATTTCTTTAGGTTTTCAAACTCCACACTTAGAAACTTCGCCAAGAAAAACAGTCAATGTTATCCTATGGAAGAAAATAGCCTTGAACATAGTGTTATCGGTTTTAGGGTAAGTATTCAGTAGTGGGAGTTGAGGTCCTGGAGGTAGACTCAGTGGTCCCCCAAGGTCAGGGATGCACTCTCGTTACACCCTCAGCGGCACTAGGGGGGCCTGGTGCAGAGTGATGAGGCCCAATGTTATCCAATGGGGGATAGGGTGTTATGTTCCATATAGGTACCCTAATATAGGCACAGGTAACATCATAACCCTTCACCTATATTATTCCCCCTAGACTACACAATAACGAGCTTTTAGGATTGAACCTTTACCTAGTTTCAGTTCTGGGTACAGAATGAGGGTTTTTCCCTGAACAATAGCCTCCTATAACATCATTGATGAACTCATACATTTTGCATGAGTATTCATGAGGGTTCCTCGAAACCAAGCAGATGCTACATCACCTGCATAATATCTACGTACAAGGTTCATCCCCTACGTCATCCTCAGTCCGACAAAGGCCCATACAAGGGACAAAGAAGCCCTAGATACTTTTGGGTACAAATACATCACATCTTGCTGAGGTAAGGGAGAGGAGATCAGGACTTGCGGGGTGTCCATCCCGAGACCAGAACGGGGGTCCCAGTCTCACTTCAGGTAATGGGGTTTGACTTATCCTAGGGGGATTCTTGGCTTAACACCTACACACATGCTAGGCACACTTAGGTACATCTAGTTAGGATTACATCGTAGGAGTACGCATTTTACTGTCATGTATTTTATATGCTTGTCTGCATTCATGATTTTAGCAGAATGGTAGAAATCTATCATCCTTTTACTTTTCTAGTGCTTCTAGTGATCTATATCCTGTACGGTCTATTGATTGTCTCAGCACATCTATTCTACACTAGAATAACGACTGTTCAATAAATCCTTATTGAAAAAACGTCCCAACCGTTTATTCTGTGCATCTCTCTGAGAAAAAGTAAGCAAGAGTGACTGAGCGAAAAGTAGTACATTGTTTCCACGGTCCTGAGGGATCAGGGTTGTCATGTTCTAATAGTTGCCAAGAACTATTCTCTCCTTGGTAAGAGGAGTTTCTAGTGGCACTGTGAGCTAGCTGGTATACAGGCTAACATACCCGATAAGGGTGTCCAGAATCAGTGACACCAATCCTATAGTCTATCTTGTCTAAACGCGCAGAACCTATATAGGTATATAGGAACTACACGACAAGGGGGCCTCCGGTTGGTGGCTGCTGATGAGCAGGCCACTTGGTTGTGTGAGCAAAGCTCCTGGACGTTAGCTCAGGGCAAATGGGGAAACACCCTCAGCGGCACTAGGGCGGCTGGGTGCAGGGTGCAGTTTTGACGTCAGGCGCCCTGTTTGCAATGGTAACCTCCGGTTTGCAAAGGCACTGCAAGCTCGAGAACGAAGGTCTTCTGGGTGCGACCACCACTTCGAGAGGTAAGTTGGGATGTTGGGGGTTGGTTAGGCCACCCAAGGCCATGGGGTGCAGGGGTGCCTTTTAGGGTCGGATCTTCTTACCAGCTCCTGGTCGCGGTTGGGGTGGACCTTCTGGTTCGAGGCTGCAGGCGTCAGCTGGAGGCATGAGGCAGGTCAGGGGTCGCTGGATCTCGGATCAGGATTGCCGGGGGGACATCCTCTTGGTGTGGGCCACTCGAACAGGGGCCGAGGGCGTCGGGTACAGACCCAGGGATCCTTGTGGAACTGGAGTCTGTTTGAACAAATCCGGTGTTCACGGGAGACAGTCTTTGTGGTTGAAGGCAGGCAGGTCCTCCGGGGTTTTCGAGGTTGCTGGCTGCAGGACACACCGGGATTTCGCAGGAGCAGGTTCGAGGTGGAGACAGGCCGGTAGGGCTGGGGCCAAGTCAGTGGGTGTCTTCCTCTTGTTGGCTTCGGCACGGCTGTTCGGTCCTTCTTTTCTTGTTGCAGGTTCTTGTCCGAGGAAGCAAGGTTCAGGGGTGCCCCTAAATACTAGATTTAGGGGCGTTACAGGTAGGTAAAAAGGTTGGGACCAATGGGTTCCCTTCCCTGGGGTGGGTACACCCACTATTATGCCACCCTCCAGTGGGAGGGGGGCCTAAGCCTTTCCCTGGTTGGCTGAGTCCCCCATTTGCAAGATGGGGTGGACTGAGATGTGCTTCACCTTGCCTCCCCCACCTGAGGGGTGGAGTTGGCAGAGTTGGGCACACCTCTCTTCCTCACTTGTTTTTCCTGCCGGTTTTCCCGCCCAAAGTGGGGGTCAGAGCCATTGGGGACCAGTTGCTGAAAGCAGCAAGTGGCCTGGGGGAGCTCACAAAGGCGGCAAGCCTTTGAAGCATCCCCTTCGTGAACTCTGCCCATCCTGGGGGAGGAGGTTTGGCACCTCGTCTCAGGATGTGCATTGTTTCAGGCCCTCGAGAGCAGCAGGCTCTCGACCCAGGGGTCCAGAAACATGTCTGGTGGTGGCAGCTGAAGGCAGCCACTCAGCCTGGACACTAGTGGTAGGTCGTTTTTCAGGGGGCATCTCTAAGATACCCTCTGTGTGCATTTTTCATTAAATCCCACACTGGCATCAGTGTGGGTTTAATGTACTGAGAAGTTTGATACCAAACTTCTCAGTTTTCAGTGTAGCCATTATGGTGCTGTGGAGTTCGTAATTACAAACTCCCAGCACCATATACTCTTAATGGCAGCACTGTACTTACAATGTCTAAGAATGGATTTAGACACTGTGGGGGTACAGGGCTCATGCACCTGTACCCTCACCACTGGTATAGGGCACCCAGCTAGAGGGTTGACTGACCTATGCCAGGGCAGTGGGTTGTAGGCATGGCACACAGGGATGTGTGCCATGTCGACTCTTCACTTTGTTCTGCACCAAGACACGCAGCCTGCAAAGGCAGTGTGTGTGTAAAGGTACAGGGCCTCTAAGGGTGGCACAATAAGTGCTGCAGCCCTTAGAGGTCTTCCCTGGTCACAGTGCCCTGGTTACCTGTGGTACCATTTACCAGGGGCTGACCTGTGGCCAGAGATGCCAATTGGGTTTGGGTTAATTTTGGGGAAGAACACAGGCCCTGGGAACCTGATTGGCAGGGACCCAGGGCACATCAAGTCAAAAGTGCATCAGTAGTCTGGCACAAAGTGGGGGGGTTACTGCAACAGAAACCCAGCTTCTCACACCCATCATTGATAAAAAGCTGTGTGGAGTGCCAGATGTCTTTTGTTCAGTTTATGTAGTGTCTAAGAGCCCTTTTTTAATGTTCATTGCAAAAGCGTTCAACTGGGGAGAAGCGTCAGGAAAATGGTCATAAGAGATAATTGGACTGATGTGAAAACTAAAACATAGCTCACAGATTAAATCTTTCACACAGTTACTGGACTAAGTCTAAAAAGAACTCTTATTGTACATGTGCCATACCGGTTTCTCAGCCAAATTAATGAAAGGGAAAGCATCCCTTGTAACAATTTTGCTTGCCTAAAGGAACCAATCCATTTTTGACTCACTCTCACAAAATAAGGGTGCCAGTATGGCTAAGGTTTGAGCCTCGACTGGACAAGGAATCACCCAGCCGAAACAATCCACCTTTGGCAGCATTAATGTGACTTGTGGCATAAACCCTTTCACAAAAAACAGTCTCTTAGCACTAGAGAAAAAGGGGTGATATGGACATTGTAAGGGTTTTGTAATTTTTCCCTGGTTGCCAGCTTTAAGTGCTCTTAATGCTCTTACAATTATTCTCACTTATTTGGATTAAACAAAGAGCGACTGACTGCTGCTTCAACTGGCAAAATATTCACACAGTTGACAGTATCATTGCCTGGAAAATGTTACATAGTCTCTGTGTATCTTACTATCTGGATAACAAGGACTTCTGTGAAAACAATTCTGGCACAAATAAATACAGTACTGTGCTGCCGCTTAGTCTAAGTTGAAACTATGTAAATGTCAATAAGCAAGCAACTAGTCTGAAGGACTCCAACCAAGCAGAAATGAATAAATCCAACAAGTGGTAATACATGAAAAAACTTCATACAAGTTGTTAGAAATGGGGTTGCTAGTTGGAAGTGGTTTGCACCCTGTACAAGTAGGAACCCTCATAAGGGAGTCCCAAAGCTAAGATAACCCCTGCTCACCCCCTTGGTAGCCTGCCACGAGCAGTCATGCTCATCTCTGAGGCAATGTGTAAAGCATTTGTGCATACACACACAGTAACAGTGAAAACACTACAGAAGGGGTCCACGCACGTTTAGAAAAATAGCCAATATTTTTCTGAATAAAACAAGACCAAAACCACAAATATCCAAAATACACAAGTCAAGATATCACTTTTAAAAGATTAAGCAAGTTTAGTCTATAGAAATCAATGAATGCGTTTCTTTTAACACAAAGTACCTGAGATGCATCAAAAATCAAAGACTAAGCAGGCACAGGAGAGGTGAGGCACCAGAAAAACAAAGCGATGAGTTGGTTCCTTAATACACAGGGAAGGTGATGCCTCTGTTCCTTACTGATAGGCAGGGGAGGTAATGCGTCTGTTTCCAGATACGCGGCCTCTGTTCCTTACTGTGGTGTAGTGTCGAAGAATCAACACCTCGGGACGATGCGTCGAAAATCCAGACAAGCTGCACCAATGTAACAGTGACGAAGCAGGTGCTGTGTCAGAGCGGGTTTCACAGATGTCGGTGATAGTCCTCAGAACACATGTTGCAGAGATTTCTCTGACGCGCTGCCATGGCAAGCTGGGGACTGCGGTGAAAGCCTCGGTCGATGCACCGATCGGGAACCACGCTATGGGGCAGGCAGCGCCGATCTTTTTGCAGCGATGCGGCGAGAAAACAGGAGCTGGGAGCCAATGCATGGATTTCCTCCTTCAGAATATCAGATTCTACTTCTAAGGGCCCAGGAACTGGATTTCGCACCACTTGGCAAGTCAGGACTCTCAGCAGAAGAGCCCAGGCACTGGTAGGTGAAGTCTGTGATGGCCCTGTGACTTCTCAACAGGAGGCAAGGATGCACAAGCCCTTGGAGAACCTTGGACGCAGGATGTAGAAAGCAAAGTCTAGTCCTCTCTCTCTCAGGGCAGAAGCAGCAGGCCAGCACAACAAAGTAACAGGCAGAGTGGCAGTCCCTCCTACAGCATCCAGTTCTTCCTGGCACAATGTCCTCAGTCCAGAAGTGTTCTAATTTTGGGGTGTCAGAGGTCCAGTACTTATACGAGTTTCTGCCTTTGAAGTAGGCAAATTTCAAAGCAAAGTCTTTGTAGTGCACAAGACCCTGCCTTGGCTTCAGACACTACAGGGGTGTGGAGACAGCTTTGTGAGAGGACAGGCAGAGCCCTATTCAGATGTCAATGACAACTCCTCCCACTGCTCCAGCTCAGGAAGGCCCATCAGCCTGGTGATGGCCCATCAGGATATCCAAGGCACACTTAAGCTCCCTTTGTGTGACTGTCTAGAGTGAATGTACAAGAGCCCAACTGCCAGTCAAACCAGAAGTGGATTCTACAGACCGGCAGAGGCACAGAATAGTTAAGCAAGAAAATGCTCACTTTCTAAAAGTGATACCAAAGGGGATGATGGGCGGAGCGCTTGAGCTAATCAAACACTCACCCCCAGTCAACTGATCTGGGTTTAATCCATCATCATTGTTTAGCTCACTCCACCACCCCAGTTCAGACATGGCCATACGCAAATCAGTCTGACCCTGTGCCTCATGGGAACAGTCCAGCCCGAACTGCCAAGCCATGTCTTCCCTGGACCGGAAACAAGCATCCTGGGACCGGTTTCTGGCTATTCTGGCATTTGTCACCCCGAGTGGGACGGGTATGCCCAGACGTGGGTCCCGTGCTCTCCATGCCACTGGAATAAAGCCATCCTGGCTGAAGAGGGGTGAAACCCCGAAACCGGTCCTAGGTGCTTGTTTCCAGCCAGGGAGGACCTGGCTTGGCAGTTCGGGCTGGACTGTTCCCATGAGGCACAGGGTCAAGACTGATTTGCATATGGCTGGGTTCAAACTGGAATGGCATGGTGAGCAAAAAAACGATGGATTTAGGCCCAGATCTCTGTACTGGGGTGAATGTATGACATTGTTCTGCATTCTGTCCATCAACTGTTGTTTTTGCACTTTCTAAAAGTGGCATTTCAAACAATTTAAAGACCAACTTCACCAAAAGACGCATTTTTAAATTATGAGTTCAGAGACCACAAACTCCAAATCTCTACCTGCTCCCACTGGGAAATTACACTGAAGATATTTCAAGGCAATCCCCATTTTATTCTATGGGAGGGATGGGCCTTGAAATATTGAAAAACTAAATTAGCAGTATTTCACTATTAGGACACGTAAAACACACCAGTAAATGTCCTACCTTTGAAATGCACTACACCCTGCCCATGGGGCTGCCGTGGGGCTACCTCAGGGGTGACTTACATGCAGTAAAAGGTAAGGTTTGGGCCTGGCAAGTGGGTGCACTTGCCAGGTCGAGATGGCAGTTTAAAATTGCACTCACAGACACCGCAGTGGCAGGTCTGAGACATGTTTGCAGTGCTACTGATGTGGTTGGGGGTTCTCCGTGCAGAGGCTGAAGCGACATCGGGGAGTCCTTGAGGGGTCAACCCACGGTGGACATGGACTCTGGAGCACTGGGGGACCTCGCTGGCACTGGTGGGCCACTCCGACGCTGGCCGTAGGCGAGGGGGGATGGGGCAGTGGTGGTTCCACACATCAGATTTCTTCGACCTCAGCAGGCTCGGAGTCTTGCTTTGGAGATTCTTTTTAACAGAGCTGCCGTTCACAGGAGATCCGGTCTTTGTGGAAGGCAGCCAGTCCTCCCAGGTGTTCTAGAGGGCACTGACTACAAGACAAGGTGACTTTTGGTGCAGGATCTCTGGAAACTGCAGACGGGCCGGTAGTGCTGGGGCCAAGTCAGTTCTTCTCTGCAGTCTTCTCTGCTGGGTGTCTTTCGTTCTTCTTCGGTTGCGGGAATCCCCTTCTGGGTTCAGGGCTGCCCCCTAAAAACTGTATTTATGGGGTGTTTTAGGGGTCTCGAGGTCAGTAGCCAATGGGCTACTGACCTTAGCGTGACTACACCCTTGGTGTGCACACCCCACGTGGGGGAGTGGGCACAATCCCTAAAACGGATGAGAGTGCCTGTCATCTGCAAGATGGCAGGCACTAAAGAGTGGGCTTCACCTCGCCTCCCCCACCTCAGGGGTGGGGTTGGCAGAGGTGGGAACATCTTCTGGGCTGTTCTAATTTTTCCCACCTCTCCTCCAGCCGAAAAGGGGGTGAGACAGAAAGGGGGCCTGTTCCTGATAGCAGGAGAGGCTGGGGGTCACGTTACAAAGGAGGCAACGCCATTGAGGCTCCCCTGCCACAGACGGCTTTTCATGACCTGGGTGAGGTGTAACCACCTCCGCCCAGGAAAGGCTTTGTTTCTGGGTCCAGGGAGCGAAGGCTCCAACCTAAGGGTTCAGAAACATGTCTTGTAGTGGCATGCTGGTGTGTACCAGTCAGGGAACCCACCAGAGGAGAGTTGTTTTTAGGGGGCATCTTTAAGATGCCCTCTGAGTGCATGCTATAAAAAAGGATAAAGTTACTTACCCAGTAAGCATCTGTTCTTGGCATCTGGAGCTGTAGATTTACAAGCTTTGCATACTCCTGCCATCTAGTGTTGGGTCTGGATGTTTGCAAGTTATTTTTCTTGGAAGAAGCCTTTCCAGTCACGAGGTAAGGTGATAGTGCACATGGGCATCAACTTCATTGATAAATTATTTTCCCGTAGAGGGAGAGAATGGAGTTAATAAGTGTAGAACAGAGATGTCCATGCGTATGCATGTAAACTGAGAACTGCAACAACTACAGGTGACCGGGGAGGCAGTGGGTGCATGTGAATTTCCAGCTCTACATGCCAAGAACAGATGCTTAATGGTTAACATTATCCGTTCGAGGCATGTGAGCTGTAGATCACATGTTTTGCATAAACTATAAAGCAGTATGCTGCCAGAGCGGTGGCTAACCTGTAGTTGTTGTAGATGTCTGAAACAGTGTTTTGAGTACTGCCAAGCCTACATTACCTTGTTCCCTCGCTAACGCATCTACACAATAATGTTGGGTGAATGTGTGCGGTGTAGACCATGTTGCTGCCTTACAGATGTCAGCTAGGGGAATATGCCCCAAGACGGCCATAGTAGCCCCTATTTTGCGCTCTAGGGGGGTATTATCAAAGTTCTCTTTGCTTTCGCATAACATGTCTGTATACATTTTATAATCCATCTTGCAATGCCTGATTTAGATAAGGGATTGCCTTTGTGTGGTGGGGCAAAAGCAACAAACAGTTGGTTTGTCTTGCGAAATTCTTTTGTTCTTTCAACAAAATATAGTACAGCAATTCTAACATCAAGGGTGTGTAGAGCTCGTTCTACTACAGAATCAGGTTGAGGAAAGAACAAAGGTAACTCAACCGATTGGTTGATATGAAAGGGAGAAACTACTTTAGGGAGAAATTTAGAATTGGTGCTAAGAGCCACTGTCTCGGTGAAGCTGAAAGAAGGGCTCTTGTATAGTTAATGCCTGGAGTTCACCGACTCTCCTCGGTGAAGTTATTGCGATGAGGAAAGCAACCTTCCATGAGAGGAATTGTAATTGGCACCTATGCATTGGTTCAGATGGTGGACCCATTAGTCTTGTAAGGGCTATGTTTAGGTTCCACACTGGTGCAGGTGGGACTCTTGGTGGTATCACTCTTTTTAACCCTTCCATAAAGGCTTTAATCACTGGTACTCTGAATAGAGATAAGTGTTGTCTGTTTTCTAAGTATGCTGCTACTGCTGCCAGATGTAAGCGAATGGATGTGTAGACTAGTCCAGATTGCTGTAAATGTAACAGGTAACAGCTGATGTTCTGTACGGCAGCATCGAGAGGATTGAGATAGTTATTGTTACAATAGATAACACATCGCTTCAATTTTGCAGCATAACATGCCCTGGTAGTAGGCTTTCTAGCCTTCTTTAGGACATTCATACAGTCTGGTGGCAGGTGTAAATAACCAAACTCTATGCCTTCAAGAGCCAGACTGCCAGGTTGAATTCTTTGGGATTTGGATGCCGGATTTCTCCATGGCTCTGAATGAGGAGACTGGAGGTGAGATGCAGCTTTTGGTGTGGAACTACTGACAGCTCCAGCAGAGTGGTGAACCATGTTTGACGTGCCCATGTGGGAGCTATGAGAATTAGTGTGAGGGATGTTTGTCTCAGCTTCAGAACTACCAGTGGAATGAGTGGGAGAGGCGGAAAAGCGCTGGCAAATATCTGACCAGTTCATCCATAGGGCATTGCCTTTGGAGAGCAGGTGTGGGAACCTGGAGGTGAAGCTTGGGCATTTTGCGTTTTCTGCTGTGGCGAACAGGTCTATTTGAGGAAATCCCCATTCATGAAAGTAGGGGAGGAGAATCGGAGGATGAAGTTCCCACTGGTGGATTTGCTGCCTCTCTCTGCTGAGAAGGTCGGCAATCTGATTGTTTACTCCTGGAAGGTGTTCTGCCAGGAGATCCATTCTGTGGTGTATGGCCCATTTCTAGGCGTGACAGTTGGGGAAGAGTGTGGTGGCCCCCCCCCCCCCCACACTTTTGTATATAGTACATAGCTGTCATGTTGTCCGCCAGACTAGGACAGCTTCGCCTACAAGGTGAGTTTGAAAGGCTTTGAGCGCTAGAAACCATGCTAGCAGCTCTAGGTGTTTTATATGGAGATTTTTGTGCTTTTGACTCCACAATCCTTGTATTGTGTGATCCTGTAAGTGAGCACCCCCACCAGTGAGCGATGTGTCTGCCGTTAGCAGGGTCTGTGGAACAGGGCCGATGAAGGGCCACCCTTTGGATAAATTTTGTGGGTTCCACCACTGCAGAGCGCAATGGGTGCGGCCGTCTACCAACACTAGATCGGTTAATCAACCCTGCAACTGGTTCCACTGACTTGCTAAGTATTCTTGAAGGGGAGGCATGTGAAGTCTTGCATGAGGTACGATTATGATGAGACGCCATCATTCCCAGCAGTTGCATGAAGACTCTGGCTGGTAATGAGTGGTTGGGCTGAAACTGAGTAAGAAGAGACTGAATACTGTTAATTCTGGCTGCATTGGGAGAGGCTAGAGCTTTTAGTGTGTCTATGGTGGCTCCCAGATAAGGCTGTGTGTTTGAAGGCTGCAGATGGGACTTCAAAGCATTCACTGAAAACCCTAGTTGATGTAGTAGGTGAATTGTGGATTGAGTGTATTGGAGACACTTCTGGTAAGTGCCGGCTTTGATGAGCCAGTCGTCCAGGTAGGGGAAGATGTGGATGTTCTGTCTTCTCAGATGAGCTGCGATTGCCAGACATTTGGTAAATACTCTGGGAGCAGTGGTGACTCCAAACGGTAGTACTTTGAATTGGTAATGTTGACCCGCTATCACAAACCTGCGATATTTGCGATGTGGGGTGAATTGGAATGTGGAAATATGCGTCCTTCAAGTCTAGAGTAGACATGAAGTCGCCCTGTTGTAAAAGTAGGAGCACTTGTTGAAGTGTCACCATGTGGAAATGTTCTGACAATATGTAATGGTTCAGTACGGAGGTCCAGAATAGGTCTTAATGAGCCATCCTTTATGGGAATTAAAAAATACAGGGAGTAAACGCCTGACCCTTGATCTTGTAATGGTACTGGCTCTATGGCTCCTTTTAGCAAGAGAGACTGGGCTTCCTGTTTGAGGAGGTGCAAATGTTCTGGTGACAGCTTGTGAGAACGAGGTGGAACGTTTGGAGGATTGGCGGTAAGATCCAGGCAAAAATCATGATGGATAATTCCTAGCACCAATTTGTCTGATGTTATGGATTGCCAAATGGGGAGGAATTGTAGAAGACGTCCCCCGACAGGTATTAAATGATCGGGGGGGAATGGTAGGTAAGTCACTGCTTGTTAGGGGAAGGGGAGTTACGGGTGTGGAATCCTTGCCCCTACCTTTGCCGTTGTTTCTTCTGTATCCTCCTCTAAAGAAGCCTCTTGTGGAGGAAGATGGATTGTTGACTTTATACGAGGAAACATTGGTCTCTGAGGATGTGGTCTTGGACCCCCCACGGTAAAAGGAGCGACGTAAGGAGCCCCGGTTTGAAGGAGACTGGAGGGCTCCCATAGATTTAGCTACCTCAGTGTATTTTTTCATTTTCTCTAATGACTAATCAACTTCAGGCCCGAAGAGATACTCTTTATCAAACGGAGTGTTTAAGATGAATTGCTGGACTTCAGGTTTGAAACCGGAAATCTTCAACCAGGCATGTCACCTAAGTAACGCACTAGTGTTAATTTTTCAGGCTGCAGTATCAGCAGCATCTAAGGCACATCTAATACAGGAATAAGAGATGAGCTTTCCTTCCTGTATTAAACCCTGTGCTTTAGCTTTGTGCTCATCTGGGAGATATTTGAGCAATTGCTCCATTTCGTCCCAATGCGCTCTATAATACCTGGCTAAGAGGGCCTGGGTGTTGGCAATGCACCAATGATTTGCCGCCTGGGCAGCTATTCGTTTGCCAGAGGCGTCTATTAATTTTGACTCTGTCTGGAGGAGCATCCCCAGAGGTTTGTGAATTAGCCCATTACCGGGCATTAGACACAACAAGGGAGTCTAGGGGTAACTGCCCCTTAATGAAGACTGGATCAGACGGAGCATGCTTATACTCATCTATTCTGGGAGTCAGAAAACGCGCACGAACAGGGTCCTTGAAGATGTCATCGGCATGTCTCATCATGCCTTTGAGCATAGGGAGAGGAGAGTCCGACTAGACCTGTGTGTACTACTCAAAGTTGCAAACAAGAAATCATCTTCTAGTGATTCTTTGTGTAGCTGTACCCTGTGATATTGTGCAGCTCTAGCAAGTAGTTCTAAATAACCTACGTTGCCGTCAGGAGGGGAAGGCTTTGCAGGGTAAAGGTTTCAGTCATTATCTGTAGGTGGATTGATAGTGTAGTCTTTCCAAGGATCTACAGGTAACTGAATATCCCCATCATCTAAACCAGTCATACTCACGGTTATGGATGAACTAAGAAGAGGAGCAGATAACGGCATTCCCCAGGCCCTGGTTCTCCTGGATTTGTCAGCAGCCTTTGACACGGTCGACCACAATATCTTGGTGGACCGTGTCAGAAGTGCCGGGATCCATGGTCTGGCGTTGAAATGGCTTTCCTCTTTCCTTAGTAACCGCTGTCAAGCAGTTCGGTTGGCTAATTTCTCGTCCAACAAGAGGGAACTAACCTGTGGGGTTCCCCAGGGTTCCTCTCTCTCCCCCTTCTTTTTAATCTGTATCTTCTCCCTCTAATTCGTTCCTTAAGAGAAAAAAGGGTTGGGACATTCAACTATGCGGACGATCTCCAATTGGTGTTTGAAATCGATTCGTCATTATCGACTGTTACCCACTTTCAATCTACTATGATTTTTATTAGTGATTGGATGAATTCCAACCAACTCAAGTTGAATCCCGATAAAACTGAGCTGATTCTCACAGCTGGCCCTTCCAATCCATGGCATTCTAATTTTTGGCCATCTTCTCTAGGTAACCCCCCGAAGCCTGCGGACTCTGCCAAAAGCTTAGGCATCGTGATTTCTAGTGATCTATCAATGAATGCCCAAATAAGCTCAGTAGTTTCCGCAGTCTTCTTCCAATTACGGAGAATAAGGAAGATCAGCAGATTTTTGTCCAGGGAAGCTCTGACCTTGGTCATCTTAGCCCTGGTGATCTCCCGTTTGGACTATGCCAACTCTTTATACTGTGGCATTCCTTCTTACCAACTAAAACGTCTTCAGTTGGTTCAAAACCAAGCTGCCAGACTAATTTTTCATCAACCAAAATGGCAGCATGTGACTCCCATAATGAAAAATTTACACTGGCTTCCTGTGGCTAAAAGGTGTGCTTTCAAACTGGGTTGCACCATTTTTAAAGCTCTTCATGGTTGCAGCCCTGCTTTTATCTCGTCTATGATCTCAAGATATATCCCCTCCCGGGATTTGCGTTCTTCTCATCAAAATTTGCTGACTATTCCTTCTTTTAAACGGAAAAGGCTCGGAGGACTTAGATTTGCTGTCCTAGGCCCCCAGTTTTGGAATTCTCTCCCCGTGGAGATTAGACTGACTTCTACCTACGCACAGTTCAGAAAAATGCTGAAGACCAGTCTGTTTGCCCAATCTTTTAACATCTAGCCTTAGTTTTCTGCAACCTTCTCTTTGCCTCCTCAGCGCCATGAAACCGTATGGTGTACGTGCGCTATACAAGAACTTTTAACATAACATCATCAGGCTGTGAGGGTGGTGAGTTCTGTGGTGTGATAGGTAATGGTTCTAATGTTGGAGAAGGTGGGGAAGGTGTAGGGGAACGTGGTGGAAGAGGAGAAGGGTTAGTACCGACTTCTTCTTTAAGGGAATATTATATTGTATGTCCTCCGACTCGTGTTTGTGAGGCACTTTGGTAAGATGATGTCCAGTATCAGGATTAATGTAAAGTTCCTTTTGTTTAGGATCTGATTTTGAAGGTGGTTAGTTGAAATTTGGATCCTGCGGCTTAGAAGGAGCATCTTTCGGTTTCGGCACCGACTACTTCGGTACCGGGATGGAATGACCTTTCGGCGTCGAGGGTTTCGGCTTTGAAGCAGTCTTCGGCTTTGAGCTCGAAGGTTTCGGCTCTGTGGCAGACTTTGGCCGACTAGATCCTGAGCCAGAAGGCTTGACGATGTGTTTCGGTGCTGAGCCAGGATGTGGGGCGTCAGAAACATTGTCTCGGTGCCGACCTTGGCCCGAAGGCAGAGGTGGAACCGAAGCCTTATGCTAAATTTTGAGTTGGATTTCAGGGCAAGGGGTATTCGATACTCATGGGACCTTGACCTTGCGGTATGTCCTCTTCCATCTCAGAGTCAGATTCCGGCACAGATAAGGCCTGCTCTTCCTGTTCCTCTTCGGCCCCTTATGCATCGAATTCTTCTTGCTCGGACCCTTCACCGAAGATGTCCGGGGTGTATTCGATGTTTTGGCTTTGCATTTCACGACGTCGAGCCCGACGATCGTGGAGAGTTTTCTTGGATCTAAATGATCTGCACGCGTGGCAGTCTTGTTCGTTGTGCTCTGGAGATAAGCACAAGTTGCACACTTTGTGCGAGTCGGTGAGCGGATACTTTGCGTGGCACCGAAGACGGAATTTAAATGGAGTCCGTTCCATCGACTGCAAGGAGGACCAACGCGGTTAGGCCAGACTGCCTTCCATGAGACTTCCGATCGAAATTGAAATTTTCTTCGACGGACACGATACACGGAGAAGTGTGATACCCGTACGAAACAATACAGACGTGGGTAGAGTGGATTGCGCACTGAGGGGAACCCGAAGAACGGTTTCGATCCGGAACGAAGCAATACACGTCCGAACCAGTTGGCGGAAAAAAAAAAAAAACAATCTGACAATGGAGTCGATGCCCATGTGCACTATCACCGAAAGAAGTCGTCATCTTACCTCGTGACTGGAAAGACTTCTTCCAAGAAAAAGAACTTGCAAACATCCGAACCCAACACTAGATGGCAGGAGTATGCAAAGCATGTGATCTACAGCTCACATGCCTCGAACATCATTATTATTATGCTGAGAAGTGTGCTACCAAACTTCCTAGAACTCAGTAAAGCCATTATGGTGCTGTGGAGTTGGTAATGACAAACTCGCAGACCATATACTCTTTATGGCTTTACTGCACTTACAATGTCTAAGAATGGACTTGGACACTGTAGGGGTACAGTGCTCATGCAACTGTACCCTCACAGGAGGTATAGTGCACCCAGCTAGGGGGAATTGGTAGACACTGGTAGCCTATAAGTTTGGAGAAATGTATCATGGTAGATACCTGTGGGGTTGGAATACAACGAAGAAACATGCATGCAGATGGAGTGATTATATATGTTAGTTGGATTGATTATCGGGTTATTAATCCTACTGTGTATGCAGACTTGCTACTCCATGCATAAAGACGAAGGATACATACCGATTTTGTAAATGTTTGCCACAAATTTTAATAAAGATGTATAAAAAAAAAAAAAATAAAAAAAAAGAATAGTGCACCCAGCTAGAGGGGTGTCTTACCTATACCATAGGTAGTGGGTTACAGGTATGTGTGCCATGTCGACTCTTCACTTTTCTCTGCACCAAAACACGCAGTCTGCAATGGCTGTGTGCGTCTCTTAAGGTACAGGACCCCTAAGGGTGGCACAATATGTGCTGCAGCCCTTAGAGGCCTTTCCTGATCACAGAGGTCTTGGTACCCATGGTACCTTTAACAAGGGACTTAGAAGGGGCCAACTGGGGGTAAAAAGGTACAGTTTTGGAAAAGAACAGGCCCTGGGAACCTAAATGGCAGGGACCCAGGGCACATCAAATCAAAGTGCATCAGAAGTCTGGCAAAAAGTGTGGGGGTTACTGCAACATAAACCCACTTTCCTACAAGTGGTGAATTGGAAACTCACTCTTCCTGCTGGTCTTTTTGTGAGGATGAATCCCATTCCATGTTTGCCTCTAAAGTGCCAGGCTTCCATCGATTTTGCAGTCATATTATGTTTTTAGCTGTTGCAGTATGTCACCAACTGCGCTGCCGAAGAGGTTCTCTGTTGAACAGTGTGTTTGAATTCTGAGTTGGACTTCATTCTATAAGTCTGAAACTCACAGCTAGGAGTGTCTTTTCAACATTTTCACTGACACCAGTTGTCTAGTCGCTGTGTCAGCGGCATTCAGTGCTGATTTTAAGTATGTGTTTGCAATATTCTTTACCTTCTCCACAAGAGAGCTGGTCCTCTTCTTGAACTGCTCTAGCAGGTGTTTCATCAGTTCTCCCACTGCTGGAGGGCAAATATGTTTAGCAGGGCTTTAGAGCTTGCGAAGCACCGTGTGACAGCCCCCCTTTCAAATTTCAGTCCCACCATCCCCATTCCTTTACTTTCTTTCTCAGGAGGTGGGCCAGAGAAAGTTGGCACATTCACTTTTTTTCTAGGGATCGCCATGATAATAGTGCCCGTCACTGTATTGCCCTGTATGTAAGCAGGGTTCCTCAAGGAGTGTTTAAATGTTTTTCTCTATCCTGGGTGTCACTGACTTGCAGGTTGCTGGCTCCCTGAAGTCCTCTCTCCCCTGATCCAGAATGCCAGGAAGCATTGGCAGGTACTTGCATTTGCTTTGTAAGGGTAGAAGTGTATAGAGTAGAAAGCATGTCTGACTTTTCTTCTTCCAACTGAACCTCATACCGATCTGCTTCACTCTTGATGATCAGACTGTATATGGCGATGTCCTACTGAGGTGAAGGCCTCTATGGATGAGTCTACTCCCTCTTCTGGGGAATCTGTCTCGAGATCTTGCCAATGTTCTTCGATGCCTTCCAAGCCCTCGGCATCGAGAAACACTTTTGGGGCTGTGGTCTTTTGGTAGGCATAGATTGCACACGCTGTGGCTGTCCCTCTGAACGAACTTGTGATTGCACTCCAGGCAGAATCTGAAAAGAGTTCTCCATCTCCTCAGAACAGCGGGGCCCTTGCATGCGCATTCTCCGGCCTTCTCCCGTGAGCTGACCAAGTGTCCTACTTACTTTGGTGTTTTATCGGTTGAAATTGGTGGATCTCTCGACGAGTAGCTCTTCAGTCTGCTATGGGGATGTTTTCTCCTTTGGAACTTCGAATTTCTTTTGAAGAGCCATTGCTTGCTTGCAGCACTCAGAAATCTTTCAGCGATGCTTCTGGGTCCAAGGGCAGAAAAGAGAATTTGAAGATGGTGACCACACTGGGGCTTCTGAGGTGGGTGTCTGACATCAGGAGAAGGTCGCACTAGGCACCAAAAAGTGGAAACAGACACCAAAAAAAAAATAAACAAGCATTTGCATTGTAATAGGTCTCACATTAGTGACAGTTTGAGCTATTGGTGTAGCAAAATAAAAACTTTGGTAGATTTATTTTTTGTCCAAAAATATTCTAGCAGCATAAGCAATAAAAAATTCCACTAAGCAAGGAAAGGGTGCAGTACCACAAGCTGTTACTATGTGTCCCTGTGGAGTTGTACTCTATTAGCCATATAAGGTATTGCACCCTTAATGCAATTACAAAGAGAAAGATTGCAGTTGAGCATTTGTTTATTTGTTCGTATTAGAAGTGAGATTGTTAGCATGAGTTTTAAAAATGCATCACTGTTTATGTAGCTTTCTTTGTGAAATAAAGCTAAATAAACCGCAATGGTGCATTTTTAAAAATGAAGCAAACAAAAATCTAACTTCCAATACAAACAAATGGAAAGATATGCTCTGCTGCAATTTTGTTTACTAATTGCATTAAGGGTGAAGTACCTTCTGCAAGGACACATAGTAACAGCCTGTCGTATTGCACTCTTTCCATGCTTCGTAGAATTTGTGGCCGCCATTGATAAAGATAAAGCGCAACGTGCTCCGCTGCTGACAAACAATATTGTAAAAAAATGTAGTTGGGCAAGCTGAAATGGGCCGGCCACCATTATTAATGATAAAGCGTGCGGCGCGCTGCTTCAAAGATTTTAATGAAAGAGTTGGGCGAGACGCGCAACAAAAAAAAAGTGTGTGGCCGCCATTTATGTCAATGATCAGCATGTAAAAGATAATGTTACTTACCCAGTAAGCATCTGTTCTTGGCATGTAGAGATGTAGATTCACATGCTTTACATACTCCTGCCATCTAGTGTTGGGTCCGGATGTTTGCAAGTTGTTTTTCTTCAAAGAAGTCTTTCCAGTCACGAGGTAGGCGACTCCTCCTTTCGGTGATAGTGCGCATGGGCATCAATTCCATTATTAGATTGTTTTCCCGCAGAGGGTGAGATTGCAGTTAATAAGAGTAGAATAGAGATGTCCATGCGTATGTGTATAAAGTAAGAGAGAACTGCAACAGATACAAGTACCCGGGGAGGCGGGTGGGAGCATGTGAATCTACAGCTCTACATGCCAAGAACAGATGCTTACTGGGTAAGTAACATTTTTCGTTCGAGGCATGTGAGCTTAGATCACATGCTTTACATAGACTATACAGCAGTGTTCTCCCAAAGCGGAGGCTACCCTGTAGCTGTTGTCTGAAAGAGTGTTCCAAGTACTGCCTGGCCCACATTAGCTTGTTGTCTCGCTAACACATCTACACAATAGTGCTTGGTGAATGTGTGTGGTGTAGACCATGTTGCAGCCTTACAGATGTCAGCTATGGGGAGGTTTCCTAAGAAAGCCATAGTTGCCCCCATTTTGCGGTTGGAATATGCTCTAGGGGGAATTGGTAAAGTCCTCTTTGCTTTTGCATAACATGTTTGAATACATTTAACTATCCACCGAGCAATACCTGATTTAGAGATAGAATTACCTTTGGATGGTGGAGCAAAAGCCTCAAAGAGCTGTTTAGTTTTATGAAAAAGTTTTGTTCTTTCAATGTAATACAATAATGCTCGTTTAACATCTAATGCAGAGGTCTTCAAACTTTTTTGCTCTGAGCCCCCCTAAGCAAAATGCTTTGAAGTCGAGCCCCCCTCCAAAAAAATAATGCAAGAATAGTACGAGCTGGAGGGGCAGGGTTGACCCCGGACGGCGCTTAGGAGAACATTTATGGGGTATTTTTTTGTAGCTCATAATCCACACAATGTGAGACTTATGAAAGTGCAAATATATCAAACTAAAACAGAAATTGACCAAAAGGTTTCTGCATTATTATATATGCAATTAACTGAAAGTAAAAACCAAAACACTTGAAGAATATTTTGTTCTTTTCAGCTATGATTTTGACCGTACCACCGCCCGAGTGCGGTGGTGGCAGTGTCAAAAACGTGGCTAAAAAGAACAAAATATTTTGTAAGTGTTTTTTTCCACTTACAGTTAAATGAACATAAAATAATGCAGAAGCCTTTAACAAGAAATAAATACATATTAAGCTAATTTCTTTTATTTTATGAGTTTCCCCATATACCTTTTTTATCACTTCAGGGACTGCATGTAAATGAAGACAGCCTGGAAACGCTCCACATCGCGCTTCCAGGTCATCTTCATTTACAAGTCCTTGTTGAGCCATTTGCGCCCCCCTGGGAATGCAGCCACGGACCCCCAGGGGGCGCGCCCCACAGTTTGAAGACCTCTGATCTAATGTGTGTAGAGCTCGTTCTGCCACTGAATCTGGTTGAGGAAAGAACACAGGCAACTCAACAGATTGATTGATAGGAAAGGCAAATACCACTTTAGGTAGGATTTTGGGATTAGTGCGAAGGACCACTTTGTTTTGGTGGACTTGACAAAATGGTTCCTCTATGGTTAGTGCCTGAAGCTCATCCACTCTCCTCAGTGATGTAATAGCAATGAGTAAAGCAACTTCCCAAATGAGAAATTGCATTTTACATTTGTGCAGTGTCTCAAAGGGTGGACCCATTAGTCTGGTAAGGACATCTTAAGGTTCCACACTGGAGCAGGTGGAAGTTTTGGTGGAATAACTTTTGAGTCCTTCCAGAAAAGCCTTGATAACGGGTACTCTGAAAATGGACAGGTGCTGTCTGTTTTGAAAGTATGCAGCTATTGCAGCGAGATGTAAGTGTATGGATGTGTAAGCCAACCCAGACTGCTGCAAGTGTAGTAAGTAACAAATGATATTTTGAATGGAAGCATCTAGGGGATTGATATGGTTATTACAATACATAACAAATCGCTTCCATTTAGCTGCGTAGCAAGCCTTTGTAGTAGGCCTTCTGGCCTCTTTATTGATATTCATACAGTCTGGTGGAAGGTTCAGGTAGCCAAACTATGATTTCAGGTGCCAGATTGCTTGGTTGAGATCTTTGGGATCTGGATGTCTCATCTCTCCATGGCTCTGCGTGAGGAGACTGGGTGTGAGATGTAGTTTTTGATAAGGAACTACTGAGAGCTCCATCAGGGTAGTGAACCACGGCGGACGGGCCCATGTGGGAGCTACTAGGATCAGTGTGAGGGATGTTTGCCTGAATTTCCGAACCACTGATGGAATGAGTGGGAGAGGCTGAAAAGCATATGCAAATATCCCTGACATGTTTATCCATAGTGCATTGCCTTTGGACAATGGGTGTGGATACCTGGAGGCGAAGTTTGGGCATTTTGCGTTTGTGTGTTGCGAACAGATCTATCTGTGGAAAACCCCACATTTGAAAGAATGAGAGGAGAACTTGAGGGTGAAGTTCCCACTGGTGAATCTGTTGTCTCTGCCTGCTGAGAAGATCTGCAATCTGATTGTTTACTCCTGGGAGATGTTCTGCCAGGAGATAAATTCTGTGATGTATGGCCCACCTCCAAATGGCTTGTGCAAGGCATGACAGCTGGAGGGAGTGTGCCCCCCCCCCCCCCCGTTTCTGTATGTAATACATGGCTGTCATGTTGTTGGTGCGCATCAGGACAGTTTTGCCTGCAAGGTGAGTCGGGAAGCCTAGCAGCTCTAGATGATTTATGTGAAGTTGTTTTTGCTGTCGACTCAACAACCCTTGAATGGTGCGAGTTTGAGATGAGCTCCCCAACCAATGAGCGATGCGTCTGCTGTTAGCGCGGTCTGTGGAAATGGGTCGATAAAGGGCCGCCCTCTGGTTAGGTTTTGTGGATTCCACCACTGCAGCAAGCGATGGGTCCGGCCGTCTACCAACACTAGATCTGACAATTGACCCTGAGACTGATTCCACTGACGTGCTAAGCATTCCTGTAGGGACGCATTTGAAGTCTTGCATGGGGAACTATAATGATGCAAGACGCCATCATTCCCAGTAGTTGCATATACGCTCGAGCTGGTAATGACAAGTTGGTCTGAAACTGTGAAATAAGAGCCTGAATATTGCCGATTCTGGCTGCACTGGGACAAGCTAGAGCTCTTTGAGTATTGAGAGTGGCTCCCAAATACGTTTGTGGGTTTGAGATGGGACTTCAACACGTTTACCGGTAATCCCAGATTGTGCAGTAATTGCAGTGTTATTCGAGTGTGTTGGAGACACTGAGTAAGAGCTGGCTTTGATGAGCCAGTCCAAGTATCGGAAGACATGAATCTGCTGTCTTCGCAGGTGCGCAGCGACTACTGCCAGGCATTTGGTGAATACTCTGGGAGCAGTGGTGACTCCGAATGGAAGTACTTTGAACTGGTAGTGTTTTCCTGCTACCACAAACCGGAGATATTTGCGATGAGCAGGATGTATTGGGAAATGGAAGTATGCGTCTTAAGTCTAGAGTAGACAGAAAGTCACCCTGCTGTAGTAGTGGGAGCACTTATTGATACGTCACCAAGTGGAAGTGATCTGAATGAATGTATTGATTTAACTCTCTGAGGTCCAGTATAGGCCTGAGAGAGTCGTCCTTTTTGGGTATTAGAAAGTATAGGGAGTACACGCCAGATCCTTGATATTGTAACGATACGGGCTCTATAGCTCCCTTTTGCAGAAGAGAGTGAACCTCCTGTTTGAGGAGGTGCAGATGCTCTGGTGACAATTTGTGTGAACGTGGAGGAATGTTTGGGGGATTGTTGGTAAGCTCCAGGCAACAACCAGATTGGATAATTCCTAGGACCAATCTGTCTGAAGTTATTGTATGCCAGACGGGAAGGAATTGAGAGAGACGTCCCCTGACCGTGTCTTGTGGCCTCCTTTGCTGCGTTGACTTGGGCCTGGCTGCCATGATGCCTTTTTTGTGCACGTTACTCTGAGCCGTTGTTCTATCAGCCTCTGCTCCTGCCACGTTATTTTAGAACTGTCTGCATTTTCTGTCTTTCACCTTTTCTCTTGTTCCCTTTGGGCTACGTCTGCACAACATGTACAAGGTCGAAAAACAACGTCCCTTGTTCTTGATGATCTGGCCAGTCCCTCGCACCTAGACATAACACTATGTACAGCTGCCATGGAGAAATTTGTGTGCTTTTAATATTGCGGTTCTCACGCTTTAGAGGAACTTGGAGAAAAACCTTTCCAGGGAGAAGAGCTGTGATTGTCTGCTGATGTAGACTTTGCATCTAGACATGGAGGTATGGGGGTTCGCTAGACAATGCCCAGAGGTCTTTTATTTTTATAATAAATTAGCTACTAGCACGGGGAGGGTGGTAAGGTCGTTTAGCCCTATATCCACTGCTTTATGAAATGCTTTCCCCGTTTGTATTCTATGGAGTTGTAACTATGCTGATTATATTATTCTTATGCATTATGCTGATAGTACTGACACGTGTACTGTATCTTAGAGCACGTTAGTTGAAATAAACATTTTAAACTATACAGTGTCTCTTCTTACGCACGTTGTGGACAGGTATGAGTGAGTGATGAAAGGGTGTTCTTGCTACTGCGAGTCCTGAGAGAGAGAGATACCGTGTTCTGGGTTGTCTAATCGTTGGTAACCTTGTTGCTAATGAGACGCTAAGGCTAGTCGGGTTGGGGTTTTAGGTGCTAAGGTTTATGGTTGGCTCACCACTATATTCCGAGGTCCTATCATCCTGTGCATAGCTCTGTGTGTGCAGAATCCCTATGACAACCGGGGGGAAGAGGAGGCAAGTCACTGTTTGTTGAGGGGGAGGTATGGGGTGTGGAACCTTTACCTCTTCCCTTGCAATTATTGCCTCTATATCCACCTCGAAAGTAACCTCTCAATGAGGGTGACTGACTTTTGCCTCTATATGATGTTGCGGTGTTGTCTATTGATATGCTTTTGGAGCCGCCCCTGTAAAAAGAGCAACGAAAGAACCTCGATTGGATGGGGACTGCAGAGCTCTCATTGATTTCGCAACGTCAGTGTCCTTCATCTTCTCTAATGAAGTGTCTACCACAGGACCAAAGATCTGCTCTTTATCAAAAGGTAGATTTAAAATAGAAGCCTAAACTTCGGGTTTAAACCCTGAAATTCTAAGCCAGGCGTGCCTAGGTAGCAATGGTTTGAAAGAAAAGGGGACCCCTACTTAACACAATGAAGACTTGCTAGCTAGTAGGGAAAACAATGTCAGGGGAAAGAACCAAGCTAATCACAAGCATAAATATTTAAAATTGAACAGGACAACATACACAATCAATTGACATGGTGCTGAAATATTATCAAAATATATTTTTTATTTCATTTTATATAAAATTGTCAATTTTTTGTCAGAATCTCAAAAAATATATGTATAGTTCAATACATTTTATAAAATCACAATGCAGCAGCACATATGGCATATGAAATATGATTAAACTAAATAAGTGCTTAGAGCATGATAATACTCTTATCTATTGATAGAATCATAAGAAGAAAAAAAGAAAAAAAGATTGTAACAGAGTCCAGATCTTATGTGGACTGAAAGGAGGGTCAGCGGTAGATGGAACTACACGCGTTTCGGCAAGTTGCCTTCGCCAGGACACCGTCTCTACTTTCTCTATTGCTATTTCCAGATGCGATTGGATGCTCACTCCAATTTCACTGTTTTACACAGATGAAAATACACGGAATCCCCGAGTCTTAATATATTACCGTCAGCATCTTTATAGTCAGTAGACTATTTCAAATATTACGATTTTAATTCAGAGGTACTTTCGATTTAGGCAAGGATGTTCGGTCCAGTTTCAGATGTCATAATCTGTAAAGGTCCCTATATGGCCAAGGTATCCTGATAGTGGATAGTATATGTTTTAGGCCATCTGTAAAGGTCCCTATATGGCCATGGTATCCTGATAGTGGATAGTATATGTTTTAGGCCATCTGTTTCGAAACCCGATCCCTCTGATCCATCAGTTATGTAAGAAAGAAAAGGGACTGGCCAGGTAGCAAGACACTGGTGTTTATTGAACGAGCGGCAGTGTCAGCCACATCTAATGGAATTGTTTGAGATTAGTTTCCCTTCCTGAATCAGGTCGTGTGCTTTAGCCTTGTGTTCGTCAGGTAAAAATTGGAGTAATTGCTCCAATTCATCATAGTGCGCTCTGTTGTATCTAGCTAAGAGCGCCTGAGTATTGGCAATGTGTCAGTGATTGGCTGCCAATGCAGCCACTCTTTTCCCTGAGGCATCTCTTAATTTAGATTCCTTGTCTGGCTGAGGGGCATCCCCGAGGTTTGTGAGTTTGCCCGTTTACGGGCATTAGAAACCACAAGGGAATCTAATGGTAACGGACCCTTGATATAAGCGGTGTGTATTGGTGCAGACATTTTTTATCTACCCTTGGTTTAAGGATTCTTGCGCAAACAGGATCTTTAAAATTGTCAACCACATGCTTAAGCATACCCTTAAGCATAGGGAGCGTATGAGTGGATCTCTGGGAAGAACTTAATGTTTCAAAGAGAAAATCTTCCGCAAGTGACTCCTTATGAAGCTGAACTCCATGATATTCAGCAGTCCTATATATTAACTCTATGTACCCTACATTATCATCAGGTGGAGAGGGTTTTGTAGGGTATAAGTCTATCATTATCCGTGTTAGGATCTGTATTATAATCATCCCATGGATCAGGACTATTGTAGTCTACCCAATCACCATCATCCTAGTTGTAAGGGGAATGTGGTGGCGGTGAATTTGTGGGTGTTAACAAATTTGGGTTTGGTGGGGAAGAAGGTGATAGGGGAGGAGGAGATGTGTTAATCCCAACATGTTTCCTCTTAAGAGGGATATGGTAAGTGTCCTCTGTTTCTGGTTTGCGTTTCAATGGCGATTTTGCGTGAATATGTCCAGTTCTGGGATTGATAACTAGTTCCTTTTGTTTTGGGTCCGTGTTTGAAGGCGGGACGTCGAAACGATGTTCCTTTGACAGAGTCGGAGTGGTTTTTTGTTTCGGTGCCAGTACTTTAGGTGCCGGTGTTTGGCATCGAAGTGCTCGGATCCGATGACATTTTCGGTTTCGGAGGGATTGTCACCAAAACGTGCTTTGGTTTCGGTGCCCGATGGATTCCCCTCGGTGCCCGAATGGGGCAGACTCGGCCCGAGCCGGAAGGCATTAATATCTGTTTCGTGCCGGGCCTGAAGGCGGGGCGTTGGAAACCTGTTCTAGGTGCCGACCTTGGCCTGAAGGCAGAGGCAGGACCGGAGCGTTTTTCTTGGGCAGAGGTAGAGTCTGGGGCAGGGGAATATTGCTACTCACGGTACGTTGACCCTACGGAATGTCTTCATGTCGGACTCTGCTTCAGACAGGAAAATGTGCTCGTCCTCTTCCTTGGCTCCTTGCGCTTTGTCAGCGTCTTGTTCGGAATATTCTCCTAAGAGGACCGGGATGGAGCCGCTATGTTGATGCTGCATTTCGTGACGTCGAGCCCGACAGTCACAGAGCGTCTTCTTGGATCAGAAGGACCTACACGCGTCGCAGTCTTTTTAGTTGTGCTCCGGGGAGAGACAAGTTGCACACTTCGTGCAAGTCGGTGCGTGGGTGTGAGAAAGTGCCCTCTTTCTGCATGGTTGCCCCCACTTTTTGCTGAACTGCTGATGTGCTTTGACTGAGTGTGCCCTTGGCCCCTGCCAATCAGGTACCCAGGGCCTATGTTTTTTCCCTAAAACTGCATTGGAGACCAAACCCAATTGGCACTCTGGCCACAGGTCAGTCCCTGGTAAATGGTACCACAGGTACCCAGGGCACTGTGACCAGGGAAAGCCTCTAAGGGCTGCAGCACTTATCGTGCCACCCTTAGAGGCCCTGTACCTTACACACACTGCCTTTGCAGGCTGCATGTTTTGGTGCAGAACAAAGTGAAGATCCCTGTGTGCCATGCCTACAACCCACTGCCCTGGCATAGATCAGTCACCCCTCTAGCTGGGTGCACTATACCAGTGGTGAGGTTACAGGAGCATGAGCCCTGTACCCCTACAGTGTCTAAGAGTATATGGTGCTGGGAGTTTGTAATTACGAACTCCACAGCACCATAATGGCTGCACTGAAAATTGAGAATTTTGGTATCAAACTTCTAAGCACATTAAACCCACACTGACGCCAGTGTGGGATTTAATGAAAAATGCACACAGAGGGCATCTTTGAGATGCCCCTGATAAACGACCTACCACTAGTGGCCAGGCTGAGTGGCAGCTTTCAGCTGCCACCACCATACATGTTTCTGGACCCCTAGGTCGAGAGCCTGCTGCTCTCGGGGGTCTGAAACAATGCACATCCTGGGACGAGGTGCCAAGCCTCCTCCCCCAGGATGGGCAGGGTCCACGAAGGGGAAGCTTCAAGGGCTTCCGGAGCAATAACAAATATGCATATACCTACATACATATACCTACATACACACACATATATACACACACACACATATATACACACACACACATATATATATACATATACATATAACCATATATATATATAGGTATTATGCATATATAGGTATTATGCATATATATATATACACACATATGCAGCCTGAAAACATATTACTAGGCTCAAAACTGCCACAATTGCATTGTAAAACTTTTACATTTGAAATAATAAAGAAAAATACACCATGATATTTTCATGACAGATAAAGAAAACTGTTTTCAGTTTGCTTTGAAAAAAACAGCCTTTATTTTCAAAGGTAAAAAGGCAAGATCATAGAGGCAGATTAGCCTAGAGAGGCTGCATATAGAACAATTGGGAAAACTGGCGCCGTGCCTTTAAGACCTCAAGGAACCCCGAGGCTCCCATCATGCACCACAGGTGACAGTTAGGTCAGTTCTTTTGGACGGCGTATAACAGTGTAATCATAGCATGGGTAACAGATACATATATAAGGCCAAGGCATTCGTCCGGGGAGGAGGGAGGGTTGCTTATGACTGATGAGTATACCCCTGGAAGAGAACTAGAATTACAGGTAAGTAACTTATCCTTCTCTTCCAGGGGATACTCATCAATAGTCATAAGCACTGAATAGAGTAGCAAGCCCATCCCCATACCCTGCGGACGAATAACATCATATCATAACCTGTTAAAGCATATTACCCAAATAAGTGTCTCAAGGATGCTTGTCCAAACCTATCAGCTTGAGTGTCAGAATCAAGGCAATAATGGCGTGCGAAAGTGTGCACCTAACGCCATGTGGCCGCTTTACATATTTCCTGAATAGGTACATTACTAAGCATCGCTACCGTAGAGGCTTTTCCCCTTGTAGAACGAGCTCTCGGCTTGCCCGGGAGCTGTTTGTGTGCCAGCTGATAGGATAACATAATACAAGACACTATCCATCTAGCAATGGACCTTTTAGAGGCAGGAAAACCAGTGTTCAATGGACCATAATTAACAAACAACCTGTCAGCCTTTCGTACACTCTTTGTTTTTATCTAGATAAAAATTTAACACTCTTAAGATCTAGAGAGTGCAAAGCTCTCTCAGCAGGGGTGACCGGATTCACAAAAAGTAGGAAGAGTGATTGACTGGTTGATGTGAAACGCCGAGACCACCTTAGGAAGGAACCTCGGGTGAGTTCTAAGCACCACTCTGTTCGCATGGAAAACGAGATAGGGCTCCGAAGAGCACAAGGTTTGCATCTCGCTCACCCTGCGAGCAGATGTGATTGCCACGAGAAATGCAGTCTTCCATGAAAGATGTTGCAGGGAGGCTTTGTGGATAGGCTCGAATGGGGGACCCATTAACTTAGAGAGGACCACATTAAGCTCCCAGAAAGGAGATGGAGACCTAACTGGTGGGTAGACCTTTTTTAGACCCTCAAGGAAGTCCTTAACTGGCATCTGAAAAAAAGAAGCCTGAGTGGGGGGGCTTTCTATATGCTGTTATCGCTGCCAGGTGAACCTTTATGGAGGAATATTGCAAACCTGCTTTGGCCAAATACAGTAAGTAGGGTAACAGTACCTGTTCCTGACCTCGAATAGGGTCATGACCCTCAGCAGTACACCACATGTAAAAACGCTCCCACTTAAAAGCGTAAGACGTTCTCGTAGAAGGTCTCCGGGCCTCCTTCAAGATCTGCATGCTGTCTTGAGAGAGACCTAAATGTCCGTATTGGATGAACTCAGGAGCCATACTGCTAACCTCAGGGACGGCAGGTTGAGATGGAACACCTTGCCGCCCGCCCTGGTCAGCAGATCCGAATGACATAGTAACCTCCTGTGTGGTACTTTGGACAGATGAAAAAGGTCCGGGTACCACCATTGTCGAGGCCAGTCTGGCGCAACGAGGATCATCTTTGTCTTGGATTTGTAGAGTTTCCTGATGACCAGGGGAATGAGTGGGACTGGTGGAAAGGCGTAGAGTAATGTCTCTGACCAGTCTATCAACAGAGCATTCCCCATGGAGCCTGGTTGTGGGTATCTGGAGGCGAAGACGAGGCATTTTGTGTTTTCTGCGTCTGCGAAGAGATCTATGTCTGGTGGTCCCCAGCTGCGAAAGATTTCTTGCGCTACTTCTTGTTTTAGCACCCAGTCGTGCGCTTCTGCGAAATGCCTGCTTAGGACGTCCGCTTGGATGTTGAGGATGCCTGGTAGGTGAACTGCGGAGATCTTCATGTCTCGTGCTAGAAGCCACTTCCAAATCACTTGCGCTTCCAGAGACAGGGGTCTGGACCTGGTGCCCCCCTGCATGTTCAGGTAATACATCGTTGTTGTATTGTCCGTCTGAATAAGCAGAGCAGTCGATTTGATGGAAGGAAAAAACGCCTTGGGAGACAGATGAACTGCCCTGAGCTCCAGCATGTTTATGTGGTATAGCTGTTCTCTTTCTGACCACAGTCCTTGTATCTGCAGGGACCCCATGTGAGCGCCCAATCCCTGAAGGGACGCGTCCATCACCAGAGTGTTTGGGAAGCTCCTCGTGAAAGGGAGTTCCTATCAGGAGATGCGACCGCCGCATCCACCAACTGATGGAGAGCCGGACAGATAGAGGTATGGTTACAGTGTCTTCCCAGCGATTGGAGATCCGAGACCATTGAAGTCTGGCATTTGGGACTAGAAAAATGCACGAGGCCATCGACCCCAGTAGAGATGAAACCTGTCGGGCCGTGGGATGAGGTCCCTTCAAGAGGGTCTGACACTTGAGGAGAATGGATGATAGTCTCTACTCCGAAGGATACGCTCGTGTTTACCATGTCCAGAGTCGCGCCCAGGTAATGTATCCTCTGTGTTGGATTGAGGATGGATTTTTTGAACTTGACGTGCAGACCCAGCCGATGCAGTTGCTGAATGCAGTAAGTGAGGTGTTGTTGCAGAAGAGTTGGAGACGCACTTTTGAGAAGCCAGTCGTCTAGGTAAGGGTAGACGAAGATTTGTTTCCTCCTTAAGAATGCAGCTACTACTGCCATGCACTTTGAGAAAGTGCGAGGAGCAGACTTCAGTCAGAAAGGCAGGACCGTGAACTGGAAGTGGTCCGACTGAATGTGAAATCTTAGAAACTTCCGAGCGATTGGGATGTGGAAATAGGCATCTTGAAGATCTATAGAAAACATTCAGTCCCCTTGATGTAAGTGCGGGATTATTTGATGTAATGCCAGCATTCTGAACCGCTCTCTCAGAATGAATTTGTTGAGAAGCCTGAGATCTAGTATAGGCCTGAACTCCTTGTTTGGACCTTTCTTTGGGACCAAAAAATATCGGGAGTAGATCCCCTGTCGACGGTGGTATGGAACCTCCTCGATGGCCTCCTTTAGGAGTAGAGCGGATACCTCTTCTCTCAGAAGATTTAGGCGATGAATGACAGTTTTTCGAGGAGGAATAGAGGGTGGAGGGGACTTGAACCTGATGGAGTACCCATTCTTCACAATATTGAGCACCCACTTGTCTAGTGTGATTTTGGTCCACTCTTCCAGATAGAAAAGGACACTCCCCCCCCCTCCCCACCGGAGTGGCTAACTGAGTTAGGGGAAGCAAGCCCTCACTGCTTCTGTTGTTGCTTGGCAGCAGGTGTGGACTGTCTGGAGTTCCCTCCTCGTCCTCTGCCAGGACGCCGCTGGTTGGACTGTGATCTTCCCTGATGTTGCTGGGAGGACCACTGAGGGGTTTGAACCCTCTGTTGGTATTGGCGTCGATTGTAGGGGCGGTAGCGTCGCCTGAAATCCTTCCTCTTCGAGCCCAACCGCCTTCACCGTGTCCAGTTCGGTCTTCATCCTGGACATT